>JARQST010000038.1:6433-207540 GCA_030142225.1 Pachycephus smyrnensis | reverse complement strand
CGGTGGTTAAGAATTGGCTACTTTCCACCCGCGTTGCAGGCATGGAATATGGTCATTTTAGCGTAGTCGGGAAAAAATATTATTTTTTTCTTTCCTTGTATACCTTCAACACATAGCACAATCTAGGAATTAGTGTTACAGACCTCCTCTCAAACTACAAGCATTATGTTGTACTGTAACTGTAGTAGTATCTAGAATAAGCAATTCATTTCATTCATATTTACAAGCTGCTTGGCAAGAATTCAAGTTCGAAAAAGCCTAGGAGTTTCCCAAGAATACGAAATGTCCCTGATACTCTTTTGGCTCGCTGCACTTTGACAGACGAAACGATCATTATAAGTTGACAAAACTATTTAACTCTTTGATAAACCGTTTAGTAGTCCGAAGTCAAACTAGTTAGCCGTACTGTTTTGCACTTGCGTGAAAATTACTATTACAATCTCTATATGCATTTTAGCATTTTATTTAGCATTAAGATGATAATGAAGACGTGTATTGGTATCTAATAAAAAAATATAAATCGGTTACAAAAATTCACTAAAGCGATAACAAGTTTTTTTTAGTATAAGACTTTTACAGTTGATGATATTCCTTGTGCTTGTTTAGCGTATGTCAAATTTACTTTTAACATTAGACAAGAAGTGGAAGTCATTATAACATCTAATTATTTTTATTTCGTCTGATTACAGCGAAACGCAAGGAATTGAATTGCCTGAGTTTGGACGTTACGCCACAGGTATTTTGTTCCTGGATAAGAATACTCACGAGGAAACCGAAGCCGCATTCGAGAAACTTGCCAAAAAATGCAAACTCAGAGTAAGTCTGTGAAGTATTACGCCGATTATTTGCGTTTCAATGTGATACAATTGGCAGGCTAATTTTGCGAGCTCCTGTAATGCTTTATTGATCAATTGTTTATCTCAGGTCCTTTGTTGGCGTGACGTACCCACAGACAACAGTCAGATTGGCCAAGTGGCACGAAAATGTGAACCTTACATGCGTCAGGTCTTCGTCACCGGCGACCAAGAGGTGGAAGCCCTCAATCGTCAGGTAATTCAATGTCAATAATGATGCAACAATAACGTTTTGCCCGTAAAGAAATTGCAGCGGAAATTAATGAACATCCGATTAGATTCTTCTATCAGCTGATTTTATTCTTCTTTAATTGCACTAAGACACTCTGGCACTCCTTCTAGATGCTTTATGGCAGAACAGCTGCATGCATTTTGACGAAGGATGCGCACCCGATGTGCGTCTGCATTCTTGCAAGCGAGCGACGAGCTAAAATTAGCTTCCTAGTGATTTCAATGGGCGCTTGCCAGGAAACGTAAATCGTAGAGTAAAGTAAAATAGTGTTTCAAAGGCGAAGACATAGTATTGTAGACTCTTGTGGTCTTAACTTTATTATGCATTGCCATTTATGCACGTTGATGTTTATGCATAGATAAAGGTTCCTCATACGGTTTTAGTATTGTACAGTTTTTTCTATTTATAAAAATCTTCATGAATTTACATCAGTTATGCGCTCTCCGTATTCGTCAAGTTGTTAAGAGTTTTATACCTTAGGCTTTAATGAGTAAGACCTTAATGAATGTTTATCAAAATGGCTGGCAGTGAGGCGGGTTCATGTAACGAAGACATATTGCTTGTTTAATTAGACCCAGACTAAATTGTTTGGCATTGAGGGTCTTTGCCAATTTGCAAAAATAGAATGACGCGTCTTTCACCGCAAACCTACGCACTTGCGAATCTTATCTCTGTTCGCTCTTTTTTTTAATTAAGCACTTGGCCGTATTAAAACTATTTCAAAATTGTTTTATCGGTTTTTTTAGGTGTTCATATTGCGAAAAAGATCATCGCACACAATTCCCCAACCCGGTCTGCGATATTACATCTGTTCGTTTTCGCTGAAGACTGTCGTTTACAAAGGACAGCTCACTGCAGATCAACTATGGCTCTATTTCCTGGATTTGAAAGTAAGTGTCTCGTAATATGAGGATCGGGCGGTCGAGTTTAGTTTCAAATCTAGTAGATGTGCGGCGAGACTAACAGTATGTAACGGAAGAAACTGGGCTCGAAATTAAAAAATACTTTTTTCTATTCCTTTGAATAGTCCCCGAAGTTCGAGACTTATCTGGCGCTGGTACACACTCGTTTCTCGACAAATACTTTTCCAAGCTGGGAAAGGGCTCACCCACTTCGGTAAGCAATCCAAAAAATGCAATCTCGTTAACCATGAATATTAAACAGGCTTACATCTGGAGTACAACTCTTAAAATATTATTGTATACTAATAATGAATGTAAGGAGAATCGCATGGAACGACTACTTCAGCAAAGTATAAAGGGAACTATAGCATACTATAAATCGAATGTACAGGTTTGGCTATAGATTTGTATTTGAGGAGCCGATGTCTATTTGATTCGCAGATTGCTCGCACACAATGGCGAAATCAATACTCTGCGTGGCAACGTGAATTTGATGAAGGCTCGTGAAGGCGTAATGAGCAGTGCCCTGTACGGTGATGAGTTGAAAGAACTGTATCCAGTCGTGGAGCCTAATCTCTCAGACTCCGGTGCAGCCGATTGCGTCTTGGAATTCTTAGTGATGGCTGGACAAAGAACATTGCCTGAGGTAGATTGGGAAATTAAAATTAGCAAAATCTTGTTAATAGTCATAAAATAATGTTGCTTCCTCGGCAAACAGCATTCGAGCGTCGGTCTAAGGCCGCGGTACCATTCTAAATGTTTAAATCTTAGGCCGTGATGACTATGGTACCGGAAGCGTGGCAGAACGATCACACCATGGCTACTGAGAAACGCGACTTCTACCATTGGGCAGCCTGCGCCATGGAACCATGGGATGGTCCAGCACTCCTCACTTTCACCGATGGTCGCTACGTCGGAGCAATTTTGGACAGGTAGAAATTGCATTGATTTTTGTTTGATATACCTACTTATCAGAAGTCTGTTGGTTTTCACGTTAATTCAGCTTTACTTTCATGGACCAGTTTTGTGCCGACCAGCACGCGTGGTTATACCGCGCAAAATCTGGAGATTCGGCGGTTCTGCGCTTATTGAACTTGGCACACAAACTTGTCTCTCGAGAAACCCGTAAAAAAATTTTGCAATTTACCAGACTCATTCACGGGGACTGTGAAACGTTTCTCAAAACTTTACTGCAGATGATTTTACTGTAAAATTCGTATATGTTGCTGCATGTTTAGGTACCTTGCAAGATTTTCACGGATGTTTTCATTCGCGAAACTGCGGCAAAGGAAAGGCTTGAATTCGTTATTTAAAGATTTGTAATGAGAATTAATGTTTTATTATAACGTCAAACCTTGAGTACTTTGAGAAAACTTTAAATTTGTATAGTAAAAAATCGAATTCTCATGTCAGTTTCCGTTGTCGTTATTTTAATGGCGGATCATATAATAGGGTGTAACGGATAAACAGAGTTAGGCATGGTCAGGGAGAGCGAGAGAGAGAGGGGAGAGAGAAAGAGAGAGAGGGGGGGGGGGAGAGAGAAAGCGAAAGAAAATGTGAGAGAAAAAGTGATTGTAAAAAAAATGCCCGGCTGGAAATGCAAACGAACTGACACGAACGAACAACAATAATTCAGCTGATTAGTGAGCGATTCAAAGGTGGTAATACAGAAGACCTTTTTGAATTTTTGTTTGGCAGAAATGGCCTGCGCCCGTCGCGCTTCTACGTCACTAAGGATAACATGATGGTGATGGCGTCCGAGGTGGGCGTCTATGATACTCCGCCCAGCAATGTTGTCCTGAAGGTAAACAAGGAGAAATAACGCATCAAGGGTTCCAACCATGTAGTGAACCTTACGGGCAGCCCTGAGACAGAGTGCTTCGTTTAGAAACCAAACAAAAAATTCAAATCCAAAACTGCCGCAATAACGAGAAATCCAACTCTATATTGTTCAATATGGAGAATATTTCAGCTTTAGGAAAAGAATTCCTGGAGAGGCAAGGATCGACTCTGGGACCTTTTGATGACCTTTGAACGGGGTTATCGGAGTAGAAGCTGGGATATTTCCAAGCCGATGGCTAAGAGAACAGGATCTCTTGAGCTCAACGCACATGTATTTCTAATTATTTTCTGCATCCACACAGTCCTTTTTCGTCCCAATATTTTTTATTTCATCTTATCAATTTTTTATTTGCATCGTTCACCGAGCAGCCACCTATCTTCAGTGTCTCAAAATCCAGGAAAACCGTGCGATAAATCTTTAAAATTTTTTCTTAGTTTCATACATCCTGTTATCACAAAGTAATATTGTTTTTGGAAATTGACACCTGAGGTGCGGTGGCTACTCGGACGAGGAAATAAATATATAAAAGTGAGAAAAGGTCAAGAACAAAAATGGATACTCCGCGACGTAAGTGGACGCGGATGCATCGCGCACCAAACGTCTATTATAATTGTTGGTTTTTTCATTTTTCTTTTTGACGATAACTCGTATCTCTATCTTATCATTTGTACAGCATAGAATTTTTTAAGGTTTCGTAGGTGTGTGCCTGTCCATGGCGAAACGGGCCCTTCGAATTTCATTAAAGAGAAAATGTCTCGGCATTTTCAACGTATAAATACCGTTATACATATGCCCAGCAACCATTTGATAATGACCCCTTCCCATAAAATTATGTCGATAAAATTTTAAGTGCACATGCAATTGTTAAACCTTCTCGAAACTGTATACTTAGCGAATCACCATTGTATTTTCTTTATTTTTAATCATGCTATATATGCTGTATAATTTATCATCTAGGGAAACTGGGTTTGTATTAAAGAGCAGAGTAGGATCGTCATCCAGTGCTGTCACACATAGTGAATGTCGTACGCGATCAAGTCACTATTCATCCCGAATCACACGAGTCTCATTTTACTTTCAGAGTCGCTTGAAGCCAGGAAGAATGCTACTGGTTGACACAGAAGAAAAACAGATCATTCAGGACGTCGAACTGAAGCTTAAGATTGCACGGAGCCGACCTCATTCGCTCTGGCTAAAGGAGCAGGTAAATAAAAGTGACATTTTTTTCCTTCTTTTAACCACCTACGTTCATATCTTTTTGTCATCCCTTCGCGTACATACGAAACCAAAATACTAAGAATCACAAATGTTTGATGATTTATATTATGTATGTTGCACCCAATATTATTGTACCCGCCAACGAAATTCTATGTTCTCATACTCGTATGTACATACAGTGAACGTTATTAATTAATAGTGCGGTCATCTGCCAAAAGACGATCGCTATGTTTATAAATGTTACATTACCCACATCTATGCGGGCTGGTCCTCTAACGAAATTAGCTTTTACAAAAATTGTATAAGGTATTAACTTGAAATCATTCTTTTTCCAATTATCCTGTGTGCTGACAACCATTGGTGTTATGTGCAGATGGTGAGTCGTAATCGACGTACTGGTTGATAAGTGTTTTTTTTGATTTTGTGGTTTTTTTTACTCTTTCTCTATCTTTTTAAAAATTGAACATTTTCATCTCTGGCGATACTCACAATTTCATTGCACATCTACTCTGTATAATTTCACAATACTCATTGTTTTTGGTGTATGTTTCTTTTTTTTCATATCCTTCCATTGTTGTATGTTTTTTTTGTACCGTAGAAATTTTGCTAGTGAATACTCCTTCCTATTCCTTAAAGAATAATCACTACTCCCCTCTGTATTCCTTTGTCTTGTCGTAGCCTTATATTTCTGTTGGTTTGTGGTGTAGACTTATTGACAGTTTGTGTTGCTGTGTATTACCTTTTAGTTGTATATTCTTCCTCCCTTTTGTATATTGAAAATATGTCGTCCACGTCGATCCTTACCAACTCGTTGGGGCATTATTGCGCATATGCGTTGCAATTTTGAATATTATACACCCTTTAAAGCATCTTGATCTAGGTACCTGGAGTGTTTAGCGTACAATTAGTTAGAAATATCAATAATATTTAATAAATTAGAGATAAAATACTGTTTATTTTGGCTCGAGTATTTAAGCCTCGGTCACTTGTACGATTTTCATGTACTTTGGGATTCTATTTGTTTTTATCTATCTGCGTATTATCCTTGAGAATTTGTGGACGTTTTTAGGAGTAGTCCTTACCGTAGGAAGCTTTTTTAATTTTATTTAAAAAATCTAGATAACCATGGAACATTTGCGACTGGCTCATATTGAGGCACATGGGCCTAATAGCCTTACCGAGAATGGTAACTGTACCGATGGACCACAACAGAATGGAATAGTCGGATTCGAAAATCCAATTTCTGGCGTGAATCGTGTATGGGGTGGTGATAAGAGATTGTCCCTTTATGGTTACACTCTGGAGACCATAAACATGCTATTGCTACCCATGATTCAGACAAAGTACGTGTTATAAAAATATTTTTACAATAATTTTATTGGTATATCAATATTGTCAATTAAATCCATATTGACAAAAGTTTGATTGTTGAAAACAAATAATTTTGTAACTGAAAAAATATTACTAACACTTTCAGAAAAGAAGCTTTGGGTTCCATGGGCAATGATGCTCCTCTGGCTTGCTTATCGCATTTCCAACCACTTATTTACGAGTATTTCAAGCAACTGTTCGCCCAGGTGAATAATATTTTGAAAAATGACTCACTAAGCTGTAGGCGCATTGGGTGAACATACACTAAAGACGGATTTTTATGTTGCAAATATTCAGGTCACGAATCCTCCCATCGATCCATTTAGAGAAAAGATTGTTATGTCTCTTTTGTGTCCAATTGGACCTGTGAGCAACATTTTGGAACCCAACGAATTACAAGTTCATCGATTATTCTTGCCGCAACCGATACTTTCTCTGAGTGATCTTGATGTCATTAAGAAGACCACGCATCGGGGATGGCGTACAAAGGTTATTGACATCACGTACCCAGTCGAAGATGGACCTGCTGGTCTCTTGAAAACTTTGAATCGCGTAAACGACGAAGCAAATCAGGCTGCTCGCGATGGTTATCAAATTTTGGTTCTGTCTGATAGACAAGCTGGACCTGAAAGGTAACAATTCTTGTCTATAATTATTTATACGGTTTATTGATGGTCGTACAATTGTTTTAAATGGATAATTTAATTCCATAGAATTCCAGTGAGCACTTTACTGGCTCTTGGTGCTGTCCATCACTTTTTGATTGAGGAACGGCAACGAATGAAAGTTGGTATCATTGTTGAGTCTGGGGAGGCTCGTGAGGTCCATCATATGTGTGTTTTGCTGGGATATGGTGCCGACGCTATTTGCCCTTATCTAGTATTCGAAATGGCGAGAAATCTAAGGGCCGACGGAGTTTTGGACGCTTCGTTTACCGACGACACAATGTACAAGGTAAGTTTACTGGAAAATATGTTTGTGTAGATCGTTTAATCCTTTTTGAGAGAATAACATGAGTTTTGGTAATTAATCCTGAAATGATTACAGAATTATTCCGAAGCCATGGAGCGCGGAATTGCCAAAGTCATGGCTAAAATGGGCATTTCGACTTTGCAATCGTATAAAAGTGCACAGATCTTCGAAGCCGTCGGTCTCTCCGATGAAGTGATTGATAAATGCTTCAAGGTATGTATTTTTATGCAGGATAAGCTGCCTTTGAGTGCTTTAAAATAAAAATTTAGATAGTATTTTGACGAACACTCATGATTATAAACTGGATCCAATTAATGATTGATGCTGATTCGAAATTCTTAATGAATAACTCAGTACTATAGATTACTTAAACATACTTATTTACTCTTAATTAATCCGTGACTTTTAATTGAACTAGGGAACACAATCTCGAATCGGTGGAGTGACCTTTGACATCTTGAGCAAAGAGACCTTTGAGAGACATCAATTGACTTATCATGAAAAAGCCGTTGATATGATAGTTCTGCGAAATCCTGGAATTTATCACTGGAGATCCGGCGGTGAGAAACATATAAACGATCCAATCAGCATTGCCAACTTACAGGTGAGTAATGAAATATTTAAACGTTGTGGGACAAGCTTAATATTGTATTATTTTTTCTAGGACGCTGTCACATCCAAGAGTAACAGTGCTTATGAGAATTATCGTAAAACGTCCATGGAAGCCATAAGAGCTTGTACTCTTCGAGGACAATTGGAATTTACCAAAACGAACAAACCAATTCCAATCGATGAAGTAGAACCAGCATCAGAAATTGTCAAACGCTTTGCAACTGGTGCCATGAGTTTCGGTAGTATCTCACTAGAGGCACACTCGACTCTTGCAATTGCAATGAATAGAATCGGTGGAAAATCGAACACTGGTGAGGGTGGTGAAAATGCTGACAGGTAAATAACATTATTTAATCTATAAAGAAAGATCTTTATAATTAGTTACTCGATTTTTTATGTCTTACTGCAATAATTAAACTTGAATTAAATTTGATACTTTCAGATATCTCAATCAGGATCCTGAATTTAACAAACGCTCCTCTATTAAGCAAGTAGCTAGTGGCAGATTTGGTGTAACTTCAAGCTATTTAGCCAATGCTGATGATTTACAAATTAAAATGGCACAAGGTGCCAAACCTGGCGAAGGTGGTGAATTGCCCGGATACAAGGTAATTTATTGTATGACAATATGATTTTGCAAATAAATTGTTCATTCGTAATGATGATCTTTATGTCCAGGTAACTGCTGAAATTGCTGCCACTCGACACTCTGTACCAGGAGTAGGTCTTATCTCTCCACCACCGCACCACGATATCTACTCGATTGAGGATCTAGCGGAATTGATTTATGATCTGAAGTGTGCCAATCCGAACGCACGTATATCCGTCAAGCTTGTATCAGAAGTCGGTGTTGGTGTAGTTGCAGCTGGTGTTGCAAAGGTACATTAATTAGTCAATTATCTCTACAACTAGCCATGTGCACACTTTCAATTGCACTAGTCTATTTGCAATAAAAATGTACTCTACAGGGGAAAGCAGAGCACGTGGTAATATCCGGTCATGATGGTGGTACTGGTGCCAGTAGCTGGACGGGAATAAAATCTGCAGGTCTTCCCTGGGAATTGGGAATAGCAGAAACTCATCAGGTTCTTACCCTGAACAATCTGCGTTCTCGTATGGTAGTTCAAGCCGATGGACAATTGCGAACAGGATTTGATGTTGTCGTAGCGGCTTTACTTGGAGCTGATGAATTTGGATTCAGTACTGCTCCTTTGATTGCCATGGGATGTACAATGATGAGAAAATGTCACTTGAATACTTGTCCAGTTGGAATTGCTACGCAGGATCCTGTGTTGCGTAAGAAATTCGAAGGCAAACCTGAAGATGTGATAAACTTCTTTTTCATGCTGGCTGAAGAGGTGAGACTTTTGAAATCTTTTAAATTGTCTTTTACTCTATATATCCTGTTATCAATACAATTAAGAAATTCTGATTTGACATGAGTGTAATGAAAGCTTCATATCCCCTTATTACTAGGTACGCTCGCACATGGCCAATTTCGGAATTCGTAAATTCCAAGATCTCGTAGGACGCACTGATTTGCTGAAAGTTCGCGAAGATATTAGTCACGACAAAGCTAAGACGCTTGATCTGTCGAATATTGTTCGTAACGCTTTGGATTTGAGACCTGGTGTCAATATCAAGGGTGGATCAGTCAAACAAGACTTCCAACTGGAGAATCGATTGGACAACCAATTGATTGAACAAGCCGCACCCGTACTGAGCGGGCAGAAAAAGAGTGTCAATATCGAAATGGCCATTAATAATGAATGCAGAGCATTCGCATCAACATTGAGTTATCATATTTCAAAGTTAGTATTAATTCTACAGCTTTCATGCTTTTAACGAAATAACGTTTCATCGTTTAATGCTATTTTTTTAAAATCCTTTATATAGACAATTTGGAGAGGCCGGCCTACCGGAACACAGTATAAATATTAAAATGACTGGATCCGCTGGTCAGAGTTTCTGTGCATTCATGACTAGTGGTATTCATGTAACGTTGGAGGGAGATGCGAACGATTACGTAGGCAAGGTAATTAGTGTATATGATGTTCATATAATTTTCTAAAGATATATTGAGCATTATAATTTAAGAATGGCTTTGGGTCATCTAATTTAATTTAATTTGATAAAAATGTTTTTTAGAGTTTGTGCGGTGGCGAAATCGTAATTTATCCACCTAAGGAATCAGAATTCAATTCCGAAGCCAACGTCATCGTCGGCAATGTCTGTCTATACGGTGCCACTTCCGGAAAAGCTTATTTCCGTGGTATAGCTGCAGAAAGATTCAGTGTTCGTAACAGTGGCGCCGTAGTTGTCGTAGAAGGTGTTGGTGATCATGGCTGTGAATACATGACTGGTGGCTGTGCAGTGATTCTGGGATTGACTGGGCGGAATTTCGCTGCTGGCATGTCCGGTGGAATTGCTTATGTATTAGACGTTGACGGTTCCTTCAAAAGGTAAAAGATAACTTTATTCGTAATATTGTTTGTTATACATATATTTTATAATAGAAACTCATCATATTTTTCTATTTCTTTCATCAGCAAATGCAATCCAGAAATGGTAGAATTGTTGCCACTAAACAATCCGGACGATATTGCTTACGTGAAGCAACTTTTGGAAGAATTTGTAGAAAAGACTGGATCGCTAATTGCTAAAGATTTACTTGTGCTCTGGCCTGAACCTACTACGAGATTCGTTAAGGTACAACATTATTCCTGAACTTCTATATACTAGCACTGCTTCTTATCTCAGTATAGCCTGGGATACTCAATTGTAGAGTTTTTACTTATTTTTTAAATGTTATTTAATAATTATCTTGTAGGTCTTTCCTTACGAATATCAACGTGCGTTGAAGCAAATGGAGGAAGCTAAGCTTGCCGAACCTGTTGTAAATGGAAATTCTAAGGCTGTGGAACCCCAAGTGAAGGACATCGAGGATGCTATAGCCGATGCTGATATGGAACAACGTAAACTGGATAAAATAAGGTCAAGATTGTTGAGCAATTATCTTTAAGCAGTAAAAAGTTATTTTCTCAAGTTGACCATGTTTCATGTATCTTATTTTACAGAGGATTTATGAAGTACAAGAGACATACTTCCATGTACAGACCAGCTGAGAAACGAGTGGATGATTGGGAGGAAATTTACAACTTCCCAGGTGTACGAAAGACATTGAAAGTACAAGCTGCACGGTGCATGGAATGTGGTGTGCCATTCTGTCAAAGTAGCCATGGTTGCCCTCTTGGTAATATTATTCCCAAGTGGAACGATCTGGTATTCCATTCCAACTGGAAAGAGGCTCTGAATCAGCTTTTACAAACAAATAACTTCCCTGGTAATTATTTAGCCCATTATATTATTGCAAATGGAATTATTAAATGGCGGAGGTTGAAAGAATTATGTTTGATTAATTATCTAAAAAAACCAATGATTATAATTTGGATCCAATTAATGAGTAGTAACTGATTCCAAACTCTTTAATGAGGTTATTTATATTAATCAAAGGAGAGTTAATTCATTATTATCAATGTTTGTCTGAATTTCTTTACTTTTTTCCAGAATTTACGGGAAGAGTTTGCCCAGCACCCTGCGAAGGCGCTTGCGTCCTAGGAATATCAGAACCTGCTGTCACTATCAAGAATATCGAATGTGCAATCATAGATCATGCTTTTGAACAGGGGTGGATAATTCCTCATCCTCCAATACACAGAACAAGTTATAAGGTTGCCGTTGTGGGTTCTGGGCCTGCTGGCCTTGCTGCTGCCCATCAGCTCAACAAAGCTGGTCACAATGTGACAGTCTTCGAAAGGAATGATCGTATTGGTGGACTCCTACAATATGGAATTCCTACGATGAAACTGTCCAAGCAAGTTGTTCAACGAAGAGTCTCTTTACTTGCTGCGGAAGGAATAACATTCAAAACTGGCGTGAATGTTGGCAAGGATATTACTGCTAAGGTAATTAAACGCCACTTCCTGTCTATTAAAATTATTACAGTTCTTTATAGCCTATGAGGGGTCATTTATATTGATTCTCTATATAGGAATTAAAGGAGCAGTTCAATGCGCTTCTCTTATGTACTGGAGCTACCTGGCCCAGAGATTTATCAATTCCGGGACGACAGCTGGAGGGTATCCATTTTGCTGTCAGTTTCCTGGAACACTGGCAGAAAAAACAGATGGGTAATACCGCACCTCTGGATATGAGACTTATTGCTAAGGATAAGGATGTCATTATCATTGGTGGTGGAGACACTGGATGTGATTGCATTGCTACTTCCTTGCGACAGGTATATCTAAATACATTGTAAGATGCGAAATAGAATTACAAACAATTTCATAATAATATCCAACTTGTTCTAGGGTGCTAAAAGCATCACGACTTTTGAAATCCTCCCGGAACCACCAGTGAAAAGGGCAAAGGACAATCCTTGGCCTCAATTCCCACGAGTTTTTAAGGTCGATTATGGTCATGAGGAAGTCTCCCTTAAATTCGGTCGTGACCCACGTCAATTCAGTACTCTTAGCAAGGTACATCTTGATTTTTAATTTTGTATATATATTTTCAGTTTTATTCCCAGCTTCTTTAACATTAAATATATCTCTTAATTAATAATAGGAATTCCTTGATGATGGAAAAGGACACGTAAGCGGCATCAGGACCGTTACTGTAGAATGGACTAAGGATGAAGCAGGACGTTGGAAGATGACGGAAGTGGAAGGTTCTGAGAAGGTTACTATTACTCTCAATAATAAAATATTAAATAAATCAAACCTACTCAATTGATTCTACATTTGTCATTTCTCTCAATGTACAGGTATACAAATGCGACTTAGTGTTGCTAGCAATGGGTTTCCTGGGACCCGAGAAGTACATCGCCGAGGACTTGGAGGCTAAACTGGATCCTCGTGGAAACTATGAAACTCCAGGAGGAAAATACGCAACCAGTTTACCTGGTGTTTACGCAGCAGGAGGTATGCATTCCATAAAAACAAGCTAACAAAAATCCTAACTGCAAATTTAATACAAACTTCATTACTTTCTATCTTACTTCTTATCTAGACTGTAGAAGAGGTCAATCCCTCGTAGTTTGGGCAATAACCGAGGGAAGGCAGGCAGCCAGAGAAATAGATCTTGCACTAGTAGGTCAAACAACTCTACCGGGACCCGGTGGAGTGATATCTGGCCTGATCGTATAAGAAGTCCAACGAAACAAAGGAGTCTTCCTATCATCGCATTAAAATACGTCGCAGACAACTTGAATTCCCTTTGGGGGAAATAGATCATGCAGATGAAGTTACCATACTTCGGGCTATGTTTGTCTTATGAAGTTATGGTTTTTACGAAGATTTTACGTAAGTAAAAGGGATATGCCTTGTAAAAAGATAAAAGAGATAAGCTTGTATGTATGAGTTATACAATGCTTGAGAATCGGACGTATGAATTCGATAAAGTCATTAATGGCGTACCTAGTTCGATACAGGGACTCGGCTAAATAATGTGAGATTAGCGCACGAGATGCGTTGCCATAACGCGAATTTATTAAAATTTACTCGTGCTAAATATACTTAGAGATCTGTCTCTACTTGTTGAATATCATAGGGAAAGTTCCATAATTAAAATCTAACATACTGTACCGTAGACACTTATCCTGATTAGACGAAAATAAAAAGATAAAAAATTTAATCACATCTCTGCCACAGATTTCTGAGAGAACGGTGCAATTTACGCATAGAACAATACTATATAGGGAAATTAATCTCGTCCCTCTCATATGGATGTTCTTATTAATTTCTAATTGGTTTTTTTCCTTTTCTTCACTTGTACTAGAGGTAGAGGTCCTAGTACTTCACTGTGGACCGAAATGAAGTACTGAGAAATTGATGAAAATGATAAAGTAAGAGCTGATGATAACGAGAAACGGTATTAAAGTGAGAATAGTGTACGAGATGGAACAAAAAAATTATGCTTTGCATTCCGTATCGCGGCCATGTTTGATTTCTTTATATCCTCCGTAGCTTATATCACGATCTCTGTGTGGATCGTCGCGAATTGGTTTATGGTTTTGAATAGTTGGATCTATTTAATGACCCACTACTTAAAGCGAGTCATTCAACGATTTTGGAATGGCCTTCTTATCTTTAGGGAAATGCCGTTGGATACGTTTTAATTCAGTTCAGTGATATAAATGCAAAAAAAATAATTCTCGCTTATAAAGTCCCTTGTAGTTATTACAGCCATAATTTGGTCTTAAGAAGACAAATGAATTTTGTTATCATAATGACCTATAAGTTATCAAGAGGTGGCTGTATAGGTGAGCTGTGAATACGGTTCGTGCAATTTCGTTTTTAACACTTAAAAGACGGGCCACGTAAATCTAGTGTTAAGTAAACCCAGGGCTACGTGGCCCGTCTTTTAAGCTTTGAACGTGTACCTCAAGTCAATCGATAACTATTGATGTTTCAAATTAGACATATCTATAAAGTGCAAAATTAGTAATGTCACTGTTTCAAATGCAGCTTATAGGTGCATTCATAAAATTGGTAAATGATATTTAATTCCTTGGCCTGATAGAATCGTATCCGCTGCGTTTCGTTAATTACATAGGTTGTAATGTAATACTGTATTACATTTTTTGCCGCGTGTAAAAAATAATCTCGCGAGCATAACGCGTGCCTACGAACGAGTTATATATATATACACACACACACGCACGAACTGTTAAATCGCTCCTTTTCCTTGTTCATCTTTGTTCCATGTTATTCCTTCTATTTTTTTTATGTTTCGTAGGTCTTATCGGTATCGCTAAGTTGTAATCAAGATCGAACGTTTATATTATACATAAATATATGTTATAGGCTATTTATTTCGTGTATAAACTTATATATCACGCCTAGAACGTGCAACATCTTTATATTACAGTATCTGCCCGTTATTACTCTAGTTGATTAATATAAGTTATATGTATGAAATTCTCACTCCTATCACTGTACATTTCAATGCATACTATTATACTAACGAGACAATAAAAATATATTGAATGTTAATTTTTCGTGCTTAGTCACTTTCCATAAGTCGAGGTCAGTCATACGAATCTTACGACTAAAATTTTAGAACTCAATGGACAACTTTCACAAGGTTTCCGAGTAGTACGTATGATAAATCGCTGAAGCCTCGTTGCTTCTATCGAGACCGCAGTGCGGCTAAACGGAATTTCCCGGAACTATCGCAAGTGCTTGACAGCGCCATTTGGCGGAATTTTCTGGTTCTACCACAAAATGCTCCCCGCCCAAACGCAATTGCCGAAAAATCATTCTACGTTCTTTGAAGGAATTTTCCGGAACTACCGTAGGTGCTTAATAGCGCCATCTGGTGGAATTTTCCGGAACTAAAGGGAAATGCTCCCCGCGGAAACGTCAATTTCAGCAAAAATTAGCTTAAAACCGTTTGGCGCCCTCTAATGGAATTTTCCGGAACTACCGCTGGTGCTGAACAGCGCCATCTGGCGGAATTTCCTGGAACTGACGAAAAATTCTCACCAAGGGATTGCCAAATTTGATAGAAATATAGCCTAGATATGCGAGTGGCCTGAAATCTAGTCCGGCAGCATGATGGAAGATGAAAAAGAAAGTAAGGAGATGAGAGATGTAGACAAGAGGAAATGATTTTGAGAAGAGAGAAAGGAGGAATGCACAGAAAAGAACTAAAAGAATCGAAAAAGATTTAAAAGATGGGAATGGATGAGAAAAGAGGTACGTAGAGAAAAGGTGAAGAAAGTTGGAAGAGATGGTATGAGAGAAGAACAAGTGACGAATTTGGATGAAAGGGGTGAAGGGGGAATGGGCCCCTTCGTGGCCCAAACGAGAGGACCGTGTTTTGGGGATTGAGGAAAAAATCCCCGAGTCCCGAGACTACCGGGCTCAGGACTCGGAGGAAAAACCTCAAGAACGAAAGGAAGCCGGGCTGAGCGACAAGAAAAACGCAAAAGGTAAGTTAAACGCGAAAGGTCGACTCCTAGTTAAGGATCCCCGCAACGAAAGACTACGGGCGTAGCACCCAAGGGTGTCCGTGCGAGCCACTGCCGGGACGCCCCGAAGGACGATATTTGACGCTACTATCTCCGCCACTTCCCACCGAGCGAGCTCAGCGGGTTAAGCGTGAAGGACCGCGTCCGCCGCCAGCGGCGAACCCCTTCAGCCATTGATCCCCGCGCAAAATGTCTTCGACAGAGGGTGACTTTAATCTAACAGGTGCTCAAAAACACCTAGACTACTCCAAGTGAAGCTGACCCAGGAACACAAGCACAGGCAGGACTTGCCCAGAGCCACTGGACTATCCCGCACGACCTCCCCGCAGGCACATAGGATCGTTTCGACCCACACAAGTTCTCAAGGGTCAACAACGTCTTGGAGACACCCTGGTTCGATTCACTGCACGAAAGACCAAGCATACCCTAAGGGGGCTCATGGCCCTCGTCGGGAGACCCAGAGGATCCTGTTGCGGCCACAACTTGGGACCGACCCACTGAGCAAGCTTAGCGGATAAGGCGGAAGGGCAACCCTCGACACCATGGTCTACGTGTAGCTACTCTAACAGGGTGACTACCCCGCTCATACGACTACTCGAATGAATATGCTCAGCCCGACCAAAGAAATAGGAAATGTAAGACAAACACAATGGAGAAACAGAGTGAAAGAAGAAGATAGAAAGATAGAAGTATGGATGTAGGAAACTAAGGAATCGAAGTATAGAAGTAAAGAAGTAAAAAGAAGTATCGAAATATAGTAGTATAGAAGTAAAGAAGGAATGAGAAAATAAAGAATTAAAGAAAGAAGTAAATTTGAAAATAAGAGGTATAGAAATAAGAAAATGAATTAGTAAAAGAATAATGAAAGAAAGAAGGAAGAGAGAAGTATAGAAGTAAAGAAGAAATAAGGAATAAAGAAGTAAAAATATAAGTATAGAAAGAAAGAAAGAAGGATAGAAATGTGTAAGATGGGAGCATCTAAGAGTCCAACACAGACTGGCTCTTGGAAGAATGAGAGCTATGAGCCACTGCACGCACTTATGTAGTCCCCCCACCCTTCAGGTACTTCCCGGCCAGTAGTCCTCCATACCCGGTGACAAATTTTTCAATTTTTAGTATTACACTACTTTTTCAACTTTTACTACTTTTACGTGGTTTCTGCCCGTAATTTGTCGTGTCCAGGTATTGCTTCCTATAGTTCCTAGTGTCTAAGTGTTCCTCGTCGTTTTGTAGTTCCTGGTATGTTATATGTATGTATCTAACCTTCTCGATGATGCATCATCAGTCTTTTGTGCGCGTTCCAATCTTTTTCTATTTTTCCAACACATCGACACGCTGCACTTTCCCAGAATCCTCCCAAACAACACATACTGTCCAAAATTCGCCTTTAAGACGTGCAATGCGACAAAGGTTATCTTGTAGGCATCTTATAAATGACTGTAGAATTTTTGTTCTGTTTGATCTAAATTCGTATGCTCAAAAATCGACCCAATATCCAGATAACCAGGCATAAGGCCTCAACTTACGAAGGCATCTTATGATGCCTATTTGACTTCAAATTGAAATTATTTTTTGTATGTACAATATCGCCCTGCAATTTGAACGCAAATTAAATTCAAACTGCGCACAATTTCTGGATGCATTTTAGGTAAAAACTATATTGCCACTGTGAGTTCTAAACAGCGTCAAATTTCACCTCGCGAATAGAGGTTGTGGATAATCAAGTCTAACAAGTGCCTCATGAGTGTGACCTTCTAGTCGATTACAATACCTCTTATTATTCTTTGTCAGAGCGTCACTTTCACGAGATTTAATATTATACTCAAATACCTAAATTTTTTAAGTGGAAAACGAAAAAAAAAGTTAAAAATGAATACCCTAATATATACATATACACACACTTAAGCTCAGTTTACTACAGCGCTAAAATATTTGTCCCAAGGGAAGCAGGATTGATAAATTTGTTACATACAAGCAATATATCATTTTATATAAGACTAATGTTTTCTCATCACAATTAACATAGCTGCCATACCTCAATAACAATAATGTAACAAAGTAAATAAAAATTCTTATTTCATAATCACTAATTTGTCCAATAAACACACTTTGTTTACCCATACCTCCAATTACGATTTAGTACAACATTTATCTGATATCCATAAAACCGCGTGTATACATCATATAGTTAAAACTCACAGTAAACTATCAAAAAATATACGAGTCAATATAGAGGCTTATTATATACACACGTATGACTATTTTCTCAACGATAATCTGTAGAGTGGAGTCTCACATCGTCAGACGACGTCTAAAAGCGTCTTCGCTCGCATCAGGGTAGTCTGACGTGATGGTCGTTTTCACAAGCTGACAGAGACCGAGAAGGGTTCGCAAGGAAGGAGGTCAGGTCTGAGGGGAGAGACGACTGCGACGGTAGGTCACCGGGAAATACTGACGTCACCAGAGGGACGCAGCACGGAGCGTCGCGACGCTCTTTGCGCCGTCGCAAGCAACGAGAAACATGGACGGTCGTTATCAATAGCCACGGAGCTGTGTGTTCTTCTGCTAGCCTCTAATTTTCCAAGCTGCAAGCAGACGAAATTCTAAGGATACGCGTAAAAATGATCATTTAAATTTGTGTCAATTTGCGCGCCCTTTTGTTTGAGGCACAAAAATTTCACTACAGGCCCTGGACGTACTTCTCTGTGACTCATTGAAGTGCTACCGAAGTCAATCAAGGTTTTCGGTGGTGGTTGTTTCTATAGTTGTGCAAGGGTGGTGCGTCGAGTATTCGTATTTTTTCTAAAAAAAAATCAGCAACGAGGAAGCAGAAGGAAAGAAAAAGAATTAATCGTGCCTATTAGCGACACATGAGACAATAGCGTGGCTTCTTGAGATCACAAAGGATACTTCAGGAAATAATACAAGACAAATATCTTACAGCTCTTGGCTGTGTTCGATTAAAACACGGTGGATGCGTTATTTCTTCTGGAGGTGAAAAGTAGTTATTGAAAAATTAAAAGAAAATGGGATCGATCGTCCTAAAATCACTGTCCGTGTTACTCGGAATATTTTTCGTGTTCGTCGGTACGATGAAGTTAACCTCTCACATCAGTAAGGATCTTCACAAGGATCTGGTGAGTTTATCGTCGTATTTTACAGTGGCATGAAAAAGGTTCGACTAGGTTTGTTTTTAATTCGGAATAGTTTTTTTGTATTTTAATCGCCACGATTTTGCGCGTTACATAAGGTAACGCGTGGGACGCTCAGTGTCATCCATACACGACCGATTTAACCCTTGCTTTTATTTTCTATTTTAATTTTTGTCATCCCTTAACGTCGATGTAACCTTATTTCATAAAATTGGTTCTCAATACAGCACTGCACACATTGGTAATAAAAATTTTAATATTCCTGCACGCACGGCGTAGCTTTCTCGTTAATCCTCATCATGGCATCTTCGTTCAAATGCATTAAAATTTTAACAATCGATTACAGATACATTCAACGTCCACATAAACATTAAGTGATATATACAATTACTCATTAGATAATCCGCACAAGATCGTTACGTTGATTTCCGCGACGAAAGAATTCCGCGAGCAGGGAATTACGAAATATCGTCGCGTCCTTGCGGACGACGCGTGAGTCAAGTTCGTAATTTTGGCAGCGTTACTTCTTAACAATATCATTTGGATGAGATCTCAACGGAATAACAGAAATTCGACTTTAACTCAATCAGCAGATACAGCATAAAAATAAATGAATTGTAAGAGAAAAAGTTCGTTTAAAATTTATTTCGAGATATTCGATCGATTTCGCGAATTTTAGACATTGATTGAAAGTCAAATGTTTTCCGACGAATTCCCGCCTTTTTAGCGTCCCTTAATAGACTTCTTGTTTAACTAGATCACAATGGCACTTTTGGCAAAGATTTAATCGGTGTCTACCTGGATCGGATAAATCGTATCGGATGCTATTTCTGTAAGCCATTGCCACAGTCCCTGATCCGGTAACAGCTGAGCTGCTCAACAGTCCGTCGCGACGCTCTTCGCCGTGCCGGTCCATTTGGGACGGCGCCAATAATCCCATATTTATGATTTAACCGAATTCACAGTACACCGCTCTATTATCCGCTATATTGACTAGAGCAGTTTCTTTTTAATGCCTCATATCTTTTCCCTTTAATGTTTCAGAGAAAAGAATATGTCAAGTATGCCAAAGTGTTCCCGCTCTCGGGTACCCTTGACTTCAAAGTACCAAGTAAATGGTATAGGAGAGTCGTCGGTTCCCTTGAAATTATTTGCGGATTCGCAATGGCGATCGTACCGAGTCGTAAGTTAACATTTTTATTTAACGTTTACTTAAAGAAAGAATGGCGGATTTTAAAATGACCTCTAAAATTATTTTCAATCTTGTCAAGTTTATTTTCCCCCCAAAGTACGTAGCAATAAGATAATCAAGAAACGATGACAGATCTTTATGTGACGTAAGATACAAGATACGCAATATTTTCGTAAGAGAAACAAAATCGTGACGCGCAATACATTGTGACCCGCGATTGTAAATTTTTTATTGAAATTTCAACCGTTCTGAATTTCTATTAAAAGTACCGTTTCTTTGTTTACAGATAAAGTAAAGAACGCATCGAACACAGTGCTGCTACTTTTAATGCTCATGGCTGTATACTCTCATTACATGGTGAATGATAAATTCGAAAGGATCGCCCCTGCGCTGGTAATAAACAATCCTTTAAGTTATTACAATTATATTTGCTCATATATTTATACGATATTAAACTGTACTTCCTTAGGTATTCTTTTTCATGCTAACGGGCCGTCTGGTGATAGACTGGCAGTTGAGACGAGAGGATGTTCAGTCGGTAACAGCGAACGGCGTTGACGATAAAACAAAGAAACAAGACTGAATCCGTTACCAAAGAGAAGAGAAATGAAAACAGAACAGGAACAAAGTTCACGTTGTGTTCCGCCCGCACATCACGGCTGCATTTTTTTTCTCAAGCAGCCTGCTTTCTATCATACGTCATTTTGTCTAATAAACGTACTAAAGTATCCTGACAGTGACACCCCAGAAAGCACATCTTGTAACGGTTATATCTCAACTACATAAATGCTATGTTATTACATAGCAGAGATGGAAAAACAACGTAACCTAAAAAATGTGTTTACTGGGACTATCATGAAAATATCTATTACGATCTAACCGATTTTCATCAAAATTGATAATAATGTAACTCGCAATTCTCACTTAACTTATACAATTTCTTCTTATTATTTAGAAAGCTTTAAGTTCCCTTTTCTAGTCTAGAGTGTAGAGTATTATCATTATTTTTATTCTATTTTCGTTTTGCTGACAATTACAAAATTTCACCATGCGGTCTAGTCGTGCACGATGGAGATTAATGAAATAATTTATTATTACGCAATCCTGAAGGCTTACTGCCAAGTACACTGGTTCGCAGTTTCACACTCGAGAGTGATCGATAAGCATCCGATTTAAAAGCACATAATACCAACTGCCGTTCGAATGAATGTGTTCTCTTCGATATATCATATTCGACTTAGATATATTTCATATATTATCACCCACGAGAATTCAATTACGTATTTTGCATTATTATAATATATACAGGGTGTAGCGCGTTCATTCGGACAGCCATTTTAGGCTGAATCCATACAGTGAGAAACTGATTATAGTAATAAGAAATAGAGAAATGTTTTTGCATAACTTAAATCATTTTTGACAGAAAAATGTGAATTCGACCAAAATCCGCTCTTCTTGGTACATCCTGTATATACTATACATATATATATACACACCCACAACACATGTATATAACTGTATACTCTATATACGTACCTTATGCACGCATTACGCACCGATAATATAGAATAACACGTATGTGGAAAAGCGAGCGCACAGAAGGTTAGAGATCATCTATCATCTAACGCATATATGAAATATGAATCCTTATCTTGGAATGCGTCTGGTGATCGAACTGCCTTAAGGGGTCTCACACACAGAACTTCCGTAAGCATAACATAAGGTGTAGGCCAATCAGCGTACGCCCATAACTCTGTAAAATATTATGGACGTACGCTCATTGGCCTACACCTTACGCTATTCCTACGGAAGTTTTGTGTGCGAGACCCCTGAGGGGACTGGGAAGTACTTTCTAACCTCAAAATGAAATATCGTAATTAATGTAATAATAAATTTTCATGCAAACGCAGTACACGCAGATTTTTGCAAGCTGCACTGTCACTTGCATGAAACTTTTATGCGGAATAATTGACAAATGAAGGTGTGTTGCATGCAATTTTTGACGTGAAAGATGCTCGTACCAAAATTTTGTATACATCTCATTCCTGTATTTCGCAATTATTTCTTACGAAAATGCCATTTCAGTAATTGTGGAACTTACATACATCTGGATGCACTTGAGTTCGATCAAGATAATACATCAATTCCGTGTGCTTTACGATTTTCGTGATTGTAAATTCAAGATGGCCGTTTGCACTCCCAGTCACCTTAAGCGTCGCTCGATTATTGCTTTGTGCTATTCGTTGTAGTCGCTTTTTTATTGCAATTTGTAGAAACTCGAATTTATCTGGAAAAATTTTATCTTACCCTTGTCACGTCATAGGATTTATTTCGCGCGAATTTTAACCCCGCTTATTTATTAATAGATCATCGGCAAAGCTATTCACAATGTATTATGCGATTCTTTAGAGCCACACTGTGGCGGATTTATATGCAGACGAACACGGCGGCATTGAGAATCGAAGCCTATTGTGATACACCTGTTATGTATAGATATCTTTTTTTAGTTGTTACAAGAGACACGTCCGAAAAACAAAGGTTAACGATGGGTTCAGGTGATTTAAAATAGCGATAAAAGATACGAGTTAGACGTTAGATTAACTTCAGATTGCTGCTAAGTTCGTGTTACACGAGTGACTCGTTGAATGTAATTTATACGTATAATTGATAAAAGATCGATCGATGTAAAGAAAAAGAAAAGTAAAGAAATATATACAGTCGTCCTGAGAATTGAGTGTTCACGATGATATACTTTCAAATAAAAATAATTACAGTGGAACCTCTCAAATTTTAAGTACCTCTCATTTCTTGACTTTCCCTCGAGCTGAGCTCTCCCACTATGCTGCGATTTCCACCAATCAGGGCCGCAGTGCGCCGCTTAAGCGCAGTAGAACAATGAAAGACGCATGCGCAGATACGAAATGGGCGGTGCTTAGAGGTAGGGAAATCGAGAGTGGGGACTCAAGGCCAACTTAAAATTTGAGTTAACACGGTCCCGACTGGTTAAAAAATGAGAAGTTCCACTGTACAAGGAGTATCGCACTACAATGTTTATATTGATACTTTGATCAAAGATCTTTTTTGCTAAATGCTTAAGAGAGAATAAAAATATTCTTCGATCGGTAGGTTCTTTGTTTGATATAGAATATTTATTCGATAGTAATAAACGAAATACACGGTTATTTACAGGCGTTTTGGAAATTTTAGATTAGGCGCTGTACTCACTGTCTAGTCTGTCTGCAAAAGCGCACGTAATTAAACAGTAAGAAAAATATATGCAATTCTATTTAACAGTTTTCTTCTTAAAAACGATTTAAACTGTTTTCTCACGCTACACAAATATTCTTTCTGCCTAAATGCTAGCAGATAATAATTGTTTGTCCAGGCTGTACTAAACGAAGTCATTTCCGGGACTAAAAAACCGCATAGAAATGCTTGAAAAATATTTTATTACTCCATTTTTGAATTTCGATTTTGAAGAATGCACAAAAGCGTTGCAGAATTTTGAAATGTGCACTCGCGTGGCGTGGCGAATATATTTGCTCTCAAGCAGTTAATCTTCATTCTCGTGATGTGAACAAGTAATGAAAAGTATTTGTTTTCCAATTAATTATAATATTACAATTAATCCACAGCCCTTCATTAGAGTGCTCCTTTAGGCTGGGTCCTGACCGGTCGTAAGGAGATGAAGAGCTTTTTGCAAATTGAGTACAGCGGTAGGCACGTCATCGTAATTCAAGGCACTTCCAGCCCATTTTATATACTTTTGGGCCTTATTTATTTCTTCCATGTCCAATGTAACACCACCTATATTAAGTATTAGAGGAACAGTCACAAAGATAAGGGGACGCGCGGAGAAGCGAAGTAAAGGCAAACATTTTTATAAACTGATGTTATCGAACGTACCTTCTGTCTTTGGAGTGCCGCCGTAATCTTCCGGATCAAATTGTAATGACTGTCCAGTGCCTTTATTTGCTGGAGCTGGTGTAGGGTTATAAGAAGCTGGATTTGCCGGCGTTGGAAGGGTTGGATAAGACAGGTTTCCCTGACTAGGTTGTGAGGGAGTTGTTACACTTGAATTTGAACTACCTGGTACTGATGGGAAACCATAAGCATCAGTGCATGGAGGTTGTGCTGGTTGGCTTCTAGGCGCTGAAACGAGATAAAAGAGTATTAATAAAAATAATTCTAAAGCCTTTGTGACACGTACACATAGAGTTTCAGTGAAACGAATCCATGACGCCAAGCGTGCTTCATGATGATTGCTGTTAATAAACGGAAATAAAGGAAACTGTCATCTCATTCTGAAATTACAGTTTACAATAGCTGTAGCAGTTATTCAGTTAATTGCGAGGACGGGAGATACTTGAAGAAAATAAACGCTAGTAGTTTTAAAAAATGAGACAGTATCGCATAAAAGCGGGATCCAGATTTTTAATTATAATTAACGATTAATTTTTCCTATTGTCAAAGATGAATCGAATAAATTGGATCTACGAATGAAATATACGGCGGCGGATGCTTTTTAAATGTACCTTCGCCATCGGCGTCTTCGTCAGCTGTTAAACATATAAATATTTATTTAGTTTGTTGATTAAATATTTTGAGACAATATGTTATTACCTGGTTCCGCGTCAGTGACTGGTTGATCATCCTCCGCTATGAAAAATTTGATTAATATAAAAAATATATGTTATGCCTTCGTATTTTGATTTTTCTACCTGTATCAGAAATTACAGGGTCCTCATCCGGAGCTGGCTGAGAGTCTTCAATATCCTTATTTGCTATGACATTTATTACACAGTAAAAATTTGTTGTACATTCATTGTTATCACATGTAAGCAGCATTATTTACCTTCCTCGTCTACAGTTACATCCTCTGCTTCTCCAGAATCTTCAACTAGATATTAGCGGCAATAAAATAAAACCAAGTTTATGTTACCATTTATTTCACAAATGCAATTATTCAGAATGAGATGACAGACCTGGAATAGGAATAGGAGAGGGATTTTTATGAAAAATAATAAATTTACCATATGTTAAATAATTGAAAAATGCAAGGGAACTTGATGACTGTAAAATCAAAATGTTATCAGTTATTACCTAAATCCCCATTTATATATACATTTACTGACATCGGTACATATGTAATAGACATAAAAATTGGTGATTCTAATACTACATGTATTAATGTTGGTTGTTATATATAAATTTATAAGGAAAGAAAAAGGCCTTACCAGGTGCAGGTGGAACATCATTGTTCTCGTCTCCTAATTCCTCATCTTCACCTTTCATTGGACCAGGCATTGGAGTTTCTCCATTCTTTAGACAATTATGAATATATGCTGCTTTCCATTTTGCATATTTCCTATTTTGTGCAGCTTCCTCAGGAAGTTCTCCAAACGTTGTTAGTACATCGTATAGAATACCAGCTGTATAAAAGCTCTGAATGACACTCTTTCCAAAATTGGATGCTCGATCATTCTTATCAGCATATAGGAAAAGTTTTAAGGCCCAGTTCTCTAAATGGGCTTGCGCAGCAACTTCATTAGTTATGGCTTCATTATCATGCATCTCTTTCTTAGTAGATTCGAGCCAGTCCATGAGTTTTAGCAAAAAATTTGTCTCTTCTGTAGTCTTTGTCGAAAGCTTCAAGCCTGTTTGTAAAGCATACAGTCGAGCTGGAACAAAAAACATTATCTGTAATCACAATCATTAAATCCAAATATCTTAATAATATAATCCTTAATGTAACACACCCCAATAACTAACGACGGGATCTCGCTGATCATGTTCTGTTGCTACTTTCAAATAATGTTGAATACTTTTTAAAGGTGCTGGAATCTCTGGTAGTACGGGCCCACCCATTCTTAATGCGTGTAAACACTAGTACTGTAAGGCTTCACTAAATTTCGGAGTAAACTTTTTCAAGTACGTTACAGAAATGTCAAAAACCCGGCCTGAAAAACAATCGACTCTTGCGACGTGCTCACACGATGACACAATTCGATAAAAAAAGCTACAGTTTTCGTCTAGGGACATTTTACATACGACTTCCCTGGACATAATATGCAGTTTCAAGTGCCTCCACTAGATGTCAGAAAGTTGATCAAATTGCATCAACCAAATCCTACGTCAAACAAGACAAAAATAACAGAATGAAATTCCGTAATTAATCTAACATGATACTGCAAGTAGTAGCAAATTCAACTCTCCTTATTACATTCATTTTAAATATTCAGACGCAGAAAATAAAGAGAAAAATTCTTCATGTTAAAGAAAAAATTTATACAATGAATATCAATTCCCTCTAATCTCGTATCTCGAAAACAGAACACATGCGAGAGTAAATGTAGAGCAAGCGTGACATATGGCGAGTGATGAATAATCATTTTTGAATATAATGAACGGTGGAAACTTTAGGGCGTCATTTGAAATTGTAAAGTTTCAATAGTACCAACAACGATGCAAATTCACCAAAGTCTCTAGCGACGTGTAGATAAATAATAATACAAAGTCCCAGACGCATTCCTGCTTCGACAAGATCCCGCTCGGAAATAAATTCTTTAAAAAAACATAGTGCGTATATGTGCGCGCATTGTATTAGACACGTGAATCACCTAGAGGAATATCCAGATAACACATGATATTTTCAGAAGGTACTCAATATTCTTAGAAGATCCCAGTACATTCTGAGGATATGCAGAGAAAATTCATATATCCTAAGAATACCATTGTCCTATCTGGGTATGTACGTACAAATAAAAAAAACTAACATAAAGAACAAAGAATGATTGCCAGGACATACAATTAGACAAAAAGGTATCATCGTGCTGCCAGGATACATAGTGGCTAGAAAGATATGGCGCAAAAGAAGTTGAAAAGGGCACAAACGGTGAAGGGTGATCTTGGGGAGTATCCTGCGTGGAGGGGAGACGAATAAAAAGAGAAGTAGAGTACTAAAGAAGAGTGGAGAGGGCTGGTGAGTGGTAGGCAGGCTAAAAAACAGGTGTAGAGAGGGGAGAGAGATCCATGCAAGTCCCACGAACGTTGGGATCCCTCGATCTACTACAGGATCCATGGATCAGTCTCGGTAGAACCGTCTTTTCGTTACGGTTCATATCGATATACGTGCTCCAAAAGGATTTTTCCAATTGTCAGGAAAATCTCGTGTACGGAGTAAATGCTTAAGATGAATGAAAATCAAGCATACAGGTGCCAAATGAAGTTACAACTAATTATGTCAACAAGTTTTGTGTAAAGAAATAAAACCAAGGAAAAAGAAATGATAATTGTGCCAATAGCTTTCTCAGTTTGTTTGAAATTTGACGCGACGTGTAAAAAATAATTTTTCAAACGATGTGCCAAAAATAAAACAGAATAACAAAAGTATTGTTTATATATTAAAAATGTTACGTAAAAAAATTTACTCGACGCGTCTGACGTCCAGAGATTTCGATGCTTTCTACTGGATTATCTGGTGAATTCGATGCCCGCACAAGAAACGCCTCACGAAAATTCATATTTAGTGATTTTTCTAGCGAATTACACTTCTTATTATCCCTGTGTCGTGTTCCAGTGGCGTGTAAAAGTGTAGTGAAGAATTTTCTCGAAGGATATTGGTTGGAATTTAGTATTCCTCTTTTCTTTTATATCCCTGGAACGTTTTACTGTACCATTGGATTAAGGGGGCGATCAAATGCGGAGAGATCAAGAATCAAGTAACATGTAGGACCGGTAAGTGTTTCTTATTTTCCGCAATGTCAACCACTGTCTCCAGGACTCCTGCTATGTCAATTAAAACTAATTAGATCAATCCCGACCGAGCAGCTTAATGGAACCCGATCCGTATAACGGGTGGACGATTCGCCATATGATTTCAACCTACCATTTATTTTGATTCTGTTTAAGTTTCTCAATATTTTTATAAATTTTCATCCTTTTCTTTCTAGTATTTGGTATTTAGCGGAATATTCGATTTTCCCGTACGCAACCATGCATCGCGGCTCGAATCTAATTATTTCCGCTTCCGGTTCCGTTTTGCGAGAACGCGTTTCCGCATAGAAAGTTTCTCCGCGATCACGTCATTTCTGATGTTTCATGTGATGGTCATGCCCAAAACTTGTCATATATGCATCAGATATATTTTTTATATAAAACTTAACTGCTTCGGCTTCTATCCGATTTTATTATCATATGCATATATATAGCTAATGGTACATGCATCTGACAATATGCAACGTAAATATTCTCCGATGACTCAGGCATTCTCAATTCTGCCTGGTAAATTCATATGGGGCCCCATTGGGCCTCAAAGACGACGTACCAAAGCGTTTCTGTTTCCTCTCACGCACGAACGCGCGTTAAAGGCGCATACTTATTCAATACGCATCCACCGTGCAACCTGGTGCCAGTAATAATGCGTCGGCCATTTCCTACGGGGACCAGTGACACTCTAGATTAGAGCAAATTATAAAAGGAAATGAATAGTTTTCGAAAAACAGCAAAAAAGATCCTATCGTATGAGATCCTCCAAAAAAAAATATTTTTGAAGCTTCACAAAAATGAACAAATTCACACCGGTAATTTTATTTCCATAAAATATCGACTCTGGAAATACCAAAGAAAACGTCAGTTCAATACAAAACTCAAAAGCTCCATAATATTATATCATTACCAAATTTGAATACAAACAGTCCAGTGTATACGTATATTATATGTATATATGTATATATTACAAGACATTGAGAACCCTTGTATTCTTTTCGTACAGCTGCTATGTTTGTTCGTAGAACTTCAATGGCGGGCGTTGGCCGCCCGAGAACAGCGTACCGCCATAAACCACGCGTGGTTTCCGTGACTAAACGTTCAATATTCCAGAACCACGATCAAGATACCACTTCCTCGTCTAGTACAGAGACCGTTACAGTTTTTCATAATATTTTTCTCAAAAAATCCATATAGGACTCATATGCAAGCTTCCTTGTACCAAGCAAACTACATAGTGGCAAATAGCATGGTTAAGAAAGGAAGGTTAGTAAAGTAAAGGGGCTCAAGAGAGGCTGGAGAAATTACAAAATAATAAGGGGTCGGGTCAATTTAACGGTGAGCTCAGTGACGGTAGCGAGATTAATAGAATTGGAGAAACACGGAGATTAAGATTCGCGACTCGCAGGAAAGGGGTCCTAGTACAACCAAGCTAGATATAAATCAGGCAAAGGATTACGTTACTGAATTTCCAATAGAAAAATTTACCATAGGAAGAAAATAATTCAGTCACAAAAGAATATAAGGCTCTAAATTACTATAATGGTAGTGGAACAAATCCCTGGTTCAGACGAGAAAAACAAAAATTAATAAGAAATTTACACTAAAACACAAGATAAACTTTACCGTATCATATAAAAGAATTGATTCACATCGGATATAAAATATGCTATAGATCTAAATACAGTCCTTTAGACTGCCCAGTGGTACTCCTGGCTTGGGGTACTAAGAGACAGCTCTAGACTTGGCAGCAGGATGTATAGGATTGAGTCCACCCCAGGTCGGCGGCAAAGGCGAGTAGGACCCGTAGGATGTTCTGGGAGGACGACGATCAGCCGTGAAGGGGTCTCATCCCGGGTGCTCACGTACCACGGTCGTGTCTGGTGAGCGCAGCTGTCCCGGAGTCCCGGCGTCATTGGCGTTTCCTCAGGATTCCGATCCCGTCTCCATTCTAGGCGGTGGCGGTCCATGATGACGCCAATAGAGTTATAGGCGGGTTAGTAGGATACGTGTAAGAAATGAAAGAGAAAAAAACAAAAGCTAAAAAAGAGAAAGCGAAAACAAAAATGCCGAAGACACAACATATTATAGATACCATAGATACAGCATTACAAAGTTCAAGAGTCTGTCTTGCTGAATACTAGGTGGGACTGAGGTTTAGAAGTGTCAGTGTGTATTAAGCAAAACTAAGTAGGAGATTGGGTATTTGTAACGAGGATTTAAAAAATTCATTCTAGAAGTATATACTATGTAATGCACGCTGCATACAAGTATCAGCAATTCTTATGATGACTCCATGATACAGCTGCCAAGTGGCTGGCAATGACTTCGTTAATACGTTTCGCGCGATTGGAGACCAGAACGGGTTCGGTTCGATTAAAAAGGTCTGATGCCTCAATTTATACGGGAAACATCAACGGTAGATGATCTTGTATAAAGGATACAAAAACTACGGGGAGAAAATTATTGGAAAAAATCACAGGGGGGTTTTGATGGTTTTCCAATAAGGTTTAAACAACGTTATAGCGTAGATCAATTCAATGATCGATGATCGACAAATTCTAACCTCATAAATCTTCGACGAGTCACGTTTTGAACCAACAAGCTGTGGGTTACTTCAAGCAATGCACATCAGGTGGTCTCGTCTAGCGTAATTTCGATCTCGTTCTAGAAGTGTCCCGATCAATCGCCGTGCCAGAAGCCTTAACGAATGTTGTCTTTCGATCTTTTTCTTTTTTTTTTTTGAATTCTATCACACGGAAACGAGAGTAAGATTAATGAGAACAAAACACGATTGTTTACAATGGTATACAATGAAGAATTTTTCCAGTGAATTTCACGTAACTCAACGCATCGTTGAGTTTTACCTACTTCCGGGAAATTCGAAAAGAAAGTCCGTTAGGAAGAATGCGGCAAATCTTACTGCGTTATTCACACGACCCGACACATAACCGCAGCCAGTAAATTGCTAGATCGTTATCTGGAACTTCCATATTAAGCTTAAGTTATGCGCGGCTTCGACTGGGTATATAGAATTACTCCTGAACGTGAAGTAAGTTAGGTTAGTTTTCATCTAATTTCAAAGAGCATCCATCGGAGAAAATTTCGATAAAAAGTAAAAAAAATTTTCCATAATGCAAGGCAAACCGGGAGACCGTACAAAAACTATATATAATGCCATCCGTATCTGCCGCCATTATTCCCTAGATGGAACAAAGGAAATAGTGTTCGACTCTCTTTCTCTTTCATTTACTCTCGAATTAAAGGCCAACAATTTTAACGAAGTAGACTTCCCGTGTGTCTTACTTATTATTGTCGACCCCGGAGGCTGTCTTAGGTATCTTTCTCTCAGACTTTTTCTGCTCCGTGGACCCGACATTTCTTCACCTAACGAGACACTTCACGCGATACCGTTATAATCTCGACGCTATATAAAAATTGTCGAAATTACGTGATCCCATACGACACTTAAAATTGTGGCCCGAAAAAATATTCCTATTCCAAGAATTCTTATTTCCAGACTGAAAAAGTGTATCGAGTTACAAAAAGTCTATGATGAGTCGTAAAGGTAAAACAATTCAGGTAAAGTTATTTTGTTCTACTACGTGTGTTTATAAGCATATAAACGTAACATTGTAAGTACCTACGTGTACGTACTCCGTAGGTATGAAGCGAAGCACGAGGAAGTCAAGATACAAGGCGGTGCCACTCTTTTAGACCGCAATAAATTAAGTGGTCCGCAATCAATGCCTGCACCACTTCACAATGCGTAATTACGAGTTTATGTTTTTATAAGCGACGAGTGATTTAGTCTCGAAATCCGCCGGCCATTACTCCGTGTTTCGCATTAATTATTATTACGCTTAACCACCACTGCTATCTAACTTTCCGTGTGCGCACTACCCTGTTCCGTAGGGACAGCCCATAATTAGGCGTAAGAGGTAAAAAAGGAAGTGCACTATATATGGTTTATCCGTAACAACAGACGAAGGAAGAAGACAAAAAAGAGACAAACACCACAGTTCATTTTTTTCTCGCATCCTAACCACAAAGTCATTCCATTAAAATAGGTGATAAAAAGAAGCTTTTGGTACCTCTGTACAAAATATATTGACACCGCCACTGTCTTGTGTACAGAAACAATTAGCATGGAGTCAATTAATACATAAAGCTTGTACAAGAAGATGGCACAACTTTACCTTAATGTTCCATGGAGAGTCGTCAATTTCCCATTAAACTCTGGTAGCTTATCTTACATGTTAATTCGATGGTGTTTGATCCATGTAGCTCTATGCGTGTTTACGAAACTATCCAATGAGTCAAAGGTCACTCTAATGTCAATACTTTAGCGGATCTGACTCTTTTCAAGTATCGCTGAAGTGCATTCAAGAGTGGGGATGAAAGAAACAAGAATTGGAAAATAAAACTATTTTGACCAAGGAAAAAGCGTATTATACGACTGACTGAACACCTCTTCTTTTTTCCACGCGTTACAAGGACCTAAGCGTACAGGTAGTCTGCGGTTTACTACAGTACACAATGCAACGTGCCGATCGTACGAACGCGATGGACAATCGTTTGAAATTGGTTTTTGGTATCGACGAACAATCTTTCGCGTTACTTCTTTGTCGCTGAAACAATGGGATTACTGTGGGGAACAAATTGCGGTCTCGTATGTACGGCAAGTATTAAAAAGAATCAAAAATAAAAGCCCTAGATCTTGCGATTAGTGGCTATCTGGTTCGTAGGCTAATTTTGAAATAAACCGTTAAAGGTTTATAGGTTAACCAGCACCATAATTTCAGCGAGTGGATCACAGGAAACAGCCGACGCGCGCCTTGGTCATAGTGGATCTGGCAGTGGTATTAATATAAATACAGAATTTTATTTAATAAGGAAAGGAATTAATAGTTAGTATTGAAGAAAAAGATTACGGCACGCGAGAGACCCAATTCTACGAGCCACGCGCGTTTCTCAATAATGCGTGACACACGAGTCGAAGATTTGGTGTGAGAAGGAGAGTCGCGCAATACGAAGGGAATCTAGAATATAAAGAGGCCCAAAACGAGTGAAGAAATAAGGGGCCTTACTTGTGTACGATAATTTATTCAGCGGTCGTAAAGTCCATGGTAGACAGGCATCCTACGCCTTGTTTCCTCTCGAGCCAAAAGTGCTAAGCAAACACGTAGCGAAGAGGTGGGCCTTAGGCCCCTGCGGTACATTCTCTCTTGGCTGGGCATCGCCACTGCCACTGCCATCGACACGGCCACTGCCATCGAGATTGGTGTACGCATTTTCTCTCTCACTTTGGGTAGCGATCGCTGGCACTACTCTCCATCTGCCTGTACGTCTTGTATGTACGACTCTTATTTAGATTTCACTTTTTCGAACGTGCCACTCTAGTATACTGTACTATACAGTCAAGGCCCCCATTTGATCGTGACGCTACCAGCATTTTATCTTCTCACCGTGTATAAAGCGCGCAGTGTACTTATTGCTTTCCCAATCATATTTCTGGTAGTATATAATTATCTGGCCGACAGGTATTGACAGCGAAGCTTGTGAATACCGGCTGTGGAAAGTATTGTGTGTATTTTTCTGTCAGATAGAAAAATGCACTAATAAATATAAATAGGTCGGGATGAAACTATACCAAAAAAATCTACACTATGCTCTTTAGGTATATATAGCTATACGTGTACTATGTAAATGTGTACATCTTGTAATGACGCTACTGAAAAGGGAAAGGAATGATAAAATAGAAAAAGGAGTAAATAATGGGTATATAAAGGGTGAAAAACGAAGTAAAGATCGAACCGATCCGATCCACTCCACGCATGAATCGTTCGGAAGATCGAATGCATAATTACCGAACTTGTTGCATTGCACTTGCGTTCACTCAAGGAAGGACGGAGATCGACGGCAGCGCCAGTAGCGGCAATCACTACTACTACTACCACCACCTCGTACCGTCAACCCTCTATACCTTCTACCACGGTTCTCTTCTTCGCCATAGGAGCAAAAAACACATACGATCAACCAATCACCAGGAGGAAAATTACCTCCACTGAAATTACGCCGATCTTGCGAGGACGTCGTCACCTGCGTTCGCTACAGGTCTTTACAAAGTTCTCACGAGGTCCAGGCGCTTTGAATGTCCTCCTGAGAACAAAGAAATTCATTTTTAAAAGTAAAGAACAATGCAACATGGACAAATGTTGAGTGTACAAGTAGGAATACGATTTGAATTTGTAGCAAATAGTTTTTCAAAAAATATTTGATAAAATATCGTCCTGTGTAATACCAGCTTAATACTACCAACGCCATACTCTACGTGGCATCCTTACAATTACAACCCATAACAATTACAGCAACCTCCCTATACAAGGTGGCTACGTTCGCTTCTCATGACTGCTTTGCATCTACTACTGGATTTAACGGGTGGCTTGAAATATTCACTGGCGATGAACTTAGAATAACTTACCTCGTACGAAATTGGTGTATTCGAGTTTATCACAGTTCCGCAGTATATCCACAAGTGGTCTACGAGTGTGGATATAAGATATATCTATATACTCGTATACGTACGTATCTCATGTGGATCGTATAAAAGCCGCTATGGGCGTGCAGATCGTGCAAAATGGTACTCTTGGCACCGTGATGGGTTTTCCATGCTATAGCTTATTATTTAAGGGACTTCTGCATATGCCCCATAGCCATACCAAGACGTATACATAAAACGCTCGTTAACCAATCATCAAACGATTAATCCAGCTAATCGATATTTCCGAGTCGGCAACTTTTTATCTATAACAGTTTATCCTATTTTTATGACGACTTCTAGTTTTCAATGAACGACCGTCGTATTAAACGTTAGATTAACCCAAGAGTGATATTTAGTGGTACTATCATGGTAAAACAGCCAGCTGCATCCTATATCCATTTTACACTGTAAAGTCGTATGTTTATTATGAACTTTACTATAGTTTCATGGTTGCCTCTTCATTTTCCGATATTCCAACAATTTATTGCATATAGTTACTTTTCATTTATCATCAACGTCGACAGCTTATTTGTACAACGTGTGTACACTCGATTAACGAACCACTGTGTGTCTAACTATACTATATTATTTTATGGCAATTTTGAATTTTTTTCTGTTATCAAGAGACTCGGTACAGTCCCGCGCCAAGTACAGGGGCAGAGGTGCGGTAGTAATACTTTACGCTGTCTCATGTAAACTCGGCAGGATACGTATGTCAAGTCAAGGATAACTCGTGATCGGTGTGACTGAATATTGTATTAATGAATTATTTCCAGTCAATGAAACTAGTTTCTATATAAACGTGTTATAAGATACGATAAAATTATACAAATTTTTTTTTCACGAAGTCTACCCAGAATCTTATGAGAAAACATCGATAAACTTGTCGAGAAATTCTTGTAACGTTTCCTCGTTATATACATATGTCTGTAAATTCTTTCATCAGGTTGTCCAACCTCGTAGCAAAAGGATCTTTACTTTACACTTCGTCTTCTATTCTATTCGCGCGCGACAAAAGCGCATTGCGCTCTCGTGACTGCAATTAATGATGCGCCTCTAGAGCGACGGCGACTCCCTAGATGTGCGTTTCATTTATTTTCCTTTTTTTTGCGGGCAACGCAAATTCCCTATTCTCTCTTCGCTGCCGCGGTTCTAGCGAAGAAACGAGAACTGAAAGGCTTGAAAACAGTACGCGTGATAAATTCACAGCGATTTGCCAAGTGTCGGCGGGCGGTACGGTTAATTGAATTAATCTAAGATCAAATAAAGGACGAGTAAATTCAAGCCTAGGGAATTTTTTTTAAGGCTTTGCATTGTAAAGGAAGATGGATGCTTGGCTGTCTTCGGAGTACAGTGATAATTAATTTAATAATTACATCGGAGAAGCTGTGTCGAAAGTCAAGTTTAAAAATGTTGATGCTCATGAGCAAAACTCACGTGCCTGGATAGATAATATATATATATATCAATGCAATGTTAAATATATAAAATTTTTTGTATAGTTTTGGAAAAATCTAAGTATTTCGGAAAACAGATTTTTTAACGTACCAACATCTTCTGGCTCATACAGCCTTAAATGGAGAATACCGTGTTATGTACTCTCATTACGGGTAATTGGAAGTCTTGTATATTCCTACGGAGAGGCTATTGTTGTAAACGTTCTTGTCAGGTGAAAAAAAAAACGAGAAAGAGGTGTAGAGAGAGGTCAAAGGGCAACGGTAAAAAATATGTAATTTTCTCAACGTCCCACAAGTACGTATAATACTATAGCAAAAGTGTATATAAAAAAAAATTCCCAATTCTACGTTAAAGGGCCATTAAGTATTTGTCCAGAATAACGTACCGTCTGTCTATTGTCAGTGTAAAAGCCTTGACTTTTTCTGGCAAGGCTCTTTGATAAATCATTCGAAAAAAAAATAGTAACGAGACACTCGCGCATCAGCCGCACGATATACTTTAACTGTATTTCTAAGGAGAGATCTTCTCGGGGCCTCTTTTGCACAGTGAAAATGTGTAAACGAGCTCTGACCATAAATTATTCCAGTCTGAATGTATCGCCGGCATTAAACACCCATGGCGCTGGGCCGTGCTATATTGTGACTGGTCGGAGGAGCAAGATAAAACGAACTAAAGGATGTGCTCAAAGGGTGGGTGAGTGAAAAAAAAGAGACGGCAGAGGAGTAGGAATAGAAGAGAGAAAGAAAAAAAATAAGAAACACAAACTTTGCATGTCTGATGCCATCCAGGGGCCTTGAGATGTTCAACGGCCCTTTGGCAGACTCCCCATGAATTCTAGCTATGAGATAACACTTTTACATACGTTTTTCTTTTTTTTTTCTCTAGATATGTTGGACGCTGCACTTTTATCGGTACCAGAAGGAATTTACAAGCATGTCGAATTGACGAGGTCTATGGGATTTAATACTCGTCCTGTTAAATTATCCAAAGGGAATGAGACGATTAATATGACAAGCAAAGTCTATTCGTATGAAAACACGTCTGGTAGAATAAAAAATTTTTCAAAATCAAACGACCCTGTCAGTTCATCTCTACGAGTCTCATATCTCGCAACTTATATGCACCATGAGAAAATATCATGGTGCTTCTCACGTAATCATTCAGTGTGTTCTTACCGCACGAGATCGTCTCCATTTCTCGTCATAGATTCTCTCGAATATTTTCAATATATATATATGGTCAAGAGTACAGTCATGCCAGAAAATAAAAACTGAACAGAAAATTCTGCGATATTTTACATTAACAAAAAATATACCAACTTGCACTGTTATTCAAAATATAAATTAAGCTACAGGAAGACTCGTACCACAAGGATCTCAATAAATTTCGAGATAGAATATAATTGACTAGAAGAAAGACGAAGCTTCGATCATGTAAAAGAAATCGATACCGGTTTACCTTCTAACATAAGCTAAACTGCCTTCTTAGTGCGTACGTGACGCTGTTCGCCCGAGATGCACCAAGAAGATTATGCAATTTACCATCGTCCATTCGAATACGATATTATCGGATTATTCTCGCTCCGTTATGCACACCGATCAGCCACCACTGCAACTGGATATCGTTGCACTTCGTATGGGATACCATAGGAAACGAGACTAGCCCCCCTATAGATAAACGCGTACCTTTACTTTGTTAAATGCAGTAGCACAGTCGCAATCTCACGTAGATACACCAACTGGTACCCAGTAATCCAAGATGTCTTCCGATACGGTACACAGTGAACCGAGCATTACGATTGTTCAGCCAAGAAATTTTGTAACCTATAAAATTCTAATTTTACACAGGGAAATACTAATGAAACGAGAATATAAACGTGCCCTTGCGTTTCGATATAATAAATATTTAAAAAATCGATTCCATAACGAAAGATATTTGCATTGCGTACATTAACCTGAATGCCGCGTAACTGGGATTTATGGTTATCCTGTGGAGTAAAATATTCCATCCTCAAGTCCCTCTGGTCCATTACGTGGTCGATGATAACTTCAGGCTTCTCGAACTGCCTAAGGGAAACGCCTGAGTAATCTTGGAGCATTTGCCATGCAGCTTTTACACAGAATACGAACAGGTATCCTCATACGCCATATACTGAAATATGCTTATACATATAGGGGATACTGTGCTATTTAAATAACTTTCAAGAATTTTGGCATTCCTAATCAATTAAAGTCTCATTAAAAATATAATAAATTTAATCCGCTTGTGCGTTGCCCCGAGTATACTCGGGGTAAATAATATTGAAGTACTATGAAATAGAACCGCAAGAGAGTTAGAAACTTTGTTTAAGGAATATACTGAAAATATCTAATGAATAAATTATGTATTCGAAAAATTATACTCACTCTCTGTCCTTGTGTCCTTCTCTCACTCTCTGGGAATTCACATAAAACTGTTAAACTTTATATGCAGTCGTTTGGTCACATATCCTCGTAGCTACTGAAGTATAGTAATAAAATTTAAGGAGACTGTATTAAGATAAGCAAACGAGTATAACGTTTTAATTACACATGTGAAATGGTCTTCTGTGTTTCTGCGCATGTTATATATACACACACACACACACGCACACCTACAGGGTTATTCAGTATAAACGTACCACCTTGAAGTTGGTTCTATCATAGAAATCAAATGGGCAGACAATATATATTTATATACATATATATATACACACTTGCTAATCCCACGTATTAATTCAGTACTACATACACCACAGAACTGCATGATTTGTCTGCTGTTCTTTTTGGTATGCAGTAGCCAATTTTTATGGTGGCTATCATCCAGTATCCACTATCCACTGTATATTTAAACGCGAGCTAATCGAATCTAATCTAACAGCAAGGTACGTTAATATTCCCTGGATTCCCCTGGTGTCTGTTTCCAAGCGGATTTACATGCTGGCGCGAAGTCTCGAATCGTTACGATAGCGAAGGAGAGAAGCAGGGACCAGTTCATAAACTTCTTCAACGCGTTACCATTCAATAGGGAACGCTTAGGAGGCTACATGGCTTGCTTTATCGCACTCGCGGCTCTGTACGCGATGGTCGGGGCTCTTGAAAACAACGAAAAAGTGGAAATCTTCCTTTCTGCGAACTCTAAGAAGGAACGACCTGCGCCGGGCAATGCAATGCAGCAAATGCTATTGGCTCCTCAATGTTTTGCAGCTGCCTATCAGTTGGCTGATACGTTTGTAGTCGTTGCCTTTCTGTAACTAACAAATAGCATTGTTCCTTTTCGAGTTACTCTGTCTTATTTAGTACACTGATATGTATGTGTGTGTGTATATATATATTTGAAACATATTTCTATCTTCTATGAATTGCTAGCACCAAATGAGCATTTTATATTAGGTACGTAAATGTTAATTTGGCGGTGAATTTAGATCTACCTCGGGGTTCGAGAATGAAACGTTACAATCAGATGGCGATCAGACAGGACAGGACAATTTCTACGTGGTTGGGGAATGGCGTTGTTCTTCCGAGCCGTTACGCACAATTTATGCGACATTATGCGTTCGGCTTGGTCAAGCGTTGCATTAGTGCATGTGCACGCATGCATGAATGCGCATCCCGCTACGTAAGAGTCGAACTCGAATTTACAGGATTAAGACGTCCCTTTCAAATGCAACGGAGGAAGTTAAAAGTCTTTGGTCTTAATTCTGGCGCCATTTCTTCTTTGTATCCTAATCTCATTAGTGGCTTCAATCGGAATACTGACAAAACTATTCACGATTAACACAGAAGAATAAGGAACGACGCGAAGAAATTATTCAATGAGTGTAGACTTTTCTTGGGTAGAAAAAGAAAAAGAGAATAGAGAACCTTGTATGGCTATTGTTTCAGAAAATTAATAACGATTCTTTGAATTCAGACAATGGGGTCTCGAGATCATTAAGAAGATGATCCTTGGGGATCGTGTAACGGTGAAGTGACCGATCCTTATTCTGCTCGGCACGAAATCCTGCCACGTAACGTGAAACGTGGAACGGAAAGAAGAGGTCAAGATGGCGATTTATACCATCCGATAATTATAGGAGGATCGTGACGGATTCGATGATCCGTTAAGACAATGCAAGGAATGACTCAACAATCTGATTAATTTTTCACTAAACAATCACAACGGTGGTAAAACATCGAGAAATGCATAAGTAATATTACTGTCAACAAATAACAATGCAGGTAACATAGCAAGCAATGACGTCACTATGATATATCAGATACATAATTATAATTACCAACACGGCCGCCACAAAGAGAATTATTGTTCATTTGTGTACGTCAGAATGATTTCTTATGTAATATTAGGTACAGTACCCCCGTTTATAGCGGTCGTGTTAATTAATATATTTACTGTGACAAATATTGTGTAAGACCTTACGTAATAACAGCAACAAAACCAAGTTCATCAATTGCAAAACGCTCGCCGAAAATTCAGAGCCATGAATTTTAATGTGGATTTTGAAAAAAAGAACAGTAAAGAGATACGAGTCGCGTGGTTAAATAAAACAAATATGTAATATATTATATAAGTACCAATCATCCTCCGTACTCAATGATCCGTTTCGACACTGTACTTAAGGAGCATCAAGATCATCGATAAAGTAAACAGAGTGAAATTACGCGCTCGACTTGTACTTTTGCGAAACCTCATAGCACAACATTACACGCGATATAAAATGGCGGAAAATCGTGACTGGTCAAGTCACGTAACTGTTGCATTTAATCTATTACAAAACTTCGCGAACCTCGTTAAATAATTAAGCAACAATTTTCGTATGATATTCAAAATAAAAATCATTACTTCACTATTCTATTATTCCCGTTCGTTCTACCATCGTTCAGAACAATCATCCTATGTTTTGTATAGCCATAGAGAAATGCATATAATACCTATACATAGTATTTATACATGATGGAAAACCGGATGAGGTTGGGTCGTCAGTGAAGTCATGGATAACCAAAGTCATCATGCCGAGCAGTCAGTCATTCTTAGCGCATCATCCCAGTTTCGCAGACTGTACATCCTTATAGCAAACATATAACAGCTTCGCAAGCTTATGGCATCGCAGTCTCGCTTGCTTATTGTAGAGCGTCTTGCGAATCGCGAATCGTAAACCCCGCGAATCCTAGTAGTATACTCGTATATCTATTTTCTCGTGCGACATGTATAATGCGACTACTTCTTGCCGATGAATTTGTACTACCGATGTTACCTGCGCTGAATACCCGTTTCCTCGTGTAACCAAGTCTCTATATATGTACTGTATATACTGTTGGTATACCTTGTGTATATTTAATTCGTGGCTGTGTAACGTGACCGTGACTCTGTATATTTGTGGGTCTGGCTGCAGTCGTGCGCTTGTCGGGTTCTTCTCGAAAGCTTTGGTATTTCTCAGAGGGACTTGTGTATTCTTCACTCCTACCATTGGTTAATAGGTTTTCGTGCACTCGATTCCAGTGTAATTTCTTGAGGAAATCTTGCCGGTCATCGACAATTTGTATTTGCTCATGTGTTTCTGCAGGGAATAAAGTAAGGTTATAAAACTATTTTGTGAATACTGCTTATTTTTGTGTTTATAGGTTTTTATGTGATTTTTATTTATGGGACGTGTATCGATCGATTCTTATCAAATTTTTAGACTGTTTCACGGCTGTCAATTTATCAGTTACCAAGTTGCACTGTTTGATAATAAAAAGTTTGTTGGTAATTAAAAAAAAGATATTGGTTGCACAATTAGTATAGAGATACCTGCCAAATAAATTTCATGAAGCGCGTTACGGGATCACGTATAAATTCCACGAGGAGCTTTTTAGCCTGGAAAGAGACTGAACCGTTAGTCAAAAATAAAGGAATCCGAGTGGACTCGTAAAAAAGGAAAGTCCGGTAGAATCCGGGGGGAATCCGTTATAACCGTGACAGGCGTCGATTACGCGTCGCAAGAAGTTGAGAAAATTTTCAAAAGGAAGGGACGATTAGAAAAAAAAAAGGAGACAATAAAGATAGATAAACAAACGTAAATAAAAGTAATGCTTAGTGAAACCACGCTAACTGAAGGACCGTGGAGATAAAATAAATTTCCTAATTCCGTTCCGCATGGTATACCCTTCTGTAAACCAATTAATCCACCATGATGGTAAAACCAACAGAGGCAAGCTTGAACCGCAGGAAAAAGCGTGACGCTCGTGCATGATAGTTTTTCCTTTTTTCTGTTCTTCAGCCTCCATCCTCCTCCTCTTCTCTTTTTCATCGTCAAGCATAAAGGTCAGACATGCCCCTAACTAGAGCTGAGGTGCTGCTCGACATGTATGGGCACGCGGATGGGGGCATTTCCCGTGCTTACATCATGTAAGTCCCCGTAATTAGGGCCCTGTTAATATATAAGCCGCGCGCGTCCAAAGACGTCGGCCCCATGTAAAAGATGTCCGAAGAAGAAAATGCCATAGGAGAATTGCGGTCGATCGATTTATTCGAACTGGTTTGATGAGTCGTGATCTTCTTGATTTCGTTCATTTTCCTTCGTAGCTAACATTTTTATCGAATACTCGCAACGTTCTAAGGGAATTTAATTAAATCGACGACGGGACGTACCTACGGCAGTCATCGAGACTCCTCACGCATAATTTTACCTATCTTAACCTAACATGGCCGCGCGCATGTCTCGTACATGTGTAAATAAAATATTAAAAAGAAACATATAAAGTTTGTAAGAATTGTTTATTTTTATGTAACGGTTATACTTTTTTTTATTTGCTTTATTGAAATTGATTTAAAAATATAGAAAGCACAAAGTACAAATAAAGAGGTGCCATTTGTCGATATATGATTTTTGAATTCCGGTGCACTGGAGCGGTGAGAGTTAATGAGAATATATGTATATACATATATTATTATATATTATGACCATATACGAATTCAATGTGTCTTTTTTGACAGTTCGCGAACAATGCAATCCTTATCAAATGACACGTGGAGCTGCATACAATTTTTATTAGAAAGTATTCGCCTGTGTATCATTTTGCATTGAAATATATTTTGTTTTTTTCTGTTTTAGCATATATTTCCGTGAATTTATGGAAAAGCCACGTGTTGATTTGCCAAGGAATAAATTGTTCGCGAACTGTTAAAAAGATACATTGAACTCGTGAACCGACTGTGTTTATGCATATGGTGAAATTTCGCGAGATCATACTTGTTGACGTGTAATAAAAGGCAAAAAAAATTAACGGTATGATCCTGAACTTACATAGTAATAGTCAGCAAGGGTACTGGTGAGGTTAGGGGTGCATTTTTACCTCCACGTACGTAGACAGTGTGTTCATTGTTTTCTTGGACAATGGCGCCGTGTATCATTGTTACTCTTACGGGAAATGTCACCGACCCCATAATGAAGACGACGCCTCGTGGTCCCCTCCTATTGGCGCATTTTGGTGTTATGTTAATTTATCCATTATGAATGAGTAATGCAGAAGGACTAGAGGCGCGACGCAAGACGATGACATTCAGCGGCCATTTTTATTTTACATATATTACACGTTATTCTTTGTTACTTCTTTCATGGTCATACCTATACTGAAAATATATTTTCATATCCTGTCTCCGTAGCAAATTCTATTGTTAGGTCATTTATTTATATTATTACTTAGAGCGTCGTTTTTCACGATTACAGATGCCTGGCTGGAATGGCAGAGAAGGTGCGCGAGGCGTCGGCACGGGGCGATGCCGTGCGTCTCGCACGCCTCCTGGACGACGGCGTGAAACCGTTAGCGGACGAGGTAAGTCAAAAAGATTATTTCAAAAAAATAAGTAACGAATTAGAAAATTAAATAAAATTAACTCTATATTATTCGTAATAATTACGCCTATCGACGTAGTTGCATTAATTTACAACAAATTCTAATTAAGGACAGTATCCGTGCTCCTGGTCTTACACAAATTTTATGGTAAGGCACTTAAAAAAATAGCCTAGTGTAACGCCGATTAAAGCGGACGTAAAGCACGTTTTACATGGGCCAAGCTAGAACTAATATTGGACCGACTTTGTCAGTACGAAAATTGTTGCTCTAAACTGTTTACGTAGTTGCGCCTTGTTATGTTTTGACATTTAGATTTATCTGCCCGCGTTATCGAAAGTAGTCGGTTATAATGACAGTGAGTAACACTGGTGGGTTCAGGAATCTTTTTTCACTGTAACGAAACAGACACCACTGCTTTGATAGTACTACTGTCAAAATAACAGTTTCTCTTTTATCAGTCTCGCTTCCTATCGGCCAACGTGCTAGAACAGTATACATATTTCCTATCGTATGATAAAACAATGAAAACGATTGTACGCTGTCGATAATAAGATCACTTGGACCGTGTAAAACAGCTAAACAATCTCTGTCCAATACCCAACCGAAATCGGGACGATATTGGTACAGTCTTGACCTGTGTAAAACGGGCTTCAAGGCGGCACTCTTAAAGAATAAAGTCTCTTTGCTACAAGACTTATATAAATTTTCAGAATAAACGTCACTATTGACTCGTACGCCTATAATTAAATATGCATTTTTGTTTCTTTGCCTTTGACACTTTCGTATTTTATTTTCTGCCTTTTTTTTACTTAAATAATTCTCTGCCATATGAGTCTGTGGCATTCATATATATGTATTATTCTTAGTCAATGGCGCCGAACGTGCATATAATATATACGAGAAGACAAAATGGAGTCCGTTATTAGACAACTATGTCCGATTAACATAGGCGCGAATATAACTAAAGCACAGAGCATAGCCATTTGTCAGATTGTAAAGTTAAAACAGTAAGAGAGTAGCAGAAAGAAGGATTAAACCCCCTAGAGGTAATGGGCCTCAATTATACGAGCATTCGTTACAATTATTTCTCGAATTAATTACCTTGTTTCAATTGATTACTTGCTGTTCCGCCATTTGCTTCACGTCGCTGGTAAAACTGGCTTGCTTGGCTGACTAGCTAGCTACCTGGCCGGTTGCCTACCACGCATGTTAAACTTGCTGAACCCTTGATAAATCTCATCACGGAAAGTCACTAAAGAAAAAAAAAATGTCGAAAACACAAAAATCCTTCCGAGAACGCCCAGCGGCCATTCTTTTTTTTTCGTCTCACGTTTTCCATTTTCTTAGTAACCTTTTCCGTCATTTACGAAGCCGCGAGGGTTGTCCACACATCATCAGTCAACGTCATCACCGTGCATGCCATAATGATCTTATGGTTTCCTTCCCGCTGGTTTTCCATAACTTTCATTAGTGGTTTCTGCCTATTTTAATTTTTTTTTCATTACCTCCGGGTACAAATAAAACTTGGTGGCGGTATGAGACTCTCTGTGTATGCTCGTATTGCGATGGATGTTTCGATTTTGTATTTTACAAGTCGGACAAGTCGATGTTTATTAATTATATTAATTGACACGTGATAGTCCGCAGGAGATTTTCTCATAGTGAGTTATATACTATATGTATTATATATTTATATAGCAATGCATATTTTCTTATAATGAGATATATAATGTATGTATTATATATTTATATAGCTACGTATATTTTGCTTATATATATATAAGATCATCGAACTCAAAAAATTTAATGCTATTTATTTACTTTTTCCATTTCAAGTTATTCTAATATTTTGGAAAAATATTTTTGCCAATTTCTTTAATAATTTTTTTTATTTCACACAGCACGCTCGTAGTCCCCTTCTGTTGGCTGCTGCCGGTGGTCACGTGGAATGCTGCAGGATTTTGGTTCTGCGCGGAGTGGATGTAAACGCAGCCGATAGCGTAAGTAAACTTTTGTATTTTACTTTTGAGCTTGTTTCACTTAGCTCAACCTATTTACGATTAGCTACGGTGGCTGCAAAATGATTTTACACGCTGTAATCTATATATTTAGCGTGCCTACCATTAGCGGAGTTCATAGCAATTATGTCTGGCAGATCTAAACACATTTTAATTATGTCAATATATATGTACAATACCGAGGACAAAAAGGTACTGCAAGTTAGAAACTATACGTCAATGGTATTACTGGGAATAATAAAAGTCAGCACCGATAATTATCGTGTAATTACAGTGTCCTGATATCATAGACCTGTAAAAGATAAATACACTAGAATCCCGATGTATACGCACTATATCGAAGAATAACTTTTCTCGGGGTGGCTTTTAATCGAGCAGCCATTTTCTTTTTTTGTCGAGCTCTTCCCTAACGAGATAATTTGCCACTGCGAAATCGAGTTATATGCCCCGACGTACGTAAGGTAGGACGGATGATACCAGATTGTCCCGAGGGAGTCAAGTCAAACGTGCATTAAAGGTTTAAGAAAGTAAAAGGAAGAAAAGAAAAATTTTTGAATCGGGTAAAAATGACGATTGATGATACTTGGAAGAGACTTGATATTAAAGAAATTGCTTTTATCGACGTACATACCTATAGGCGATGCGATCCAACAATCATCGTCTAGGTACGTTAACGTTATCGTACGTTAAAGTTAGGTTAGGTTAGGGACTGATCATCATCCCGATAATAATTCGTTGGTCTCGCCTATCTCATCCGAACAAAGGAAAGGATCCTTCGGAGGATCGGCGAGGCCAATCAGGATAATCCTCCGGCAATCATTGGTTAGGATCTTGCTGAAGTTAACGTCGTACATGGGACTGTACAATGCCGCCATTGCTTGAGTGACTGACGGCCGATCTTCCCTTCCTTTCACGGGGAGAAAACACGTTTGGTTGGTTTCACGTGTAGCAGTACCTACGTACTATGGGCGAGAGTAACGTATAAGATAGCGAGAGTGTCTAGTTTGCATTGGACTTTCCTAGAAATAGAGAAACTCAAAAAAAAATTTTTTAATGGATTTTCCCGCGCTTCGATCATTACGTAATACACGATTCACGTTTAAATCCATACAAACAAGCATTTACCACAGCTTGTAAAAATATGTAATTAGATAAGCACATAAAGCTCAAGAAATATTATATACCTATTAGGTATGTAATAATAATAGTATACAAACTATGTACGAAGATATTTTATCGTAAAAAACTTACAATGCTTCTACGCTAATCCCACTGTCATAATAAACATGGCTAGTCGAGTAGACTGATGCGAAGTTAGACTTTTTTCACGTACTCCGACGTCCCGAAGTAATCGACCTGTAATCTGGGTTCTAGTCGACATTCCACGATGATTTTATCGGCCGTACTTATCCGCTGCGGAGTCGCATTCAAGTGTGGCGAACGACGCTCTTTCCTATTCGCGCCATTTTTATGTACGGACTTGTGAATATAGCAGTGGAAAAAAAAAAGTGCGAGCGCTGCAACACAACGACATTTACGATAGTGTAATTTATCGTCTTCTTCACTTTTGGAGGCACTTTCGCACTCAGACGTTCAAACTTCACGGCCAACCGTCATTCCTGCGCGTAGTTACGCGTGACGGATGCCAGAGTGCACGCGTATCGCTCTATAAAACCGTGGAATAAGTAATGGCGAGAGAAATGGACAGGCTAGTAAGATATATTCTTTCGAATATTAAGAGACTACAGTTTAGATACGTCTTGAAGTTGTCGAGTGTTCATTTCTCTTTTTGTAGAATTGAGAGATAGCCAAGTACGAGGACGTTTCCTCGTGATTAAGGTAAAAATAGTTATTTCATGACTTTATCGATAGTATGCTAATGGCAGACGAAGCGTATTAAGACGAGTCGAATACCGTTGCGTGGTTTTATCCCGTGGAGTGGGCACACTTATTTTCATGAAATATCGTTCATGGCTTCATGGGGAATGCGCCTTATGTCATGGGGTCCCCTCGTGGTATGGATGGACGAAGAGAAAAAGGACAAACGGTTAAAGAGGAAAAAATAAAAGTGAAAAAAAAATTCAGTGGAAAGGAAGGCCGTGCCCGTCTCGTGCCACGGAGTCTATAATTATGGTGGTTTCGAATAGCCTGCTTTCAAAGACATAGGCGTGCACCCTATACCCGTAGACTTGAAACTATATAAAAAGTCGAGAATTTCTATATACACTATAGAATCGTGGGCGTACGAAATTCGTAGATAACGTTTAGAAAAAAAGAACTACTGCACTTGTACCTGTATAACTTTTCCCCAAAGTAACATCTCTTTTCTCTTCTCGTTATGTTGTCAGACATTTTTCTCCAGAGCCTCCTAATTCAGACCCGTCTAGAAACTTTTTATAACGTGTCCATCTGTATTACGCCAATGGCAATGAATTCTCCACGCGTCAAAAAGGGATCCAGGTAAAATTCCTAGGAATCGTATCATGATTCGAAGGATCCGTAGCATCATCTTTCTAAGGTCTAAGATCCTAAAAGCTTAACTATTTTATGGTGATCTTTGAAACCTGACGAGAAGAATTGGATCTCTTAAATTTTTTTTAAATTTATTATCTGTTATACAGTGATTCTCTTTTGCGTCTTACATTGACGAGTACTTTCACCATAATTGACCAATCGTTTCAGGATCGAGAGCGGACAGTCTCACGAGGCTGATCAAACGCACAAAACCGGTAGCGATCGACTTGGAAAGATCGAGAGAGATCATTATGGGTCGTAGAGATCTATAGTCTGTTTTTATTTTATGCACAATAATAGATAGAATCCCATAGGCGTCCATTATTCGCCAATTACATATAGCTCACATGTACGGAACAATATACGAACACGTGTACCTATATATGTAAAAGCGATCTATAGATCGTAAGCGATAATTCGAAACTCGTTAACGCACCGTGGAAACGAGGCCTAGTGACTTATAGCAGCTGAGAAGCGAGACAAAGAAAAGGATAGAGAAGAAATAAACATAGAAGAAAAAAGAAACGAAACCAACCACGAGAATTAACCTCACGAATTAGTCGAAAAAAGAAATAACGTGAAACTTTTGGAATTTCGAGTAACGAATTGGGTCCTGATCAAAAGGAAGAGAAAAAAATGCAAGGTTGAAAAAGGAAACAAGCACTTACAGCACGATATATAGAAGCGTAGAAAATGGCACGTCGTTAGTCACTCAAGCGGACGATATATATATATATATATATATTAGGAGGCGATAAATGAAGAATAAAAATCCCTAGGAAACACCGTAAGTCCACGAATAAATGTTCGGCGTCCATTTTATAGTTTCATTTAACGATCCCGTCTATGTATACGTAACATGCATATACATATACCTACTTTTTACCGCCATCTCGTCACGTCCAACATCCCAATCGTTTATCCCCCAGGACTTTCATATCTTACGTTACAATTAACATGGCTACAGTCACGTCGCTACGAAATTGAGACGTCTTATGGAATTCGCCGCGTATTACCTTTTAATTCGAAAATTATGCTAATGACGGAGAGACATGGACAACCGTTGGTTCTATATAGTCATAATGCCAGAAGAGGGGCCGGGGGGGGGGGCAGTATATAAAAAGAGAAAGACACGGGAGCAAAAGGGTGCATTGGGATATTTTCAAACGATCCTATAAATATCTCGAATTTATACGACGAGTTTCTGGAGAATCGTGCGAAAAGTCCTGTACCCATATGGTACAGTAACGCAAGCAAGTTTTATAGAAGTCTGATAAATTTTTCGTTATACTTCCTTAGACCAAGCCGGATCGGTTGATGTTCTTTCTTGAGCGACTGTACAGGATTCTCTTCTATGTATATATACGTATAGATATAGATATTCCTATATAGATATGGTTACGTGCACGTATGTTGATGTTGGTGAGTTTATGCCTGGAACAATGATACCCGTTTGACTGGTGTGCTTCCACCATTGCAAGCACCATAGTTCGTTCTGAGTTAGCTATGGTATCCTTGTTCTATACCATGCTACTGGTGCCATATCATATTTTTTTTTATTAGTTATTTATAGTTCGTAACTCTAGATACTATAGATGTACCAGAATCTACTTTCAGAAGCCGTGCATACTACGATTTATAGGGGCGTAGACGTAGTCCCTATGTCTAACGTAACGTACGCTATTGCATAATTTCAAAAAGTGTTAAAAAATTTTAAACGATATTTTATACCTTTATGAGTCAAGTTATCTCGTAAAATTCTGTACCTTCTAGTAAGCTCTGATTGTTCCCTTATTTTCGTAAATTCGACGGCATTACCCCGTCGGCGTCACTTGAAAGAATCTCTCGTTCGTTAAAAAAGAGAACAGGAAACAACAACAGCAAAGAGTGAAAAAAAGAGGGAAAGAGATTACGAGTGCCGGGGCTCCATTAAAGTGCGTGTTCCTGCCACGACGGCGTGGAATTAGCGTGCATAATCTCGACAGAGTGGTTCGCAGTCGGTCGTGGAAAGATCGCGAGAAGAAAAAAATGCCCCACGAGCAAAGAGGGTTGAATGGAGAGACTAAAGGTGGAAAGAGTGAGACAAAGATAAAGCCACACGGCGTGCGCGCAATAATCGATCGGCAGGCAAGATCGTCAGATCGATATATCCGCGAGACAAGCGGAATGGAATTCATTCGGTGCGATTTAATGCGCTCGCGTGCTCACGCCATTTCCAGGACAATTTCGATTATTGTTCGATCGTTTGTACGTGCCGATCGTACATACATAAGATACGTGCATGCGCCCAGCCGGAGGCTGCGTAATCCTCGTAAAATATCGTGTAATTAAGCCTCGTCTTCCACAAGGAGATTAAGATCATCGATAAACAATTAAAATTCCCCAGCGCGGCTCTCCGCGGTGTGGACGCCCCAGTAGAAGAATAAAAAATGAAAATTTATCATTTATCCTCAGATTATCACGTGATTGGCATACCTTCTTAGATCATTTATCCAGCCGCACCGTTTGAGCATATAATAATGATAATATCCAGTCACAGCATCTTCAAAGGACCGAAGATCATCGTCAAACTTTCTGACGCTCATTTGTAAAGTGTTATTTTACCCCTCTTGTACCAACCCTTCAAGAATCATCATCTTCCCAGCACGCCTGTCCTATTAATAACGTCGCGTTAATCGACCACATGCAAATTCGCCTTGCTCCACCAACGTCCCCTCATTTGCCTCGTGGTTCTGCTCAATCGGTGGAAACTAATTGCATGGCGTTAAACACGCCTCCATTTTTTTACACTCATTTATCATCGATCCGAGAAAATCGACTAACCCTGTACTTACCGGTATACCTATACACGATGTACAAGACCATATGCATATAGGTATATAACGCCTTGTAAGTGCTAATGTCCAATACAAGACGTCTTAATGTCTTGAAGCCGTTCGGCAAGTTCTTGATGAGTCTGAGGGAAAGAGATTAATAGAAATATATCTAATTATGTGCATTCGGTATGAGCATATGAATATAAGTGAATGTACATACGTGCGCTTACATATGGTGAGCAGGGGAGGCACGCTAATTAATTGCAGCGCACTCTGGGACTCGGCGGAGATGCTTTTACAGCATTTCTAAGAAGGCAACAGTATATATATACATATGTATATGTTCACAGGAATTTATTATATATTATATAAGGGTAAGCCGCCGTGGCGTATAGCAGGCATGTATATATGTGCAGATGGATAACTGACAGAAATGGGGAGAAAATGAATTTACGGCACCTTTAAAGCACGTCGAGCAACTAACACCTCGTACTCAAGGAGATTGACTAATTAATAGGGTTATCAGGATGCTTACTAACTAAGATGGATCTTAATCGTGTCACGTAAACACTTAAGGGTGAATTACTGGGTTAAAGCATAGACTAAAGTATTTCCAAGTACGAACACTCTGAATCACGTTCTTACTAGAAGCCACGTTTGTTCACGTAATATAAGTCAGAGTAGATGTTAGAGATTAAGGTAACGGTAGTTCTTAGCGGTTAACGCCAGATGGCGACGCTTCATAGTTCCATATACATTTTTCAATTTCGTCCGAACAATGACGCACGGTAGAATCATTAGATTCTTAGTGATTCTTGTTCTCAAGTATTGTGTTAGTATTACGATGCTACAGTATAGATACTGTACCAAGTATATAGTTCTCGCTCTGTGTAAGTGAAATGGGAGCCATTGTTCGTATTAGGACGATTTCTTTTCATTCACAAGTCGTTCACGTGTAATTAGTTACTGTTTAGACGAGATACGGATCTACTTTAATAAGCAATTATAATCTCGAACCGGCTAACCCTAGTAGAGATGCTTAGGGACGATTTATCCTGGTAACAATCCATAGTGAAGTCACGACTTGCCACGGTTTAATCGGGTTTATCGTACCAGGAAGGTATTTCCTACGATTTGGCCTTTCTCCACTTTCAACACAGTCCACCCCGCTTCCTGGAGGCCTTAAGAGAAATACTAGAATAATAGAATCGACTAAACTTTGTTTTATTACAAAAACAATATAATCAAACGTAATAATCACCTCGTGCAAATATCCCAAGTCCAGTCATAAAATTGTGCACCATAAAATATAAACGCTAGTAATTTATATCAAATCGATAATAATACTAGGTTAATATACTTCTCGCGATTTGTGTCATTGCTTCTCTCTGGCATGAAGAATAAAAAACAAAAAGATAAGGAAGGCAATAAAAAAGAAATCTAGTGGAAATAGTGTTTAGAGGAGAAGGAGGAGCCGGAAGTCATTTTAACTAAATGTCTTACTCAGCCCTTTAATCGGGCTAGTTTGCTCACTAATGCAAAGGACGCCGGTCGTATAGAGGATATACTCCAGTGTAATCTGTCGGGATGATTGTAATTTGTGGTGCCAGAGCCAAGGCCGCCAACCCATAGGTGCTCAACTAAATGTTCCTCATCCGCGTAATGAGAGGATTCCACCGTGCCGCTTGCATTAGAGAAAATGATCCGTGAGCTGTTTCATCACCCAGACGCGCTTCGCGTTAATACACCACACGTCAAAAACTGTGTACATTCACGTAGAAATGCAGGTATGCATATGCGTCATGCACCCATATAATATTCTCACTCACGTACATACTCTCGTACAATAATTACTCCAGACTTCAGGCTTCTCGATACGCATTTTCCCCTAGAAAATTCCTAGAGACAATTTCCCAGGTTAAACGCCAGCATCAACTGAGCGCCATTCAACCGGTTACGTTACTTCGTCGAACTAACGACGCGTGGAGAAGTAAATGGGGAATAAAAATACGGAAAATTTTTAAACACTGCACCTAATGACACGTACTGCGCCTAATGACACGCAGGCAGGTATTTTTTATATCTATACATATATGAAAATGCGCAAAATAATTCGCGCAAGACTTTTACTATGACCCAGTGATTTTGCCGAAAGAACATATGAAAAGCTCGCCTGTAAATGAATGGATAATAATTATGACGCGACTTAACTGCCAAAGGATTTAATTATAGGGATTGGCCAGTACTGCGAACTCTATGTAAATAAACGGAAATGACGTGAGCGCAACCGCCCACGCATTGATTTACTGTAGGGAGCCCTAAGAACCTCATACTCTCGTTCCTTATACATGTACGTTCTCCGTCGTAATATTTTTTAATCCTTTTATTTACTTCCTTTTCATTATTCCTTCCTTCCTTCTCCCGACTCCCATCCCGCATCATGATAAAACACCGTATATCCATGTACGCCACGTTTCTCGCGATTCTTCGAGCCTGCACGTACACTTCCGGTCATGGGTCAACTAGAGACGCGTTCTCTTACTGGTATCCCTTATTCTCCTTTTGTACATTACCCTACAACCTTTATTCCTTTTTGATATTCTCTCGCTCCACGGGGAGCGGTTATAGTCCATTACTCTCTTTACGTATTACTCCACTCTGTATTATCCAACTTGTTTTCTTTGATTCGCCACAAGATTATTTCCACTATTTAACATAGATAATACTATTATCCATCCTTACCTAGCCGTTATATACAACGAGTAAGTGTTTCTACTGAATTACTCTTCGTACAATGGAGATACGTTCTATATATATAGATATAGGAGACAGTAACGTTCCAGCTGCATTATACTTTTATTTTACCGACATTTTGATCATAGTAATTAATTTAAGGGATTATGACATATAAAAATAGTTAACGGAAATTATTATAAAAATGGCGGTCATATTTAATGAGCATTATATATCACTTATAATTAAGAATTCTCAGAACTTCACTCTCTGGCATTCTTTTTTCTTATGTACACTGAGATCGTGGCTGCTGGTTAACATAGATAATCCTCCTGTTTATTCCCTTCGCTCGCAGCAAGACACGAGAAGATGAAAACAAATTGCCCTACGATAAATCTACGTTGCGTTGAAAGTGCTTGAAAAAAAATGTCTATATACAATTAGTGAGAAGGTTTGAAGTGATTTTATTAAAAAAAAAGAAAAGATAACACCAACAACACGAATCTCTCATTCTCTGATAAATCACTTCTTTAATCAGCATATATATAGATAACAGTGTTCACATGTCATCGAAATTCAAAGACAGGAATTCGAATGACGTAAGCGCATAAGCGGAGTTATGCTGACTGTCACGAATTTTCAAAGTTTTACCCAAAAAATTCGACGACCGTGACAGGATTCGAACCTGCAATCTTCGGATCCGAAGTCCGACGCCTTATCCGTTAGGCCACACGGTCTGTTAAGGGTAGTTATCCCAAGGGTGAAGTCGACAGGTGAGGAAACACATAAAATCCACAATCAGACCTGTAAACCAGTCTTAATATCATTAAGACAAACATTTTATACTTTTGGTTCAGCATCACGATCGATTCACGTGTCGAGTTTCTCACCCCTAACATCGTAACTACCCTTAGCAAGTAATTCCCTAGTATACCGACCGGGTTACACGTATAACAGTATATCTATATGTACTAATCCGCACACAATAAAAATATTCGTAACTACGACAGTAGACTTCTCAAAAATATGTCGTCGGCCACACAGCACACTTTTGGTCTTCCACTTCCAAGTGAACCGCACTGTGATTTTCGTATAAATTCCTTATCAATTGGACGCAGTGGTACAGCCTGTATCAGTCGGATGATCGCTGGACAGTCGTAAACGGAAACGCATTGCCCCGGTAGATCGGTAGGCGATCTGCAATCCTCTGTAAAGATGACAAAAAAGATAACGATATAAAATTGACAATCATACTAAAAATATAATAATGAAAGATAATAAAAAAATGATAATTTTAACGATTCGATATTCTTATATGAAATTTGGAAAGATTCTATTACTCTTACGTGCTAAAGTCACGGCTGACACAGCCATCGTCGCTAATAAGAATCCCCATACTGTCGGCATGTCGTTCGAGAGAGACTGAAAATTGCTCGGCGGCTTCATCGGTATTTATATGGAATGAAGGTAGAGAGAGAGATAAACACGTAGAGACAGAGAGGGAAAGATTTAAATCATACATATCTACATACAAAAAAAAACAGCAGAGAATCGAAGTATTGGAACGCGAGTCACAAACGCAATGCCACACACCGGTTTCGCAAGTATCCGCGCGCGGGAATCTTCTCGAGATTCCTTGACCGACCAGTCAGCCAATTACTTTGGCAATTCTAACTCCGGCCAAGGAGTTTCAGACTGGCGTAAGATAGCGAGGTATCAGTAGCACGTAAGAGAGTAAGAGACGAGATATAAGGCAATAATCAACCTGGAGAATCCACTCTGAGAAGAGGAAAGTACGCGGAAAAGATCGGGCTTCGTCAGTTATATGTGCTAATACTCAGTACGGACTTTGGATTCCGTTCGGATGTAAGGTACACAGTGTTGAAGAAAAAAAAAGATAAAAAAGATACATTGCTTGAAAAGATTTTAACAAATGGAATTTAACCATTACTTTCAGTGATGGCACTCAATCATTTTGATTTCGTGTCACAGCGAATACCCTATATTGTGAAAAAGAAATTTTTTTAACTAACCTCAACTGAAGACCAAATGATGTGTAATATCTGCTAATTTTTGATGGATCGTTTTCGAAAATTTAACGCGTTGGAAAAGAAATTTTGTAGACCCCGTAAGGCGCGTGCACGTATAATATTAATTTTAATAAGCAAATTTTATACTAATTTTCAAACTGTCTAGATCTTCTCTCAATTTCTAGATTTTTTTAGGACTGGACCATCAGACCTCCCGCTGTGTAATTTCGGGTACCGATTTGATTCGCAGCTGGATATCAAGCGGGTATACAATATAGTTTAAATGTCTGTCTCTCCATCATGATTTCACTAATTAATAAGCCGGTGGATTTATCACGTTCCCGCAATAGACAAGGATTTATTAACCTACATAGTGAGTAAGTATTTCTTATTTTTCACGAAGAAACTGGAAATCGTGACTAACCTAACTTTTCGGTATAGTTTTAAATGATTCTATACTGACGCTTAGGCGCGCGTATACTGCACACAATAAAAATAACAGTAATAACGCAACCTTTGCGGTTGCCAACCGCAGCCGTTTAATTAATAGTTACCAAGTCGCGGACGAGATAATTCTCTTGAAAAGGCGGCTTTGTACTGACAGCCTACGTAGTTTGCGGTTAATGCCGGAATAGACTACCGAAACGACGAAATGATCGTAAATCCAAAAAAAAAAGATGAAAGAAAAATTCCCCGACTGATGACACATAAATAATTATGATTTCCTAGTCTTTCTTTCGATGGGTTATAATTGGTATACAAATCGTCAGAAATCTTTTAAATATTTTAATATTAATGAAAGTCAAGGCACTGTACGGTACGCGCTATTTTTCAAAAAATCATAACCGCCCCTAAGTGATTCCACTCATTTTCCTGGACTAATGACTCAGATCAAAAGGTTAAGAATGCCTTTTGTCTCTAGACGTAAAGATACGTCCATGGAATATTGGTATTGGTCCGTTAAAGAGATATCCTTCGGTATTATGGTATCTCTTGATTTATGGCACTATGGTCAAAGAAAGTCCTGTCCCGATCCTCAACAAAGTATATAACGCATCGATTTCGAGTAGAACTCACGACTTGACTGATGATCGTATCACCGAATACGAAGGAAGCCATTTTTGACTCTAACCGATGCTGGATGTAACTCCTGTATATATTATTATTTTTCTTTGCTTTTATTCTTCTCGTATCCTTCGAATAGCATATTTCTTTTTTTTTTATACCGCGATATCGCACCCCGTCGTTTTCTAATGGATGGACGGGCAGACCTTCAACCCTTTTTCGATACTGGGTGGTCGTTAAAATTTGAAGAAAAAAAATGACAGAATATAGCCAACATACTCAATTGAGATAATAGAAAATAAAATAGTGAACCTATACACAGACTTAAAAAAAATCAATTTTTTTTAATTTTAAGATTTTTACTTACCAATCTCCAATATCAAGTGTAAACAGTCATTCTCGGCATAACAATTTTAAAAAAATTTAGACTTGTATTACACGTAAAGAAGAGCTGACGTCACTTTACCATAATAGGGAATCACGACAGTGACTCTACACACTAGATTCTTTAGAATGAGGTAGCACTGTTTTTTTCAACTTTCAATTGCACAATTTTACAAATCTATAGAATTTTCACTGATCGATGTTCAATATTAATTATGAGCAGTCATCTCAGCATGAGTACTTCAAACAAGTTTCCACTCGTATTCAGCGTTAAGAAGAGCTCACGTCATGTTCGAAGTCTCTATGTTTACCGGTACCGTGATGTAACTTGAGAAATAAAAAAAAAACAAAAAACAGAGAGAAGAAAAAGCATCCTCGAAAGACTAGATACACGAGTAGACACGCCCGAGCGTCGTGACACGTATTAATGACACGTCAGAGCCAAGTTTAATGATTCCTGTACAAACTGGGTTAATCACCCGTCAAAATATAATTATTCGACCGTGCAGGATCGCTGTTAATATCACAGTTTTTATCCAGCCTCTCATTATCATCGTCATCTTCATTTTCTTACAGTCGGGCGTGACGCCATTGCAAAGAGCAGCGGCAGAGGGTCATCTGGAGGTTGTGGAATTGCTACTGAAACATGGCGCCAACGTTAGTCATCAGGACACGGTGGTGAGTAACTCTTTTAAGAAAAAAAATATATATATACACCAATATACTTACGAGAAAATACAATTTCCATGTAATTGAATTTCTTCGTGCAAGAACTATAAAAAAAATACAAAATTAACCCTGGAAAAATATCCATGCGCAATCAAGCCGTGCAGTACCCGAAGCGCCATTTTATATTTCTACACATTTATATCCTTTTAATGATGCGAAATATATCGTGAGCACCTATGCACGTTATGTACAATAAAAGTACGGAATTGCAGTACCTAAAGGGAGAGTCCAAGAACACGAGAGGGAGTATTAAAGATGGCTTCTTTACGGCCGCTTTTATTATGAAAACTGGCATACGGTCGATATACTAGCCCAAGAGAGGACTACTCGTGCGTGTTTCCATTAGAATCGTTATACCGACACCTTTAGCCAAAGAATATATTAGTGTTAGTAATAAAAATAGAACATTTCATTTATAATCCTTTTACTGCATTACCGAGTGTGGAAGTCATTCGAAGGAATTATTCTTAGCAGTCGAGAGGCACGCGAGGACTCTAATGTCTTTGGATTATTTTATTTTTATTTGGAGGATAACCAGGAGTATATACTGTATAATATATAGGCATATACATAACGTTTCGATTTACGTGCCAGAAGTTTCCCTAATGATATTCCATAATGTCGAGATAGCGCGATAGTGTATTTACCTTTAACAGAATTAAATACGACATAGAGAAACGGCACTGGTACGGTTAGCGCCACTATTAAAGGTTAGAATTGCGTTAGAATATAGTAAAGTGCGAAATAGGATCTCTTTCTTTCTTTAGCAATGATTTTATCCGTAGTAAATGACGTCACGAGATATATCTCGATCGGGCAAGGAGGTGGTGCAAATGTCAAAAGATCTCTCTACCGGTATGGAATGCAACTGCAGCGTCCCAATGGGATAAAATTATATATAGAAATATCACTATAAAAGGCAAAAGAGCAATCCTGTATACTATATCATTACCATTAACCCTTTTACAGTAGAACGACTCGACTAGTTTCTTGGATCGAGCGCCATTTTCTATCCGACTATACTCAATTTTTTAAATTTACGTCATAGTTAAACAAAGCAGAAGTGATAATATAAAAATGCTTGTAGCGGTTAAAAAGATTTTCATACAAATTCTTTCATCTGTCACACATTGGCTATTTGAAAAATAAACCGGTACTACTAGAGGCTTAATACAAGCAGAATTAATGACGTAGACATAACAATGGTCTCTAAGACGCAACTCTACATGATTTTTTTCGTAGTCTTCACCCACGCTTGAGAGACATCGAGAATATGAATGAAATTGAAGTTTTAATTATTTTATTGGGTAATTCCAAAACTCTATAATAAGACGCCTACGACACAAAAATTCTAATTCTCAAGAACATTGAATTTACGCGATGCCCTGCGGCAGCTTTCATAACAGTTCACTGATTTATGACTAACCTAGCGATTCAAACGCATCTAGGATACGAATAAATCACGTGGAAATCCGTCGCGTATTTATCGCTTGCGTCGTATATAGAAATGATTGCTTCTCCCACCAATACCGTTAAAAAAACTCCAAGAATAAAAATAGGAGCGTTCACGGAAACTGGAGCATTTTGCAAGACGCTGATGACTACCTTGTTGACTGTCATCCAGCAAGAAAAAGAAATCAAGTCTAAAGAGAATGAGAAGAATTCAAAGAAAAATATAACCTCCGTAAACGTTAAGCAAACACGCCACGGGTTATCCTCATATGAAAGGTATTCTCGCATAATGCCTCACGATCTTCCCTTACGTATAGCGTGTCGTATAATTCATCAGAAGCGGCGAGGAGAAGACGAGATACGCCTCGGCCATCCTTGCGTGGAAACGCGAAAATTGCCGATGGCTGGTGGAGAAGTGCGCGTGTATATATATATAGTATATACTATACTACGTCGAGACTGAAAATTACACGATAGTAAAGATACGTCCTTTTACGTAGCTACACGGTAAAAGGGAACACAGTACCCTGCACACACATTGTGTCCCGTAAGAAGTGCTGGAAGCCAGTAACTCTGCATAACGTACGTAGCCAAGCACATATCCCTACGTTGTACGAGGCCCAAAGTAGTACCTACCCAAGATGGCCGAAGTCTTGGCGTAGGACGTGAATACGCAATAATTGTACTACCGGCTGAGAGGGCGAGCTTCGTAAGGCAAGTGTCAAAAGGTCACGCATGTAACAACGCTACCGTATCGTGTGTCGTGTTTGCTAGCAGCACTAATGTAATAGGTACTATTCTATGGTTGTACATATGAAATATCAAATATGCTTTATAAGACGCGAATACATTGGATAACATAACCTATAGGTACTCACGTGTGTGAAAGCATTACGTGTATCATAGTAGCCGCTGCTGTCAGGTTAATCAGGAAGGTCCTGGAGAAGCGGAGGACGTAAGAAGTGCGTATGTCATACGGGGATGTGGATGAAACGAAGAGGGATTAAGAGGAGAGAATGAGAGAGGGGCAAAATAGTCAGCGAGGGAAAGACTATCTTCAACACTCGTTAATTCGCTCAGAGAATTCCTGGGACCATCTGGCCATCCTCGTGCACCTCTACCTGGGTCTTACCCGGTTGGATCGTCCCTGAAAGGTACGTACGTATGTACGAGAGAGGACGTTCACATGGGAGTCACAGGAGAGGAGGAGCAGCCTTTTCGCAAAGAGTCACACAACCGTTTCTTGTCGCCATTTGGCTTGCAAGCCACCATATGTATTCTGTATACTATATTTCAGTACAGTGCACTTGTGTACACACCTTTACGCAGGACCGGTACGATCTTGCGGTTAGCACAGTAGTAATCTCCGACTGGGACAGTACTGGAGGCAATACGAGCGGTATTTTTCTTTTACCTTTATTGGGTCCTTTTTTTAAGTCCTTCAACGTCCGTTTAAAGAATTACGTAGGAACGAGTACGCGACCACAGTCTAGTGTTTGACAGCTTAGGCTGTATATACAGATAAGTAGCAATTAGACGGTGTTGGAATAATTCTACTGTGGCGTACTCCAATTACGCGATTTACTGAGGGAGAATTAGAAAGGAAATTCAAATGCCAAAGAGGGCGCGAGATACTTGAACGTGAAAGCCACGACGGCGACTCTCGGCTCTTGAGCATCGATCACAGTCGGACACTGAGGAATTATACAATCTTTTGACAAGAAGAAAAATGGAGGAAGGGAGGGGACAAAAAATCGTATTCACCAGCAATCAAGTAAGCGAAAGCTCGCAATCGCATGACGATCGATTTACGATCGACGCAATTGACAAGATTCGTAGTCTCCATTATTTGTCCTCCTTTCGCCATCTTGCATTCGACCGATCGGCACAATTATAATCAAGTTTATGCTTTCACGTTTCACAACCACTAATGTTTTTCCCTTCCGGAAGAGTCGTATGTCACAGAGTCATGATGAGGTCACACAAACTCGTTCAATATAAATGCACCCTGAATATAGAAATCGTTGCGACATCCATACTTCATTACCCTTTGTGGTCGTATGTCTGCTCTCAGCCACCACAGCATATTTACCATTCCGGTCGTGTATCTATATTTCTCAATTTTAGGTTAAAAAAATATTGTTTTTGAATATATAAAGAGTTAAAAAGATATAATAATATTTGTTTATTTTATACGAGTTTTTATAATTAGTCTACGTTCAATAAAAAATAATTCCGACCAGTAGGATTCCCATGCCATGAGCAAATACGACCGCAAAGTTAAGTTTCCACAAAAATCGCAATATAACAAAACAGAACCGTCTCTTGCGTAGGCAGCGCCCCTATCGTCAATAGTCGGTAGCGCAATGTACTGCGTGATTTGAATTCATCTCGGTCTAGATAAGACAGAAAAAGTGTTAACAAAAGGGTAACAGGAGCAGCGGACGAGTTGAATGATAAATAAATAGAAAAAGAGACTATTATCTAAATAACATCGAGACAAGCCAAGACAACGGTTATTGCCGCGTTCGCTATCGCAATGTTATCTCTCGCGGAGAGTCGCACAATATTTCGCAAGAGAGGAGCGAGTTACGAGAGTCACTAAGCGCAACTTCGACTATACAGATCGAGAGCCACGTACCTATAAAGGGTATAGCGTACCTATATATATATATATATATATATGTATATGCGCATGATAAATACACATATATATATATCCACATATGGAGCACTCGTGTATGGGGTACCGGTAAAATAGTGGTATAGCACACGGTACGGCAGTATAGTACTTCATGCCGGCTGATGGCGGCCTCCTTTAAAGCATCATGGGGGTCCCGGTACCTGAGACCCCATAAGTAGCGCCGTAGTCCGTGCATGATACACGAGTGTCACTCACGGTGGCCAATCACGAGGGGTCTGTGAATGCATATACATATATAATAGTATATTATAGGGTTTGATTATATGAAAAAGTAACAGACGGATAAAATGACTGTTGTGGCGTAGAATTAAAGAATTGGCCGATTATGTTGAAAAGAGACTTCATCATAGAGAGCTGTGACGTCTTCATTGGTCTCAATTACGCACTTCGACGCCAAATGACACGTGTGCGTATGCGCCTATGTGAATATGTACGTATACCGACGCCTGGCACCGTTTCTCCTGAATTGTGCCTCCAAGCATCTACTCGTGGAATTTCTGGTTATAATTCATCATACACATAGATACGTATAAGTAGATACTGTTTTTGTAAGTGTATAGTGTAGTCGATGCTGATACTGTGCTAGTAATATTTTACTATATTGCTGTAGTATCATATCAGTACACGACTGCTCTACTGTATTACTATACTATTATACGTACTAGTATACGAGCAATGAGAACGGATGAGAATGAGAATATACGAATGCTATGGGCTAGTCATTACACGTCATATATACAAATTTACGTAATTTCATGATGAAATTATATATTTTTATGAAAGCTCATTAATCTCGATACCTCATGCACTTGGGCATCGTACGAATCTTCAGAACATAAGCAAGTTATAATTAAGTTTCAGAACTCCTTAATTTACAAATACATGTAAATAAATATTTTTTACTAAAAGAAAGTATTTTATAATGAAGTAAAACAAAATTGATATAAAATACAATAAAAAAAAATGAAACAAATATCAGCCATGCACGGGACTCGAACCAGCGCTCTCTACGACTCCACGAAATCTAAGTACTCGCGTTTCGTAATTTGGGAAATTCTCGATTTGATATGTGCAAATAACAAAGTTGCAAGTGCAAAAGTAATTGTCAGAAGTGGGATTCGAACCCACGCCCTCAGAGAGGACCAGAAGCCTCTAAAGTCGAACTCGCTTTCAAGCGAGCAAGGTTTTATAACACCTTGAGTCTGGCGCCTTAGACCGCTCGGCCATCCTGACATATGAAGTTTCATTCGTAATTTCTCGTACAGTGGCGACGCCAAGGCGTCTTTCGGTCATTGTGAACTATTTTTGGAGGAGCTTGGCAGCGCAGTACATACAAATAAATACGATATACAGAGAGAACGTGTGAAGAAGAGTAGTATAGTTGACGTACGTCGTATTCTCCTCGTGGCGTAAAGAATTTCGTGTAACGCGATATACGCCCGGAGAATGATAATGGTGCTCTCTCAAAGTATATAAAATACATTAAGTATAGAGTGACTGGGATGCGTGGGTTGGCATCTTGGCAGACACATACGATAAGAAGACGCATTCCTGACTTCTGACCGTCCCGGAATATGACAGTGACCAGGGTGTTTGACTTATCGTATCTTAACCCGTACAAGGTATACCTCTTGCATGGAGTCTACACTGCGTGTTGGCTAGAGTGAGTATTATCTGACAGTAAAAAAATGACACATGAGGTGGTCCGTCGAGAGAAGTATATTGTATAAGAAAAAGGAATAAATTAGGAATTGAAGAATAAAATATATACGGCTATAGGCTATACCGATTACATTATGGTGTCTTACGAGGAACAATTTACGATAGGTAGTTGAAATGGCGTGGGTGAAGACCTCTTCTCGACGTTGGAGGCCATCATTTTTAATTATTTTTACGATTTTTTTTTTATAATAAATGTCCTTTACACGTATTTCGAGTTAAGGAGCTTTCACTTTCCACGATGTACACACTAGAATGCCTTTATATAGTGAAGCTAGGATAGAAAAGAATAGAGGGAATAGATTCTCCTTAGTAGATAGTCTGGGTACGTACATAAAATATACCTATATACCCATATACGTTATATACACGGAATCATGTGAATACAACAAAGACAACGTTATAATTAAATATAGCTAAAAGGTATACGAGATAGAAGATAGAAGCAGGTATATATACCTGGTGCATATACATAGGTTATAGTTAGTATACCTGGCACAGCTGTATAAAAGTACGGGCGAGGCAGCCATTGTGAGAAGTCAAGCTGAATGGGTGATAAATCGTTAATAATAGCGTTCTGTAGGAGATTTGTTTAGTCGAGTATGTACCTACCCACTTATCTCGGCTACTTCGTATATGATTTGAATCGCGCGGTCGTGCAAATGTCCTATCGAACTATTCCAAGATGGCGCTCGAGAAAAACTATTCGAACATAAGATCGTAGCGACAATCATGAATTTGTCCATGAATTAGTGCATCGAGGTTAAAAAATTGCATATGGTCGCGATGCAGTTGACAGTGACAATGTATCAGTGTTTAAATCGGCATTATGTGTACTGTGGGTTGCCGGTAAAATATGTAAATGCATCTTATACACACGAGGGTCCGTGATCCCATGAGCTTCGTGACCTGTACTGACTTTCTGACTCTGTGGCTCTGGTCTCGTCTTACGCCTCTCTCAGGATCCCATAAGAAGCCACACACTCAACTGTTTCTCCTCTCCATGCTGTTTCAAGGAATTACTATTCCTCGAACTTCTCTCATTCTGTTTCCTTCTAACCTCCACTACGTTTCATACTTTACGTGAACGTCTCTCCGCATTTTCCTATTATTTATCCTCTTTGCCCCTAGTCTCAGCTTCGCTACTGACAGTTATTATGCGCTTAGTCATTGTTTACCATCTCGTTACGATACTACGCTAGCATCCTTAAGTAAATTCTCGCAAGGGAGAGGAGACATTGTTCAAAATTATTTTTTGTTCCCCCTTGATGTCACCAGGTCGTTAAAATCTTTTCTTCCAAACGAGGAAAGAGAAGCATCTGGCAATCGTGAAACGAAGCCTGGATGCTGTAAAGACTACTCGGAGATGAATGAAAGAAATAAACAAATTTTGGAATTCATCTTTTAATCGTTGAATTTACATCAATGCGATACGGGCAGGTGATTATAGAGGCAGGTGTTTTTTTGCTTCTATTCTTTCTTCCGGCTGAGACTTTCGTATCCAATGATCTTGGAATGAATATTTTTTGTTTCTTCATCCAGGCATCCAATCGAGCGAAGGATCCACAGGATCATCCGGTTTAATTAGACAACGGGAAAGGTCGTAGGCCAATTACAGATCACGTGGACTATGCCCAATCACTATGTTACATTATAAGAAGAATACTACAGAGATCTACCACCGCAAGGAAAATGATTAGGCACATGGACACTCAAGTGAACATCAATTTCAATCAAATCACCAATAATTATCCTAGATCATTGAGCGATGCCAGCGATATAGCTTTTAGCCGCTTAACAGAAGCCAACTCTACTCCTAATTGAGCACCCGGTATATACGTGCCGGTAGAATCAACGCGTTGACTTGCTCAAGTAATTAAAATGCCCATTAACAAGGGACTCGTTACGATTCCACAATAATTGCTCATTCTCTTTGTCACAAGCACACGTCCATGCAAGCATACACCCACGGTAAATGGATCATACGTAAACACACGGTGATCCAACACAACAAAAATAGGCTGTACATAAAAAGAATAGATACAAAAGTGCATACAAATTTTTAAGTGTCCACCGGATGCATCCTTCGCGCCCAACACAATCTCATATGCATCTATAATGCATGCGGGATGCATTACTAGGCAAAAGGGCGGGTGGTCACCATAAACACACAACAGCTGCCGTACGGCATGGCTGTATATGGGAAAATAATACATCCATGTACTAGTACATACGGTACACTGCGTGGCAGTACTATCACAAATGTAGGGAGCAGGTGAACCAGTGAATCTTTTACTCCAGCAGGATTAATGTCGTGGATTCTTAGTTACCTTTTTATACGTATACCTACGGAGAAACCTGATCTCTCATGGATGCCATACGAAAATATTTTTTCATTTTGCACACTGCCCACGTATGATACTCAACTTTGAAGTAAAAAAGTGTTCAACCATTGTCTGGTAATAATATAATCCCAACCTTTATTGGCAATAGCGACCCTATTCTGCATGTATGAAGCTACCTTTATGTACATACATGCGTAATACTATACTGTGCCTTAAAATAGTTATGTACATATATGTTACACATTACACGTATGGATACTTCCGTGTCGAGATCTTCGGTAGGATTAAGGGATATTCATTACACCTAGAAATGGTCAGATACTTTTCATAAAGACCTAAAACCTTGAAGGTTGATTAGGTAGTTAAAGGGCAGGTAGATCATATGTCGCGGTGTATATTTAATACCTTAGACCATTAGGCTACTATATTTCTTGTAATACATTAATGATATAAGGGACGACATAGAGATTTGTGATGACATGAGAAAAATGAAATGCGAAATATAACGATGGCTTTTAATTTGTGAAGTAAAAGGAATTGCAATATATTCATTTTGAAACTTCCTATAATAATGTAGCGAGCAGAGGGAAATGTCAGTAGGAAAAGTAATCGCATGTATAGTAATGTCTGGCTATAAAGTCATCAAGGCCTTTGCTACATAACGTGTACATACAGGGCAGTTACTGGTGAGCTTCCAAGTAGTATTTCCTTTGTGGTAGCAAGATGTATTAATTGATCCAGCGCTTCCAAGTAGAAGCAAGTTTAATGACCCGAGTATATAATGATCGATGACTAAGTCAGGAACCTATGATAATAATAACTGCCATTATTCCCCATGGATTTCCCCATAGGAACGGTGAATAAAATTGTGCTACCTACTACGATGATTTCTTACTGATCTATCATTCTCTCTCGATATACGCTCTTGCACAAAGTTATGACAGCCTGATGGGTATTAATGAACAATACAATTTCTGGATTCAATTATAAATGAAAAATGATCTAAGCATTGTTTTTTTTCAATGATACATATAGGTAAATTTTTTAACTCGAGAAACCGTGTACGGTACATCTAACCGTATCTGTACTGGTCTACATATTTACTGAACTGAAAAATACCTACTTCCGGGAGAAATCATATTAAAAAAATTACTGTTATTTAACCAAGTGAAAAGTTATCCAAAAGGAAGCACAGAAAAGAATGAATATTATTCTTACTCCACATTCGTTCCCGCGCTGAGGAATGCAGTAAGGCAAAATTTAAAATGGAATAACCTTTTAAGTTTATAATTAATAGTAATCTACACCACTAGTTCGCTGCTCGATAGTTGGCGATGATGATTAGTGCTGGTATTCAGAACGGAATAACGATCGTTTGGTAGGATTGCTAGGATATCCTGACGGGAAATTATTAGTCCCGTCCTCTCTCCATTCTTGTGGTAAATTACATTTGACAAGTTGGTACCGATGGTCACTGTTAGATCATCGAAATACTCTTCTGGTATTTTCTACCATGCATTAGGCACATTTTATTTTTTATTTTTTTTCCTCATAAATATTCTATGTCTAGAATTCGAACGGGTTAGGGCTGTCATTTGACTTATAGGATTTGACTACAGTGTAGTACTGTGATTAAGATTTCCTTTTCACTGTGGAAGCTTCGCCATAGAGACTACTACCAGTTTATACTATAGCGCAGATTCCATCTTATGGGATTCTAGTACAGTTCAGTACTATGGTTAGGATTTCCTCTTATACCACGGCCATTATTTCAAAACACTTTCTTGATGTGGTTTATTACAGTTCTTGGAAAGTATAATAAACTTTTTTTTACCTAGTTCAAAATTTGCGATAATAAAATTTCCCACAAGACCTGCAAGATCCTATAAGGATTTTCTCCATAATATCCTGCAGAATTTTCAATTACCTAGACAGAGGAATTTTCAATCACCCTAAGGCATTTCGTAGCAAGGAAATCAAAGTATACCCGCTTGCATTGTGCCGGGACGTTGCACACGCAACCTAGCGAGAATCTTCAGGGACGCATCAGATGAGATGTATCACGTATGCCGGAAGATGTAAAAAAAATGCAACTTAGTGCATGAAAACCACTCGAATACAAATCACTTTTCTCATATAGCATGCTTCAGTCAATCGCCATACTAATTAGCAAAATGCTAAAAAAAGCCTTAAAAAAAGCCTTAAAATAATCCGCGTCACTCATAAAAATAATAAAGACAGAAAACTTAATGCATCACTTAGAAATGCATCTTTTTACAATGCTCTCCTAACCTGACTTCTATATTCACATTTATATGCAACCAAGTGCATACTGACTCACGCAATCGCAGACTCACGCAAAACTGCAGTGTCCGTCTTTACGTGTATAAAGCACAGACGATGTGTGAGTTTATGCATTTCTTCCTGCTCTTGTATCTGCACGGTATCGTGCGCATGAGTGCATATATATATATATATACGAGAATGCATTCGTATATGCAACAAAGGAAAAAGGCAGAAGGTAAGACCCAAGTGCTTGCGGCCATGTGCAGCGCCTGGCAAACCGCTGGTCAATGAACCGTTGCACACGCGACATCCTCTCGGATGCTGCACATAGTTGCTTATCGAAATGATCAGAATCGACCTGGGTAATCTAACAGCCAAGGACTCGCAAGGACGTCTTGTATTACCGGCATCGAGTGGACAGGATCGATTGGATGATTAATATGGAAAATGGAAAATTATACAGTGTCGAGTGTCTTGTTTCTTGGCAAAAGAACACGTGTCTTGTAGTACCTGGAACTTGGGACTCTGGTAAAACCGTGAAACTAGCAGACGACGAATAAAGGAAGATACGACAAAGACTGATGAGAAGATGCGTATTTAAAAAAAAATTTCAAGTAAAGTAAAAGGCATTGCTTAGGTTATGATCCCTGAGAGAATTTTTGAAAAATGTTTAATTAACGACGTAATAATTAAAATTTGTATGGGGCTCTGTCCAGTTTAATAAGGGTAGTAACAAGAGAGACACGTTTATGTAATGACTAATGAGACGCAAAATATTGTTATGACTACTATTAAGTTTAGTATTTATATATATACGAAAATATGATGACGTAAAATATTACGACAGCAGTCTATACGAGTAAATCATTCTATGTAATTTATGGAATATGAACGAGTTACGCGCAAGGGCAAGGAAAAAAAACGTAATGATCATACGATTCATATCTTGAATAAGTTAACCTAAACGCTACTCAGTTATACGATGATTTGAATCAGTCATTAGAGATATACGTTAAAGGACAAGCAGACGATGCGAAATGTATTTGACACTCGTGCGAACAGTCAAGATAATTGATAAGGAATAATTAATTACAAAATCATCATATGCCATTAGAAATACAATTATAATAATTATCCAGTATGCTTTCTATTTTCGTATGTTATATTGTTGAGAAATTAGAGAAAACAATGAATTCACTTAACAATCGCGAAATTCTCATCGACATAAACGATGGCTGCTGCATTAACTTACTGCATAGCATCCAGTCATATTGCTGCGTCTCTTCGTGTTACATTAGCGGATTGCGGATGCACGGATATTACGATGCAAGATATTCGCGTGACTCTAAATCCTGTTGCACCGAGAATTTTAAATGTTACTGACTTTACACGCGCGAACATATATATGCAGCTTACAGCTTGCATAGCCGAACGGTAGCACTGATGTTATCGATATTTTTGTAATTAATTTACATTGATTAACATTTTACGACAGCTTTCGACCCATTCCTTCTGCATTTTCAAAAGAATTTTGGAATTGCTCTATTACGATATTTGGCTCTTTATTACAATTCAGTGACGCAATTCATGATTTAATAAAATTGCATTTCATTCGATTCACTTAGAATACAAATGATTTGATAATTTAGATTGTATTGCTCGCGATCATAAAAAATAAAAGCACTGACCCTAACACTATTCACGATTGTCAAAACACAAGTGAGTATTGTATCAACTCTTCCTTGTAGTCAAAATCATTTTAGAAAGTCATTGGCCCGATTTGTTATGTAGATCAAAACATGTTTATGAGTTAACCTCGACGTAGAGTACAAATAAGAAGGTCAACAAGATAAAAATTGTGCTTTATCTGATATAATAATCATATGACATTATATCAGAAATTACTTAATTAATTAGAAAGAGAACTGCACATTTCAAAAATCTTTTACGCAATGGCGATGCATCGTGGTTCCCATTTTTCCTTTTTGCAACCGACTAGTACAAAAAAGTGATTTGCTTCAAAAAAAAAAGGTTAACACCCTTAACTTAAATTATAGCAAAGCCTTTCTAAAAATTAGATCATTTTTTGTCATGAAATATTTGAATTTCTCTTAACGTACGCCAAAAATATATTCTTATATATTTTATCATGTCCAATTCAAACAATCGTCATTGTATTTCAAGGATTGAATGTCCAATGGCTCTTACCTTCTCCATTTGAAATTACTTTTGCACCACTGAAATAACAAAAGTACTTCTCACATAGTAAACAAGATATTATATTTCCTAAGCACTACCCATTATAACGTGGATATTACACAGAGAATATCCTATGGCAGTATTCATGAAGAGCCTCTAGAATATTCTGCACGGCGAATAATAAACCAAGGGAGAAGAGGAATCGAATCAAGGATCTCTACCTTTTGATCCATACCAGGATATCCTCCCGTTCGAACTCCTTAACCCTCGAGCCACGATTCGCCAAGGATTTCAGGATGCTTCTAAAGAGAGAGAGAGAGAGAGAGAGAAAGTCAAAAATAGTAAGAAAAAAATGTTTTATCTCTACCATCCTGGATATCCTTTTCCGTGAAACGAATTCAAAAGCATATCGAATCCTGTCGTGTACCAAACCCAGGCGGATAACATCTCTTCGTAGTGGAGAAAGAAATAAAAAAATATATCAGATAAAAATCTAAAGGGCAAGAATGGACTCTCTGATCTAAATTGAATAGACATTTCGTGATGTAGTATATCCATCTATGTATATATATATATATTATATACATATGCCTATATATGTATATAAAGGTCTTTAGGTAGCATCTAACTTCGAGAAGAATCGCCCACATAAGCTATAGGGCACGTCTCCATTATGTGTGGATAACATTTTACAGTACCTTGGATCCCAATCCGGGCTCCATCTACGCCGATTCCCTTAAGAAAACCTTCTTACCGATTCCCTACTAACCGGTTTCTAACTTACGACCATATCACGACTGTTTATGTACCGTGTAGTCAGGACTGATGCGTTACTATCAAGAATGGTAACAATAATGCTTAGATATACGTGAAGGTTCCAAAGAAGCCAACAACTTTTGGGATATAGTTGTTTTATACATTTCTACTGTACCATTCAATATTTCATAAGATACCCATATACGTGTATTTATAATTCTATGCCGAAAATGATAATCTATGGAAATGAATAATTAAGTCTTGTATAGTGTCGGATTTATGGACTGTCTATAAGAAGATATACTTGGGTTTAGTATATCCTGGGGTCTTGTAAGATATGATTACGTTTTAGATAGCCTGCAGAAATATCGTGTACATCTCTTGACCTGAAAATTAAGACTCTGTTTAATTTATACATCCGATTTCTATGTTTCAGCATGGAAATTCTGCCTTGCACGAGGCTTCCTGGAGAGGATACAGCAAAACTGTGGCAGTGCTTGCCAAGGCGCTTGGTACGCAAAGGGCTCCTCTTCACGCCAGAAATCTTGCTGGATTTGCGCCACTTCATTTAGCCTGTCAGAATGGACATAATCAGAGCTGCAGAGAGCTATTATTAGCCGGATGCAATCCGGATTTGCAGAATAACGTGAGTAATATCCGCGCGAGTAATTGGAGCTTAATTCGTATACTCACTGAAATACACGTCGCAAATTGCCAACACTTACTGGCAATTACATTCACGATTACCCTGGTAAAGGTAGCCGCGACTCTTATTATTCCCACGTAGGAAATGGCTCTTGCAATTAAATCACTGAGAATTATCACGTGATCTTGTCCAACGATTCTTATCGGGAACTTGATCTAACGACAAAGTTACGTTGCATTAAAGGGTCGTTATTCGTTTGTGTCAGTCATTATTCTCTTTTTTTTTAATAGTACGGAGACACTCCTCTTCATACATCAGCACGATACGGACATGCTGGAGTCACCCGAATTCTGATATCCGCTTTGTGCCGTGTTTCTGAGCAAAATAAAGTAAGTCAAAATCATATTTGGAAAGATGATAAAAAGACAAATAATTTACCAATAAATAAATCAATTGCGCTTCCATAATTATCCGTTTTTTCGTTCTCGTTGTAGAATGGCGATACCGCGCTTCACATTGCCGCTGCTATGGGACGTAGGAAGCTGACGAGGATCCTCCTGGAAGCAGGTTGCGACAGGACACTTCGTAACAAGCAGGCTGAGACCGCGAAGGACATAGCACGACGAAAGAATCTCAGCGAGATCCTGGAGATAATCAGTAAAGCCAGAAGCAGAAGTCGGGCACGGAGTAAGAGCAGAGAGGATGAAGCACCAGTGACGAAAGTGGAAGAGAAAAGTGGTAAGGGTGAGAAAAAGCGAGAAAAAACCGGAAGTGGAACAAGTGGAAGTAGAGATGGCGGTACTAAAAAAGAAAAGAAGAAGCACAAGGGTGGAAAGCAGCACAAGGTCCACTTTGAAAAAGCTATGATGGGAAGACAGTGGTCACCGTATGGCTGTCATTACTATCCTGATCCTGAAGCTTTTCCTCAGCCTCGTTTAGACTCTCTGCCACCGGATCCTCTAGGAAGAGGTGAACAGTATTACCTGGACCTGGCAGGAAACATCAGGAAGGGTCCTGTAGGAGTTGGATACACCTGCTACTGTGCTCCATTCTTCAGACACATGGAAGCCAAACTGGAAAGAGATAAGGCCGAATTAAAAGCTCACATTGATCAGGCCCACGAGAGACTTGACCTGAAGGTGGCTAACCTGGAGCGTAGAACTCGTGGTCAAATTTCCGAATTGACCAGATGCGTGGCTGCAGAGAGGTCGCGCTGTGACGAGAGACACTTGCATCTCCAACAGTGGCTATCCAGAGGTGGCCATGGCAGACATAGTGAGAGGCCCATGAGAACGAACCTGATGAATGATCAAGCCGCTCCCACTAGAGCTAGATCACTGGAGGATCTATTGGACGATAGGCCGCATGATCGTAGCTTTGAGATTCCTGGTGAGACTCCTGTTCACAGTGGCAGTTTAGATGATTTGGATATACCAGCTATACCAAGACTCAGTAAATCCATGAGGGATTTACCTTCTGGATCTGGTATGTCCAGACCCACCCTGAGAGTACTTGATGTACCTGCAAGGCTTAATGAGACTTTTGATGGGGTTATTGGAAGGGAACGCTCTTCGCCACTTGGTGCTGTTTCGCCTTCTATTAGCTTGAGGCAACAAGTAATGCAGCAACAGGTAAATTATTAGGTAAATAATTACTCCCTGCAATTTAATGGAGTGATATATTATTTTTTGTTCACTTCAGGCATCGCTACTCCACGATATAACTTCAAGTCCATGTCAACATGACCTGGAGGACCTTAATCAAATCCCAGAGGATAATCCCGAGGGCTGGAGATCCGCTCCAGGACGTCGTAGCGTCCATGAGATGATAAAACGATTTCAACAAGTACCTGGTATGCATAACGGATGGCGGGGTCCTCGTTCCGGAAGTAGCGAACCTGCCAGTCCTGAGCACAGTCAAACTTCACCGAATCAAAGAGTACAACCACAGGGTGGACTGGGAAATGGTTGGCTTGGAGAAAGCCAAGGTATATATATGTACATATATATTTAATTACCTAATAGATATATTTTTTAACCTACAGATGTGATTTTTTATTTGAATGCAATAATTTTAGATAACGACAGCGAAAGTAGCGAGGGAGAGGATGACGTTGATGAACAATCCGAACAAGTTAATGGTGCATTAAATGCAAAGGGCGTGGTAGTGTCTGAGAACGTACATTACGAAACAATTGCAAGAATGCCTTATAGATCGCGGAGTGCAGTTTACAGTCCCACACCACCATTGCACGATGCACATAACGACTCTGGTTACAGTACGCGAATGTATGGATCGAGTAAAGGTGCATCGCCATCTTTGTCAGGTAACAAAGTCATTGGGTGATAACTCCACTTCTTAGAATAAGATGAGAAGACCGAGATAATCTCGAGTGGTAGATACTTTGTCATGGATACTTTATTCATCTTTGCAGGACAACTAGAATGCGATGTTATCCTACCAGCATCGCAGGGACCGCCATTTCCAAGTGAACAGTTGGCTGCATTGCTGGAGCAACCACGAGGACACGATTTGACTGTTTACGAAAGAGCTTCAGATAATATTATTAATATTGGTGCGGCGAGTCTCGTCTGAATTAATTAATGATATTCGATAAAACTCTAGATGAATGAATATTAATAATATTCATGGCGCGTTCCAAAGAGATGAATTTTTTTAAACTGAATTTCGAAATACCGCGAGCCGAGGATCAAACCGTTTAAAGAAATCTTTTTAACTTGAACGTAGAAATAATCTAGACTTATATAAATATATCAATGTAACTTTACAATCTGTGTTCAAAAGTTCCCTATTGGTTTATACGGGTTATTCAGTGCAAATGCACCAACTGTTGGTGCGTTTGACCTAAATAATCCTAATTAAATTCAGTTGGTTCTGTTACACTTATACGTATGACGACTACAGTGTATAAAGAGTTAGTCAAAATTCGACCCATCGATTATAAACTGTAAAAATGTATGTACATTTCGATGCCATACATAATACGATTGTATTACAGTGTAAGGAAGAACTATTTATTTTTGTGTGAATAACAGCATGTATATCGATCATCTTTTTTCTTGTGTGTATGTACAATGTATTTTTGACAACAATGATGAGAATACAATGTTTTCAGAAGATCACTGTTCTCTACATTTATTTAGAACTTAGGTGCTTCACGTCATTCATTTAACTGCTCTGTGTCTTCGGTTTTCATATTCCCAGAACGTGAATTCGATGATGGATGAATGATACAATGGTATTCCCGTGAGTAATTGCGAATTCGCATTGCAAATTTGAACAACCACGTAATCGCCAGGCATTATCGGTTTTGATTTTACAGTATGACAATTCTCAGGTATTTCTCCATTTGGAATAATTACCTTCGTGTTGCCATCATTACGTCCTTGGAGATTATCACTTCCTCTTTTAGATGTCTGAAAAACGGATATTCGTGTTGAAGTTGCGTAACCTCTAATTCATGGAACCAATTAGTGAACCCTGATTAATGTTTGTACGAAATTTATTACTACATATTAATTACCCCTTCTATGAGAATTAGTTGTTGTTGTCCTATCTGAGCCTGGTTAATCTTCTCAACCTCCGTTCGGTAGAGCTGTATTAATTTCTTTAATCGATACGATTTATCCTTTACACTTACGTCGTCCTCATATCGTCTGTGAGCTGTAGTTTTCTGTAAAAGAAATTAATTTATGATATTGTTGTGGAAATATGATTATTTTGGTATTCTCAATTAGTAAAATAATCTCGATACCTCTCTCATACTGTATGCGAACGTATAAGCCATATTGTATTTGACTATTTCCATTAATGATAATGTGTCATTAAATTCCTCTTCAGTCTCACCACAAAATCCAACGATAAAGTCACTCGTTAACGATACGTTTGGTATTATAGTGCGCACGTGTTCTATTAATTCTAAATATGACTCCCTAGAGTATCCACGTCTCATACGTTCTAAAACACGAGAATTTCCACTTTGTGCTGGCAAATGTAAAGTATTACATATGTTTGGCCGTTCAGCAATTAATTGTAACACCTCATCAGGAAAATCCTTTGGATGCGGTGATGTAAATCTGCATGACAATAATTATACTGGTACGATTTAGATAGAGAAGAATATAACATTTACTTGATCCTCACCTAATTCGCATTTCCGGATTGATAAGTGAAACTTTGTCTAGAAGCTCACTAAATCTCAAGCCACCCATTTTATTCTTGTATACAGTTTTGAATCCTTTAGCCAAATTCGTTCCATCTTTGGTGCCCGTGTAATATTCAGATTCAGAAATATCTCTGTAACTGTTTACATTTTGACCTAGAAGTGTCACTTCTTTTACACCTTCATCCGACAAATGACGTATTTCATCCAGGATGCTAGTGACTGGTCGGGATCTTTCTCTTCCTCTGGTAAATGGTACTATACAATAGGTGCACATATTGTCGCAACCTCTCATAATGCTCCTAAAATTCACAACGTATTTTGTTACGGAGTATAAATTGAAAAAAATGTGTAAATATTCTTTTTAAGTGTCAAACGAAAAATGAACACTTACACGAAAGCTGTCACTGCATCTGGATTCAATCTAACAGGCATAACATCAGCATAGGTCTCGTCGAACGAGAGCATAACGTTAATAGCCATCTCATTATTATCAGTAATGGTTAGTAATCGGGGCAGATCTTTATAACTGTCTGGTCCAGCTACAAGATCGACCAGTTTATTTTTCTCAACCACTTGTTGCTTCAATCTTTCAGCCATGCAACCTGAAATGGATAATTGTTTATTAATAGAAGTCGAATAATGTTGCATTTCTATTATTGGAACTTACCTAGTAAACCAATCCTCATATCCGTTTTGAATAGTCGCTTTTTCTTTAACTTTATACCCTTTATATATTCTAATCTATTCCATACTTTCTGTTCTGCGCCATCTCTGATAGAGCATGTTATCACTAGTACTACATCTGCATCAAGTAATTCGTCAGTTTTGGAATAACCATTTGCTTTAAGTATGGACCAAATTACTTCAGTATCATTGACATTCATTTGACACCCATAGATGTCAAAGTACACTATAAAAATCAAAGTTTGTAAATTGACAAAGATGTTCGAGAAATTGCATTGGTTATTTTATTAATACCTTTGCGATTATTCCCATAAAATGGTTTTACATATGGAATCTGCTCAGCTTTAGTAGGAATATTTGAAATCCCTTTATTATTCAATATAAAATCAGCCAAATCTGGCCCTTCAGAAATATCAATTTTTTTAGCTAGTTTCTTCGTAGGTGGATCTTTTATATCGTGACTGATAGCAACACAACAAGGTCGAGTCGCATTATGAATATTAGATCTTGTATCAAAATTGTGCAAAGCTAAAGACTTCTTTTCTAAGATAGAGTGCTTTTTATGCCAGTATGTAGATAAATTGTAAAATATCTTTCTAGATATTCCCAATGTACAATTACTTGAAATGCACCTTATCCCACTCATTGTATTCCACAAATTGCAGAACAATTACAATCTAAAAAATAAATGATCATAATTATTGCAATGAGTTTAGTAATTAGGTTAAAAACCCAATAAGTTGAAACACTTCTATGAAACAAACTCTTATACTTCCTTCCTTCCCTTGATAATAAAATGCTCATGTGTAATGAAATTCAAGTCATACATTTAATACAACAATACTAAACTTTGGTACTCACAGAAATATATTTTTATGTGATGAAATGAATACTTTTAATCAAAATGAAAGCATAAGTACAATCAATAAAATAAGTGAGGAATACTTTCATGAAGCATGGCTTACCAGGTCGGATAAATTGTTCATAGAAAAAAAATGTTAAAAGCACATTGACATTTAGATCTGAAAATATATTACATACTGAATTAATATCATTAACCAATTTTAGGGTTTGATATAAACTCTGAAGTACTTGATAGTACTTTTTTCACGTTTTTGGTGATTAGTAGATGCTCTGTTGGTAGCATTGAATTCAACACTTCATTGGTAAGCCTGCTAATAATATCGCCGAATTACATACTTCAGATTTATCGTCGTCTCCTCGTAAGCTCACAAATCCGCGAAAATGTCCAAGAGGAACTCCGGCAACGATTACAGAAAAGGTTTTATTCATTTTATTCGTAATAAAACTCTTCAGTTCTGGTAAATCGTTATTGTATTCTCCTCATCGTATTCCTATTTGACGCTGTACATATTCACCTTAATGTGTTTACTGATCTTTCTCGATATACACAATATATTAATTTTTTGAAAAAATCGTTAAAATCCCAAGAAATACACGCGAAAAATTAATTAACTAGTGTCATTGTGATTTATTGTAGTTCTGCAGTCATTTGGAAAGTATCGAGCGCTTTAGGGAACGTATGTAACCATTCTATAGCCATAGAAAATATTCTCACGATTTTATATTGTATAACGTTTACGGAAAACATTAACTTTCATATAGTTGATAACTAGTTAAGATTTTAGTGTTATATTTCATTTTGATATGGCTGTTACTGTATATTACAAAAATAATATTAATTCTGGAGCATGCAATGTAATTGTTACATAGTTACCTGATGATAGCTCGATTACTTTTAACAGCTGAGAGAATCCTGAGGACTAACCAAGATTTTAAAAGAGTAGAGCTTAAAAATTTCTGGTTATTAAGTCAGCGTCGTTTAACTTGATCTGAACTTTGCCAGTGTTTGACGTTGTCAGGGTCAAGTGCCTACAGAGCGGAGGATGACAAGGAAGACGAGAGAGTTCGGGAAAGATCACCATTGAGATCAGATGAACGTCGAGATTCCAGCAGTCTCTCTCATCTAGATGCCAAGAAGCAAAAACTGGCCTTTGGCTTTGGAAAAAAACCCATCAGTGCTGACACAAAAAAGGGGATACAAATAAAATTGGGATCAGCATCGGTCAGTCTTCCATACTTCAAAATAGAGACATTTACTGCATATAATCCCACATATTTAAATACACTTTTAACATTATTAAGATCATTTAAAAATGCTTTTGACAATAAATTTTTTTATTCTAGAAGCCTATTGCAAAACCAGCAGCTGTTCAGAAGCCAACAGTAGCATCAGTTTTTAATGCAGACGATGATGAGGAACCTGAAGAAATGCCAGCAGAAGCTAGAATGAGGATGAGGAACATTGGGAGAGAAACTCCCACATCTGCAGGTCCAAATTCATTTGGCAAGACGAAACAGGGTTTTTGCGACTCAAAAAAAATCTTCGAGAAGACATTGAAGAAAGCCATGGAAGAGGCCAATAAATGATTGCCTGATGAACGACGTACCTCACGGCTGTTAAATATATATTAATTTAATATTTACAATAATTGCGCTGAGTCCTGATCGTTTTTTTAAATCGATCATAATTGAATTACTCGCGATTATAATTAAGGCGTTAAACTTTTCAAACTGGAAGTACAAGCGCCCTTTTGTTTCCAATCTAATTTCTTCTCGTTCTCCATATCCCTAATACGATTATAAAAAGATTCTGCAATGTTGAATAGTAGTCTCTAAGACCTCATCTAATTAGAGTGCACAGTAAAGGTCTCATTCAAACAAAACTAGAGAACAAACAGTAAGCTCGCTCTTTACAATATCTTCGATAAATGTATTCCCGATATTGCTAAGCCATTGTATTTAACACCTGTACCACAAAACAAAAACTAGTTTTAATAGGTGAAAAAACTTGATATAGATTGTAAATCACGACGTTTGTGCGATATTCTTATCGCCTGTGATCATGACGAAATATGAAAACGGTTTTATGAATAACGGATTTTTGCAAATAGACATTAATTGGAATCTTGAATAAAATATCGTTAACGAATCGCTTAAAAATAAACGAATGATAGTTATAATAAGCAATAAGGTTTCTTACGTTTTGACCTTAGCTGATATGGAGAAGCTAATGAAGAAGTGCAAATAATAAAATATATTGTCCAAAAAATTATTAGTTTTATGTGGTTTTATTTTGAATTAAAATATACACATGGTGCAAATCACTTCCTGTTCTGCTGTCCTTGGCGCAAGTCCTGCAAAAAACATTGATCAATTAATATAAATGTATTATCCACTTTAGGATCTTTAAACAAATCAAATTTACCCTGGGGAAGCTGCGGACTGGAGGTGTTCTGATACGACGATCAGCTTTAGACCTGTTGCGCACTACCTTGGAGTGAATAGCGCATGAGACACAGTAGTGCAATTTTGCATAGAGCTTGGGAAGTTGATAGGACGTGTATACACTGGCCTCAGTAATATCACGGACAGCAGCAGCTTCCACAATATTACGGATGACGAATTTCTTGATCGCCTTATCTTTTGGAACGCATCTAGCGCAATTGGTGCAGCGTACAGGGTTTACATGGCCACGGCCGTGCTTGGCGCGTCCTCCGTTTCTTCGTTTGCAAGTCTGAAATTATAAGAATACTTATGTATTAACACAATTAAAAACAAAGAGAAAATAACCTAACGTAACAGTATGCCGTCAAATATTTCAGGTTAACAGTGCCTATACAGTTATTAGTATGAGTATACTATATTATCTGGCAACGAAACAGTACTCTTGCATTGCAATTAAATACAGAAAAACAATATCACAACTCTAAGGTATTTATACAGTTCATTAATGAAAGAAATGTATAACTTCTGATATGGGTAATGATAGTATTTCAAGCCACATGGCTTGGTCTTGTATACGTCAGTCATATTATAGTAAATATCGTCACTTTAAACCACAGTATTATTATAAAACGATAAATGTGATCTTGCTTTTCACTCTTAGCACCAGATTCCTGTTAACATTATTCGCAAAACTACTATATTGTTTGAAAATATTACTGAAAACCAAAACTCAGTTACCATTTTCTTGCGTTAGCTAGCAAAGAGAAGCCGGAAGCCTATTACGGCTGCCAAACTGGGGAATATAACTGCAGTAGTCAAACGAAGTATTTTCCGATTGTTGTATTAGAAATTCATGAAAAATATTGAATTTTATGTCGAATAATTTTTCAGAATTCTTTCAATATAATTTTTATTAATTATCCATTATAAAGAATTGTATTGACTTTTATTGCACTAAGAAACTGTATCTAGGGAAAAAATGTAATGAGAAAGCAACACTGTCTAGTAACAATAATGACGACGTCAGTCCAATTGAAATATCACTAGATTATATTCGGAATGCATAAGTTGCATTTACTACTATTAGCACTATTATGAAAATCGTTCCATTTTTTAACGATTATAGCAAAATATGGGAAATATTCTTGCAGAAACATTCCATAAAATATACACAGAATTTAGATGAATGAGTTATTCAGTGACGAAATAATTTATTTAGCAGGTAATTAAGTGGGAAAATGAGAAAAACATCATTCTGATTTTCATGGTGTTATTATCAGCACATGGAAGTTCGTATCCTTTCGCATAATTAGATAGACGGAGTGTCAACAACAGTAAATAATAGAAGTGCACCCAATAAGGGCCGTGATGGGCACGCATTGGGTCTTAGTGTACTAAACTTAAATTAATAATGTTATATAATACAATCGAATAATACAGTAATAATGGGTATTATTACAATATTGTAAAATATCACAACAATTAATATTTGTCTCGCGTCAAATGAACAAAAGACTGCTCCGTGCAATGGGCATACGCAGATCCGTTTAAAGGATGACACAGAATTTTTTACTTTAATCTATCTTATTATTTAATTTCGCTTGCAATCGCCCTACTAATCCAGGAAACTACCATTGCACGGCATAGACACCCAATTAGGTACCGCAGCAATAAAGAAAAAAATATATATATAATTTTATATACAAAAGAGGAATCGCTCCGTATACTCCCAGGCATTTATCTTGTTGCTGTTGTTGCCTTAATATAACTCCTAAATAAATTAATTCTCATTCAAAATCAGCCACTGGTTTCAATTAACAGTAATATCGACCCTTGCTCATAAACAAAGGAGAACGCATGGATATTGTTGTAAAAATAATTTAAAACAAATGACGGTGGTCATCGCAACTTTCACGCAACAATCTTTCGCAAAATCCGTGCATACACGGTATGCGTGTGTATTTAACGTGCGTGCAGCTTTGATAATGTAATATTGTAGTACTGTAACTCATTACGCGTACAGGAAGGCCGTACGGTGACAATACATATTTGCCCATTCTCCCTCCAATCCCTTTCAATAAATTAGGGCGAGAAAAATGAAAGATTCGAATCTTTTTTCCCTCAAAATCGGTTTAGCAATACTGTTGTTTCTGTCCAGCGATCAGTGAAAAAAGAACCGATTGACTTTTCATGCCGTCATAAAATAACGCACGGGAATCGTCAATTCCAAACAAAAAAGAAGAAGCCAAGAATACGGCGAACCATTGAAAATAAAAGAAATATATAATAAACAAGGTTATCCCGTAAGAGGCTCATAATTCCTAGTGCGTCAATTCCATCTTCGTCTTGTTCTTTCATAATTTCTTGTTACTGTTGTTTTTTTCCCAGAAAGGTGATAAATGACCGGCGAAATAATGGCACTCAGGTATCGTTTGGAAGGTTGGCGCATTGTTGCCCGATGCTACACAATACAGGATGTACCAAAAATCACCAGCCACAGTCCCACATACATAATGATCTTTATATCCGTATGGAATATTATCGTCTGATTTTACATAGCATCACTAGTAAATCTTCATCCTTCGTTATCAGTCAAGAGTCACTATTTGAATATCCTATAATACTGATCTATAATAATAGCATCCGCTAATGACGAGCTACAGCAGAAAATAAATTCCTGTCTGCGCCATCACGAACTATACTGCGTCTTTCATTGAAACGTTCATTCGCCACGTTATTCACTGCCATGGCGTGTGATTCGTGGCTCGTCCTGTACGTACAATGCACGTTTCTAATAATTTTCCACGAAATCGTTGACATTTTAAATAACTCCTTGTCTTTTTCATACTTTTTTTTCTTGCTTCTATTACAGGGCGAACAGGGGTTGGATTCACGCACCATGCACGCATGCACACATAATAGTCACGCACTCCTCTCGCACAATCAGCCTCCACAATATATAATCGTAACCGACAGAGCAGTATAGCTTATTCGCCATAATACGTAGAACTCGTATTTTTATAGAACACCAGCCATTTAGCTACGTAACAATCACTACGCTATATATACAAATTGCTAAAGAATAGCCGGATTGCACCAACCGTCGGAAAGTTAGTTAGTCTTGAGTTAAAAGCTCCGGTAGCATTGATGACGATGGTCCAACACAGCAACAAATATGGTCTCGTTATTCGTATCTAACATTATAGTCACTGATTCCGAGTGTTAGGAATCCAAACGAGATGGAAACGACACGAAAATCAACGAATCGAGCCGAATCGCAAAGAGAGCGTGTAAGAAGGTAAGCGTTGGTGCAAGCGCAGCATTATTCCCTCTTGAATATATTAGTTAACACTTACGGACTCGCACGACAGTGTCGCAGCCGAATCCATTATAGTACAGCTATTATTGTTTCGTACTCGTCGTAATACCACTCTAAGTATTGACTAAAGCTCCTCAAGGCGGTAACACGGCGGGCTATGATGAGGTTATCTTGTGCTCCGTCGAACAATTGGAAGAGAGTAAAAAGCCCCATCGTGTCTTCTGTGTGTATGTCTCTCCCTCTATCTATCGTTCTCTCCCTCTCTCTCTAAATAAAGATTATTTCTCTCTCTCCCTCTCTGTTCACAATATTTCTCTGTTATATTAAGCATTTTTTTGTCCATCTTCTTCCCTAACTCTCCTCACCCTCCTGACTCTCGCTTAACCTTAATTCATACAATACGTCGCTTATTTAAGTTATAACGAGCCTTTTAGTTTTCATTATACTTCTTTTTCGCTACGTGTAACTTGTGTGTGTGTTTTTGTGTGTCTCTAAAATAAGTAAGCTTTCGGCTTCCTTTAGAAGGTCCCGAAGATGCCTTTCTTCGACCTCGAGCTCTACGTACTCTTCCTCCTAGTTTCTCTTGGGTAATGGAGTAGCCACTGTTCCTTTATTTTCCCTAATTCAGCATCGTCTTCTTCGTTACTACCGGGGCTCGCAGGCCTCGTAGACGAGCTCCGGCACCAGAGCCAGAGAGAATGTCGTGCCAGCGGCTGGACGTGTGTATTGCCGTCTGGACGTGTTCACTTCGTGTTACCTGTTATTCTCCTCCATTACGACCTGCTTGAATACACCTGCAGGCATTTGGCTCTTGACTTCGTGACTTCCCAGGGCCGTCGTACCATCCTTTGCGATGAACAGTTGCAATCCCGATGCTGAAACGAAACAAGGAAAGTATTATGAATTAAATGGATACAAAAAATTATACGCACAGTCTCTCTTGTCGCAATAGAATGTCTACTCACTTTCAGCACTCTCGAGGTCGGATTGCTCTAGATTTGTGGCCTTGAGTAATTCGTCGATGAGGGAGTCGGGATTCGGCCTGGTCACTTCGACCCTACAGAGAACTGTATTCCCAGTACCGTCCTCTGCCTTTTTTCTACGTTCAAGAGCAGCTTTCGCCCTATCCAAGGATCCCGTTTCGCTCAGTCCTGATCCTCCCGAAGGATTTCTACAGCGTTACAGATAATCAAATAAGTCGTCCGAATCATTCAGTTGTATCGTAACGTAAGGAACATAGGTGAAAGAGACATACAAAGATATCCAATTGAGTGAACAATAGAGAAAGAGTGAAGTGAGCGAGTGAGTAAGAGAAAGTGAGAGAGGAAGTGAACAGTGAACTTGAATTTAATTATCAGTAGTTCATACAACACTAGAATCGACAGTCAATGAAAATCAGTGCATGATGGTGCTTCGTCCAGTTCAGTTGCCGCACTAATATGAGCCGGAAGTAAAACGTATCAATAAATATGTAATGAACCGTAATGAAAAGCAGTATATTAATTAAGAAAATTTATAATGCAACGCAAAGAGTGATTGATGCAAATCAATAGAATTCAAAGAATATACATGCAACCAGTGCATATACAAGTTCATAAAAAATATGCACACAAAGAGACACGACAGAAGAGAGTAAAGTTCAAGATAAGTCAAAGTACACTTCTGCGTTATCCACGAATCGAGCAGCTTCCACGAAGCTTTCCATACATTGCAAAAATGCTATATACATTTAAACGTTTTTTGTGTAAACGTGGAAGTTACTTGATTAAAATTAACTAAGCTACGGGATCCACAAGAAAGCTCACTGGCCAGGACAAAGAAAAAAGCTCAGGCTACACTTACATTAGAGGCAATGGCGTAATAGGACTTGGGACGAAAGTGAAAAAAATTTTCAACGATCGAACAACTTTTTAAAGCAAATCTGAGAGTGATCCAAAGAACATTTATCGTGAATACGACAGGTAGTATTTTTTTCGTATGAGAAAAATATAAATAAAGTGATGTAAGCGTTGACTTTCGTACAAAGCCCCGGGCGTTATCTATGAGACACGAAAGCATGGACTGACGGTGGGGTTATGCTGTTTCGGCGCTGTGCAGTTGCAGGTGCGACTTCGGGTACTCCTATTGAGGACTCTTCGGAGTCCGGGCTGGTTGCAACAGTAGCCAACTTGCCCCCAGCCCCATCCAGCAACTTACGATGACCTCCGCCAATTCCCCTGCAAGGATTCAAAGCCGTCCTAACTAGGGAAGCCTTCGAGCCATTGAAATTTCGAGCTTTACGCGCCGATAAATCAATTCAATCCGAACACGTCCACCATGTATGAAATTAATTAACACATTCGCTGTGACACGAGGATCAATTAAAAAATTAAAACTATGATTATTACGTGTACAAAACTGTCTATATTATATTAAAAATATGTATATATGCGCAGCGAACGTGTTAGTTTTAAAACGTGAGACATTAGAAAAAGATACAGATATATACCTGGTGTACGATATAAGAATTTCATTATTGGTGTTTCTGTGTATACCGTGACATTTTATTAAAGCGTGATATCATTAATACACAGACGCAGATTAGCCATGAGTTATGTTAATGCACGCTCATGCAATTGTTATTAAATGTGAGTGATTGAGGAAATTTTTAAGTCGCAGCATGTATCTGGCACTATGGACAGTAAGGGGATAAACAGCCGTGTAAAAGCTTAGTCCGGGTCTCCCGACTATCGTGACCTCACATCCTATGCTCGTATCCCACTCTATAGAAGAAGATCGATCAAACAGAGGAACGGAAACAAAAGCGACTGGAGGGATATGAGAAATCCAGGGACGAAATTAATCAAGACACACAAAAAAAGAAAGGCTATCCACCAGGAGATTCCATCGCGATACGAGGAGGTACGACTGAGCTACTGCTTAGAAAACTCGAACGGCTCGTACCGCTATAGAAACTGGTTAGACTCTCCATTCACTCCGGATATCACGACCGTGTATTCTGGTTCTGTAACATGCTCAAAAATTAGTAAGATGCCGAGGGTCGATAGAATATTTTCAAAATGCTCCGGCGGTCGTTATATCCTCAGAGAAATGTGTGAGTGCGAGAAACTAGCGATAGACACGGCAAACAAAGAAAGAGAGAGAGCTGTAGAGAGAGAGAGAAGAGAAGAAAAAAAAATTACAATTATTTTCGTCAAAAGTAAACAATGGACGTGTACCGTTTATGTATGTCTTTCTTTCTTTCTTTTTTTTTTGTTGAGAAACTCCATGATGAAGGACCTACCTGAGGGTCTGGCCCGCCGTCGCGGAGAGAAGCGAGGCTCTGGGAGTGTCAGGCCTATGAAGAGGATCTGGAGAGGATACGGCCCTAGCCTGATCGACGAGTCTCAAAACGGGACTGATTTTGCCCTTCTCGATGCAGTCGCAGGTTTTGGAAATACCGCGCCAGGCCATGTGACCCAGTTTCGGTCTCCTCTGACCCGCGAGCTGCGTCGATTGGCCCTTTTTATTGTCGTCCTGCTTTGAATTAGCACGCGAGTGCCGCAACTCCGTGGGACCGTCGTCGCTGTCGTCCTTGGAAAGATTATTGTTCTCGTTAAGAGTGCCGTTCGCGAGATCAACGCCGGTACCGACGGCAACGTTCACGTTCACGTTCATGGCTGCGGCACTCGAGGCTTCGCGAATCTTCCCCAAGTCGTGCCTACGCGAGGATATGGGACTGGAGGTCGACCAGAAACGGTTACGTGGATTCATCAGGGTGAGGGAGGGTGAGGGTGGTGACATGGGACACTGACTGGTAGGTACATTGCTGCTACTATTCGTTGTGGTTGTCGTTACGTTGGTACTAGTTGATACGGATTCGGGTTTAGTTAGATTAGGCTGATGATTTTGGGAGGGAAGGGTTGGTAGGCGTGGTGCCCATACCGGCCAAGAGGGTGACCTATAAAGATCACAACACAAATATCGTTCAGGCATGCAAAATCATAAAACATATATATTCCTTACGCTGAGTAATAATGCTCGAAAGAATACAGAGGATAGAGTATATATATGTCAAAGTGATAGATTTCGCGATTTGCACAAATAAAAAATAAACGACAAGTCATCGATATGCAAATGTATCGCTAATGAAGAACTTAATTATACAAGGAAGGGGTGGACTGAAAATAAAGGAGTGAAAAAGAAGATATAGTAAAAAAGAGGGGGAGAGAGAGAGAGACAGAGAAAAAGAGAAAGAGAGCGAGAGAACTGAGCAAATATTTTCTTTTAGCTACCATCCGTGAGTATCGTCATAGTTCCAGTATATAAATATGCATCTTGGATTCGCAAATATTACAAATCGACAAAGCGACTAGCATCCAGCCTCTGTGTTAGCTCGATGATCGAATGTATAACGTTAGTATTGTTAGTAATTACGGTGAAGGCGTGTATTTATCATTTGTTCCTTCCACTTTCCCTCACAATTATTAGTATCCTCAAGTATATAGTCGGTGTATATACAGCGTCGCGAGGATAGCGATAGTACTGAGATAGTCATTAAAGCCGAAAAGAAATATTAATGTACAGAAATTTCTGGAAGATTCCAGTAGTACCGGGTTAGTCCCATTGACATTGTGTCTCTCTAACATTTAGTAAGAGCAAAATGAGATCGTCATTTTCCCTTTCCTTCTTCCTATATGGCCAATCACCTGGCTCTTTCTTCCCTCCATTCTCACCTGATGTGTCCACTATCACCGCTACTGCTCTGCCGACTGTGCTGACTGTGCGAATTCAAGGACCCGTATCCTGATCCTTTGCTAAGCTGACTGGTATTGCTACTGTTGCGTGAATGGCCCGATTCCGTGTGCGCTTCGGTCAGACACTCAACAGGAAGTGACGTAGGTACTATTTCACTGAGTGTCATAGGATCGTAGGTCTCCGTACCACTCAAGAGTTCTAAAACGATAAAGACAAATAAAAATTCAACATATTTATCTTCAATGGTTCAGCATTTCAAAATATAGAAACAGGAAAATAACGATAGTAGCAATTATCAAGTATTTACCGGAGGAAAAAAGAGCAGGCCTCTTTTTCGGAAGACTTCCAAAACCGCTACTGGCACTAGCTATACTTCCGGCCAAGGAACCACTAGATACATAATCCTCACGATTGCTACATCTCTCCGGACCTATAACTTCGTCGCCAGTAACACCAGGAACACCCGGTACGCCTGGAACTGCTAGCTGAGTGTGCTTTAACGAGGGCGATGGTCTGAAAAGTGATGTTTCCATTAGACACCATCCACTGGTTGAAATTATATGAAGTAGTCGGACACCCTGACGATGTCAGTAAATACTATCCTGATTTGAAAAAAAAAATATATTATTAACATACACTTTGAAGAGGATATCTCCAGACAACATGTTCATCTTGATGGCTACCCTTAGCATGGAGTTGTCCTGTCGATGCCTGGCGTCGTATCCTTCCAATAGACATCTTCTTCGACAAAGACCAGCGCCCGCGAACTCCGCCAGGTTCAGATCGGTAAACCCGAGTTTCTGGAAGGACCTGCCTCCCTTGAGTTCCTGCAGATGAAAGAAGAATGAGATAGAGATGGTAGCGAAATCTGATATGGTGGTCGATGAGTAATTCGATATCACAATCAAAGTTAACTTGTGGACTGCGGGGATCAATTAAGGCAATGATCTAATGCGTAATCAGCAATAATACCGATGATACCTCGGGACCACGATGACCGCAAACCATGACATAATACAATTTGCAATCTACGTCTATATAACACGTCTATTCTACATCCGACTGGACCATTTATATCAATTAATAATGGAGAGCAATTCCATGGGTCATGACACGCAGGAAAACTCGTGTGCGGATTTCGAGCTGTTAGAATATATTATGCAATACCAATTTCCGGTGTACGTTAAATGACCGCAGGTTCGTCGTTTGCATAAATTAACGAAATAACTTTGCCTAACTACCGGCTGTAAGACTTCATTAAAACGTTTGACATTTCAAATATACGATAACTGTCACGGAAAGCAGCCATTTAGGCGCAAAGATTCGAAAAATTGATGAGTCGTGTAGTTAATATAAAAAAAAATCAACAAATCCGGTACTTCAAATACCCGATAAATAAATGAAGAGACGCTGAACTGGGGAGTTACGTGTAAAAGTTAATTGGACGCCTTCGATACACAGTAATTAGAAAGTGAAAAAACGGTTATACACGGTTATTTAAAATTACCTTTCTCACGGATATCCTTAAAATACAAGGATCCAGGACTCCGGTCGAGGCATTGGCACTCATCTTGCAAACAAACTCGAATTCTGCGTTCCACCTCACTGTGTGCTCTTGGACCTCTTCCCTGGAAGACGAAAACAAAATAAAATAGTAAAATAAAGGTAACAACACACTAGCCGCCATTACATTAAGAATCCTTGATTGATTTTCCGCCTCTACTATACATTAGTATTATTGTTAGTGGCATTGAACAGAAGCGGATGATTCGTCATAAAATTCGAAGACCTTGCCAAGAAAGTTTATTAATAAATCTACGGCAATGAATGATCGTCCTATTACATCCACTTCCGGCACGCTCGTTTCCGCCCACAATCAGTGTAAAGGAAAGAAAACAATTTTTTTTTCTTTAATATAAATATAAACCTCAAGCTCAATCACTTTTCTGCGACGGTAATTCCCTGGAAGCAAATAGCCCAATTGTGGCTGATGTAAGTGAGGTGGAACCTGGTGCCAGCACAACGCTAATGCCTTAACGAGATTAGGCATTAGGCGAGAGAGCGATTTAGTACGATTTTCTATGAACGACTCACGTCAAGCATTTAACAAGAACATTCTATCCAGTTTGAATATTCAAGTAACTACTGTGAAACTAGAAAACGATAAGAGACTGTAAAATCGCGTGGGCCTAGGCGTAGGATTACCTGTTACTCATCATGCGATGACATTGTCAACAATGTAGATAATATAACTGGGTAACTTAGAAACTAGATACACATAAGTATCATTAAGAAATAAAATTATGTAAAAAAAAGATACAAAAATTAGGTTAATAACAAATATTTGCCTTCTAAAACAAAGAAAAAAAGAAAAATTAACTCGATGATTATCATCGACTTTAAAGAAGGACGTGTCTCAGCATCCTTCCTGAAGCTGATCATGCATCGAAACATCAATGAATTCAGTTACCCATTGAGTATAATAGTACGTCGAGTATATCCGGCTGTGCGACAAAGATTATGGATTATGGTCGACAGCCCCTGTATAACGGCTTATCAGGACATAAACCAACAGGGAACGTTTCATCTCGAGATATATTTTCGATACGGGATAGCGGCATAGCAGTTTCATTCCACTTGGAAAAACTTCTCGATAATAATCGAGCTCGGGCCGATTTCTGGGAAGATCCCTTCGAGAGTTGTTCCAATATTCCCGCAGGATGTCCCGGTAAGCGGCTTGTGAAAGAGGCATTAATGAAATCACAGTAGTGTACGAGCGTAGGAGGACAGCCGGGACAATAATTCCTCCGCGGAAGCTCCGGGTGCAATACGTCAATTTTATAGCACGGAACAGGGGTGGCTGAGAAAGCATTGTCTACCCGAGACAAGCCAATTACCGTGGAAACCAGGCCACGGGTAGCACCGAGCAAACCGAATCCGGTTCGCTCCATACATAGTGGATTCAAACGCCACTGTTGGATTTTCGTTGAACTATGAAAAAATCATTAACGAATAACACGGAAATGATCCGAGCGACGATAAGAATGCTTAAACAAGAAACTCCCTCCGTTTCACTTTCATTCGACATAATTTCCTTTGGGACGATATAGGGTGGTTTATGAGTGTCGCCATTACGATAGGTTTAAGCATGGTTACAACGTTTAGTGCGAACTGTCGCGTAGCAACGCATTCAAAACAAAACGTTCCTGCTATCTCTTCGCCGTGACGAAGAAGAAAAAAGGGGTATTGATTACAGCTCAAAGCGAAAATTTAGTACAGGCCCTTCTATATGCATAAGGAAAAATGAAATCGTAATCGTTGGATCGTGTACTCCTGGATTGTCGTCATCTATGGAGAAATGATTTTGCCCAAATACGTATGTACGTCCAAAGGCTGTGGGTTTGCTGGGAGATTTGTGAGATTCGCGGTATATAGCGTTTTAATACGATATGCGCTATAGAAAGTCGCGAGGATTTAATGAAAAGAGAAAAAAGGAAAAGAAAGATGTAAAAAGATCTCGCAGTCTCTCCGGTAAGAGTGAGAGTCGCTCGGATCGTCAGAGACGAATGAAAGATGGCCACTGCAGTGTCGGAGGAGAGTTCTCGCCCGTTTTAGCGAGTCGTTCCACTGCTCCAAATATGTCGGTCGTGTTGGCAAAGACTCGACTCTCTTACGCGAGAAAATGCAGGCTTGATATATACATATATACAGAGTGCACCAATAACTGTACGATTCTTTCATAAAGAATAAATTCACAAAAGAATATTGACGATAAAATCAATTTAATTAAATATCTATCGAAGTCCAAAAACTCTAATAATTAATTGCAGTCACTGCTGAAATCAAGTTAGCAGGCATACGCATTTTACGATGCAGTAATAAGGCTTATTATACCATCAATTTAGAAATAGCTGTTTGACCTTTTGTCATAAGAATTATTTGAGCCTTTATTTTTCCTTTTTTCCCCCAAAGCACTACATTACGACTTGCGTGCTATACCGACATCGCTTAAGCGAACTATATACAGCTCGTTTCAGAAATCTTTACTTTTCTCCTTATACACCCGTAGGCATTCTCCACTGGAAGAAAGAACCCTTTAAAGAGGCAACTATAGTAATAGAATCAAAAAGCGTGTGTGAAATAGGGAAAAATGGCAGTCTGGTTGCCCCGACGGCTAAATACTAAAAATGGATCTTTTTTTCCATGCGAAAATGTATCTTAAACCACAGAGCGATTAGTTTGCGTGCAACTCGCGTATTCAGGTTGCAATGTGATTTTCTACACGAAGCGATAATTATACAAGCGACATTCGCCAAATGGAGATCTCTGTTTTTGTAGGCAGACGTAAGGTAAACTCGAGTAAAGTTAACGAGCGCACCTGAAAATTTGCGAGGGATCGCATAAACCGGGATTAAGGGCGTAGGGGCAAGCAAAGAGTAGACTTTCTCTGTGGTCTCTGATAAATTTCCCAGTCGCGGTTTAATAAAGCTAATAGATTAATAAATCTTGCCGGTATCGCGTGGGCCTGGAAACCGACCCTTATCTGCTCAGGGTTTGCTGTGAGACTCGACTCGGACTCGCATTACCTGACCAGGTCGATAATCGTGCCCTTTTACGATGCCCATTATTAAAAGCAGAGCTCAATCCAAATATACTATACAGGTTCATTCATAAAAATAAGAAAAGTAAGTACGCGTTAAGATATCCCAAAATGCAATGCAAATGTATTATTATTTTTTTCGGAAATTGAACATTTTTATTTCTCATTTTTACACATAGTTTCTCTTTCCTAGATCTCTCCGACCCTCCGACCCTCCGAAGCCCCGTCGGAAGCCATTACAAAACTAAATGACACACTATTCCGCGAAACAGCCTTGAAACAGCCTTGCCCACGGCTACGCATTTTATCCACGTAGCAGACAGACATAGCCGCGCAGCACGCATAGAGCAGATTGTATAACGGCCATGACGAAAAAATAAATTCATCCTCGGCAACCAATTTCATTGGATAATAATGACGTACCGATATATGTCTGCCGTTTGAACTTGGGGTTAACGCACCGAGAGGCAAGAATCAATTTCGAATTTGTCTACGTTACAACTATATATCGTCATTATCTCATAAGATTATCACAGAGCGAGAGCCTTGCTTTTCGCGCTGTCAATTCAGAGTTTAAACCGTTCACCATTTTTAGATATAGTATCCATAGTTATAGCGAGTGCACAATGAAAGTAACTGTAAATCAAGCCAGCGTGACGTATCAAGAATTTATCAACAGAAAGAATTCTCCTCTATATCACGAGCAGAGTTAGCTTTATACGTAGCTCGTAGAATTTTCAACAATTGATAAGAGAAAAAAGTAAAGTATAATATAAAAAATTGCACTTTCACGCTATAGAAACGACTACTATAAAAATCGCATAAATATCTACTCGCAACCTGTTATGACGTAAGCTCTTCAATCGATTCAAATTTCAAATTAATCATCGACGCGAACCTTGACCCTGAACTTTCGTTATCATTCATCCCGCCTCCGTAAACTCTATTTGGCAGGTCGCGACACCTACGTAGGTCATTAATACAGCCTATATAGTCACCTACGTATGACGAATATGTAAATAAGGATATTTCCCTTAAACGTCTTTGTCCCACTGGAAACAAGTGTCAGGGATTGTAATTTTCAGTTGTTTATCTCTCATTATGCCCCCATCATCACCATATGGAACTAGAGATGAAACACAGAATCCAAACGTCGCTGGGATCCATATAGAATTGTAAGCAGACATAAACTTGTCGCCTAATTAAGTACAAGTTTTCTCAAAGCTAATACAACACAGCCTATAGGTGTGTGTGTATATATATATATATATATATGCACACGTGTACATAAAAGACATACGAACTCTCGTAAAGTCTGAGGACAATTTCGAGTCGGGCTCGTGCATCCCATATAACCACATGGACTATTATCGAGTTGGCTCTAATCGAGTCGCACGCGTCTAAATTGGTAAAGAGAAACAAATAGGAACCGTTACGCTACTGGTTTTAAACTTAACGCGCTACTTCCTGAATGTCCCTCCTACTACCACCAGAGAGCGCGCACGTGGTCCCCTGGCTAATAATAAGCAGTAATAAAGTACACCTACAATGCTTGTAGTACCTACCTACTTCCTATTACTTCCTACCAGAAACACAATAATAAAAACCGCTACGTAAGGCGGTATAGAAAGTAAAAAGAAATACCGATATATATATTCAAATCGTCTTCCTTAGGCCCGCTTGCATGGAACGCGTGCCAATATCGTAATTGACATATGGATTTCATCCGTATCCATCGTGAACAGCAGGGGTCATTGGTATACACGATTCTGTTGAAACTTTAAGTAGACCTAAAACCAGGATTCTCACTCGATTCTCGAAACTCTCTGTTTCTCCCTCTCCATACGGTTACGCCTAGCTTTATTTTCATTTATTTTTTATTTTTTTCATTCGTCTTACTTCACTTTGCCCGAGGTCCGCTCCGCTTACGTAAGGCAATTAGGGAGGAGTATGGAAAGTGAAGGTGGATACACAACGTGGCGATTATACCATGATGTCTTGGTGAAATTGCCCCCGAGCGAAAGGCACGAAAAAAAAGAAAAGGCTTATTTACATAGTCGAAAGGACATTTTCATTGGCACTCACTAAACGGTCATGATGTATCAAATATCGCGACAATGAACTCTGCTGAAACGTGCCCGGTGATTATGAAAATGGCCTAAGTCACAAATATGGAAAAGTTGAGTAAATCATTAAAGAATATTTTTTTAAGGTTATGCAAACGCGAAAGTCTAATTATTAAAAAAAGTCTGACTTAGGTTATTAATATAACGCATTGTTTAACCCCACCCAGATAGACAGCCACCATTATCACTGAATGAGAAAAACCAATGGTTGGTGCAAAATGGTGTGCTAATGTAAGATCATATTAGAAAAACATTGCACTTCAGTCATTGGTCCAACATTGTTTGCCGCTATTTAAAGATGGACTGCCAAGAGCTGCCCAATGTTAAGCCAATGTAGCATTAGAGTCACAGTTTGAGATGGGTTACTATAGTTGGTCCAACATAATATGCCAATATAGGACCACTAGAAGAAAGCGTTACGCTTCATTATTGGTCGAGTATTAGTCGCCAATATTGCAAGACTGGCTGCCATCATTGGCCCAAGATTCCGCCAATTTACAATTGCTGCTCGGGAACAGATATTCGAAAAGTTTCTAGATTATTTATAGCAGCATACGATGCAGCTCATCTTAGTCAAACAATATAATATATTTGAGATGCATCTTGATCTCAATATGTCGTTTATAAATGCAGCAGCACGTTTATTGTAAATTAAACTCACGTCGCTGTAGTTCAGAATGAATGGAACATCGCGTTTACCAAACTTTCGTGCATTTGGTCGTATTTTAATTCCATCATCATATGTTGCAAATATAAGCATCACATGCGCACTCATAAGCGACACACAGCCTTGCAGCAGCGCATAAACCGGCATGATCTAAATATGATACAAATAATCTGTACATATGTCTATCTGGGCAGTTACCTATACCACTCATTGACACTCAAACCAGTATATACCTATATATACGACTTTTGCTGTCAAAAAGGTCTTAAATGTTACACTATATTATTTACAGTGTGTACACAACAAGCTATGAGCAAACTGATAATACATAATCGTTATCAAAGATTCCTCTCATAATGAGGACACGGTCGACGAATACCGTGAATACCGTGAGAAGCGTCAAGGCAACACGCAATGCATATCTCTTTAAAATGCAAAGCATACGGGGACCGATCGATGCAATAGCGATGGTGGTTCGACTTTGGGCCCAATGCCAAAGTAGCAGCGGACTCGCACGACCCAGACAAGACATTCTAATCAAGGCTGCGCGCGACTTGTCGCCATCCTCCATTCCTCGATCAACCTTCCACCCATTTAATTACGGGATAACGGAGATACAATTGGCACGTCGCGATCTCGACTAACTGTACATGACTTCGACGACAGTGAAAAGCGGCAAAGCGAAATAACGTGAAGCGAGTCAACAAGAAAAATCGTCACAGCGAAACAACAATAATAATAATCCCTTGATCGATATAACACCGGCTGCTCCAACTGATACGTGCATGCGTTGTATATATGTATATATGCTTACAATTGCGAAAGCGATACTGCAAGAGCACAGGGGAATTTCAGAACTCGGTGCGACCGAGTTTACGTTGGAAATTACATGCGCGTCTGTAGATACTCTACGCGTTACATATGTGCTAAGGATATTCCCCAAATGATAATCTCATAGCCAGTGACGTGAAATAATAGGGAACGCGCGAGGGCTCATGGGATTTCTCCATTCCACGTATAACAGCGAAACCCTGAAGTAACACGAATGATACATATATCATGCTTTTGGCGTTGGCATTGAGCTTTCAAAGTAATAGGATATTCCGGTTGCCTGAAAAGTTGTTGCGAGAAATTCGAGAGACTCTTGGATTCCAATAGGATTGTATCAAGTCCATAAGCATAAGTTGTATCATGACTAGTGCTACTAGGCACAGTCACTGCTGCCCACTTCTATGCAGTAATCGTGCTACGCGCAGTGTACACTGGGTATTTCTTTGTATACTGTGTATATCTGTATCTATCGTGTAGAGAGTCGAAGCGTTCGCGAATTTCGTCACGACGACGTTTCGCGCATTGTCAAGAAATAAAAATAAACCTGACATTGGCAATGGGCTGAGAATATTACGGGCGGCCGTAACGATTAACAAGAAAATAATAATGCAGAAGGTGTATATTTCCGTTGGAGTTGTGTTAGCATTAACGAAATCAATTAAGGATACCTCGGATAACAATATTGTTATTATAAGTATCGGTTGACTGTGTTAAGGACGAGAGGCAAGGATAAAAAAAAAGTGGCAAAAAAGTAAAACCAGACTCGAAGGCCGTAGCAACCTAATGTGCTAAACACGTGTACGGAAAATGGCGGCCGTTGCTCCCCCTTTTGGTGTTGCTATGCTTCTTATCTGCGGCCCTCACTAATTATTATATCGGGACGTCTGGTTTGTTTAATTTGTCTCTCTTTTTTCGTTCTCATTTTATCTCTCTTATTCTCTCTACGCCCCTCGAGCAATATCGCATGTCGAGGTTGACCCGGTGTTTTCACAGTTGATAGATTCATATTGGATTTATGATGCTGGCGATTACGGTTCAAAGGAGAAGAGATGGAGAAGACAAAGGGTAGAGAAAAACGAATTGAATAAACAATTAACAGCACGCTAAAAACAGACATTCCGAATTAATGGAATCGGTAGCTAACTATAGGCAGATATAGATACACACGGTTAAACAGTATCTGTAGAATCTTTCAACGTTAATTTCGCAATGAACATAGCGCGATTTCTTTTTCGGTTCTCGGGCAAGCTAAATTTACGTCGGTTGGCGATTAGAGAAGCTGACAAGGCTTCATTCTACGTGGGCCTTATCGCAAACTCGTAAATGCTCCTCGGAATTTCCTTTGCGCTCGAAAATGGCCGCCAAGCCGTTTCTCATACGTATTATCAACCGATTAATGTTGAACAACGCAAGACGTGAATACTTCCATACGATTAAACGAAGACAAAAAAGAAATGGATTAATAAATCAAAACCAAAGTATCCGATAGACGTCGCGACGCTTAATCAAATAAATGATGAAAAGCGTCTTTCATGCTTAGCCTAAGCGTCGTAAGGCCCGTCATGAATCCATCCAGATCGCCTATAACTCAGCGGAAGATGTGAAAGCAAATAGCCTTAATAATACATTGACTAGATAACCGGAAATACATACACGATAACAGTTTCCATGTATAAAACCGTACGAAAGGATAAGCAATACAAAGCAAGAGAGCTCGAAAATCCAGAAAAGCTCGAACGAACATCGTTCCTGTCCCGCTGCTCTGAAAATATGTAATAAACGCAAAACATACGTGAAAGCACGTAAGCGTAACTACATAACGTGAACGTATATAAAGTCAGTCAAGGGACAAGGTTGACCGACGAAAAGTGACGAAATACAAGTAAAAATAAAAAAAATAGAAAAGTGCGAATTCTATATACACGTCAATGACGTCAAGGATGAAGAAGTAAAATTGAGCTTCTGTATCTCTCGTATAGATTAAACTAAAGTAACTAAGCATACGTGTTAAAATATTCACGTGTGCTCGAGGAAGCACGTATAGTTAATCCATGATTACAGGGTACGCGTTATATACAACATCCCGTATATATACGTATACGTAACACGTAGTGGGTGGTGAAGTGTGGTGCGACCACAGTTTGCGCATACGCATCTAGACGAATGATATTGTGTGCGTGCAAAGTGGCGAGGCCAATCGATAAAACACACGAATGTCAAGCTGCACGTGAAACGACCTATATAGAGACATTAACCACCCAGCGCCATTAACCCATAGCCCTACGGAGTAAAGGGCTCCGGGGACTTTATTCTTGCAAGATAACGCCACGCCATATACACTGTATACCGCTGGTCATTCTATTCGTGTAGAAGCTTTGCCAGGAAGCGCGACGAAACCATGCCTTCTTTGACTTGACTACTGTTGTGTGGATATACGTTCCTTGTGATCAGATATATATCTGTACTTGCCACTCACAGAAATATAGACACTATCATTATAACGGATATGCATAGACAACTGTGAGAATTTTAATCCGGATGCTCAGTGGCGGTTACTTTGATGCGGTTCATTAAAAACCGTTGGATTGTGATTCTTGGGTATTTATGAATTCTGTTATGTTTTTATACTTCACCCACCGCTTGATCGGCGCGTTTGCGGTTACCGTGTGATAGTGACATGGAGATTACGAGAGAAATTATTTGATTATGTGGTACGTGGGAGGGTGTACTATTATTTGGAGTGAATGGTGGATTTAAAGGAAGACTTGGGGAATATTCGATATAGTATAGTAGACGATGAATATTCATCATGCACGAGGACAACCCAATGGGGCTATTTTCGAGAATGGTTCTCTCCACTGCGGTATATACGTACACTACCAGACGTTTATAGCAAATCCTCATGGTCGTAACCCCCACAGTAATTCGCGACCCTCGTACAAAATTAACCCTAAGATAATTTGGGGATAAGGGAAGGAGACACTTGGGGACTTTATACGGGGATCGAAAGGGGATTGTCGTAAACGATTTTTTTAAATTGGAAGGAATTTATCGTGGAGACTATATATACCCTTTTTTTTCAATAAATCAAACAATTTGCTGGGGAATTTTTTGGGGTTAAATTCCTGCCAGTTTCTTCACTTTCGATTACATTGGTTTGTGGTATAGAAGTAATGGTACACCATGTTGTGTATAGTGCACACGTGGTCATAAATATCCACGCGTGTATTTCTAATATTGAATATCCCAGTTGTGCATTAATATTTAAGTATTCCGGCACTGGTGTGTCATAATACATAGGTATATATCAAGGGATAAGATAATAGAGTGTTTCCTCATCAGAATTGGTGTGAGGTCCAGGCTGTCCCCAGGGAACAGGACATTGTCCATTATTGACCATTATTATACTTTTTTATTGACAGATAGGTCCCCCCTCCTATCCTTCGCTTCTCCCTCTAGAAATTCTACATCACGAACAAGTTCAAGGTCGACAATCGAAAAAATCATATCACCCCAGACGTAGGATGCAGCACTGATTACACTTAAACGATACACGACATTTGAATATGCCAAGTAATAGAACCTTTAAATGATAAAAATCTAGATAACCCGAGCTACAAAATTATATGAACATCTTACCTATCTTCTACTGATATACAACAATTATTTTTGATTCAATTATAAGAAACAAGAAATCAATACTGAATGTTCAAACATATCAATAGCTACCATTCGACTGACAAATCAGACCCCAGGAACTCCTACAAGGAAATCTCTCGTACAACAACCTCCATCAACATAATCTTAATGACCAAGTAGTAACTCGTATTTGTTTTCTTCCAAAGTTTACGTATTACTACGGCTATAAAAGCTCTAAGAAACATAATACTAAATCTAAACAATGCAAAACTTATACTATCAACGTATCTAACCAATGAGTTTCAATTATGTATACACATCAGTGAGCGCCATTTTCGACTGTCTATATATATAAAATATTCAAACAGTATACAATTTACCCGTCGGTATCAAATCTCATAATACACAGATAAGTACATACATCCAAACACGATGTACGTACATATATATTTAACAGGCTTCCCCATGGAGTCTGGTGTAATCAAACGTTTCCTCTTGGACGCTCGAACCTCTATCCTCTATCCTATCCGCAGCTAACTATTTCACGCAGGGACATCGTGTGCGATGTCGACAGGACATTGTTCATTATACTTGCATTATGCTTTTTTATTATAGCGCAATATAGTGCATGACAACAACCCGCGTACGGAAGCACCAATGCATATACCGTCTGCCTTGACGCTGACGTCTCCGGCGTGTTTAATAAATAAATTATGTACAATCCTCGTATACGGAAGCAAGCAAGTTAACAAATTAATAAATAATACAGAGATGCCAGAGTCCGTAGAATTTTCTACCCTGTCTTCTGCGATATATAGACCAAACATTTCGCCTAATTCCTGGAGTAGCAAGTAGATACAATTACTTATTCTGGATAGGATGGACTGCGGCCGTATAACACAAGAGTAGCGATGATAACGGTTCCAAATGGAACTGACCAAGCGACACAATAAAAGTAACGCGCGACTTAACGGTTCGCAATTTTAAGAAGAGTCCTTGAACCTTCTCAGAGAATACCGAAGATCGATTCGTTGATCTCTTTAAAACTTTCAGAGCCTTGTGCTACAACTTTTCAAACATGCATCTGCATAGTGCAATAATAAAGTACAAGGTTGCAACGAACGCGCGTCTGCTCGTATGACAGTATCATTAACTTAGTTTATAAATATTTCTTTATTAATTGTACGTTAATTAAGCGAAAGGCTGCTCAGTTCTAAGAAATTAATTCAATCCCCTTAGGATGAAATCGACAAAAAGATGTATATATGTCGCACAAGGTATGTCATGAGTGTACAGAAAAACGTCTTGAAGACTTGGTACATAATATCAGGCGGTTGGAGGTATCTATAGGTAAGTACGTGCCAGCCAGGATCTACGTAACCTACTCGACTACGTAACACGCAAGTCGAAGCAAAAACACGACTGGCTACTGCTACTGATAAGGCAAATGCGACGTATCACTCGCGAATAGGAATAGGTTTTATTGGCCAATTAAAAAGTAAGGAACTATATGCCTTGATTCAAGCACTCGATTTTAAGCATTTTCAAATTATAGTCTATCCACGAGTAAAATGTGAAGGCTAGGGAACTCTTTTACATGGAAACCCATAACAAGATGGACCCTCCAAAATACACGTTACTCGTGGATAGACTATATAATCAAAATGCATCCACGAGACAGAATGCAAGTACCTACTGCATCATCGGGACATCTTCACTCACCTAGTGGAATGATCGACGAACGAACCGCCGTCGAGTAAACGAAGTTTTGCAAATAATACAGCGCTCACGAAAGGCACGGCGGTGAGTTCCTCGAGGCCGACCTCCACGGAGAATTTGTACTTCTTCTTCTTCATCATGAAGGCCATTTCAGGTAGCCCCGGGCACTTCACTTTGACGAACTTCCTTCGGAGCTTCTTTACGACCCTTCGGAATTTCACCAAAAATTTCTATCTTGCTTTTACTCTCCTTCCGTCTCTCCTGCGACACACTGTTAACACACTTATCGCACTGACACTAGAATTATAGTTAAAACGAGCCCCTTGTTTAGTAGCGGACGACTTTAATTTACACTTCTTTTTTTTACAGCCTCTTCTGTACCCTCATTCGCGGCATGACGATCAATTTGATTAATTTGCACTATCCAATTATTCTTTGCTTTCTTCTTATCGATTACTCTTCTCAATTAAATGATGATGATAACCGGTCTATGAACCTTGACCTCCTAGAGGATGAGGAAGATCCTGACGAGGTATGGTCGACATACTGCTTCCAGGAACCTTCTGCGAATTCTTCTTTTAACGCCCATTTTTGATAATAGATTCCCGCCTTTTACAATACACCATCATTAGCTGGTTTACACTAAAACAGTCAATTCGATAATTAGACTAACAATCGTAAAGTAAAGTAGGTTCAGTATTACTGTTATCGGGCTGAAGTGTTTTGCACATCTTATAGATGGAAAACTAAAGTAATTTTGAGATATTTTAAGGTTTCTTCTAAAAAAACAAAATGATACAGGTACAGTATTTGCTTAAATTGACTGTATAATAATTCTAGAAAGAGTATCCTTGTTCCGTATTTTGTGTTAAGTAATCTGACGTCGCGAGCCTTAATAAATGAATAAACCGTTTCCGGGTGTCGTATTTCAAAAAGTGTTAACAAAGTAGCGTAAATTATGATCGTCTCGTTATAAAATTAGTATCCAGGGCGATAAGGATATAAGTAAAATTCAAAGATTCCCAATGATGAAACTCATTCAAAATAATCGTAACATCGAATGTCAAAGTAATTGGATATAAACGATAAATTCGTCATTAAAATAATTATCTCGTATCGTTAATCGAAAACTCATGAAAACGACTGGACAGAAAAAATCCCGATATAAGTACCAACAATCAGAAACGGCCAAAGGAATGTATTAATTAAATGGATGTAAAAAATTTCAATATCGTTAGGTCATTTTTGAATCTAAAGTTGTCATAGAGGTTCTAAACTTACCAATGAATCATTCATTTTACACTGATAAATCATACAAAAGACTGATAAGGTTTTCGAGCGCATGATAACATTCTTCACTGAGCACCAATAATTTCGCCCACTTTACGATTTAGAATGAGTGCAAGTGCAAACAAAAATTTGTTTTTAATTGCCAACAAGTTCTAATCCTTACAGACTTGGACCAAGTGTATATAAAACATAAATAGCCAATTTTAATCAATCCACCCGCTAGAGGGTGAGATTCAAGGGACACTATTGTATTCAAAAGTTATGAGGAAATGGGCCCTCGAAAAAAATTTAATTGGTGGACGTACAATACACAGTGAAATTCACAATCCAGATAATTATTGCACATCAATTAACCATTTGAAGGTAGCAGTATTACTGTACCGCCTTTTATTTCACTAATGGAATATCCTGAGCGCCTATAAACGATACGAAGTCTAGAAGGTGTATGGAAGAGGGTAGCAATATTTACACAGTAATTAAGAAAAGCGTAAGAGTACATTAAAGACGTGACAATGACAATTGTACAAGTCGATAGGAATTGTACTGGCGAACAATTAATCATAATACATATATACGTAGAATGACAAGTAATTGACGTACGAGAATGTCTCGTGCACATTTATTGTCTTCCCTTTTTCCTTTCTTTTCCTTTTTCTTCAATACCACAAAACTACTTCCTCGTACATTAGGAGCAATCACCGTGTCAGAACTAGATTACACTGGCCCGAGGTTAAGCTAGTCGAATGGCTTATATTATTATTGGCTGACGCGTGATAGTTTTTGAGATGTAAATTCTCGTCCGTAGGAAAACGCAGTAATTAGAACAATTAGCAAGTAACGTCACTCATGTTAGACGGTATACATTAATAGCGACAGTCATTGTATATTCTTGAACGATGGCGATAACACAGACAAAAAGAGAATTAACGGTTGCCAATCGTCATAAAAAATTAAGAGAAGCACAACGTTTAATTTGATGCTGATCATTATTACCGGTTATTCAGTGTGGTTACATTATTGTTTACGATCAAAAATACACTTGTCATTCGGTAAGCAGAATAATATTGCGCCAAATGATGAACCTGCATTCCCTACGTATGTATGATTTTCATAATATTCTCGGGAAGAGAAAATGGATGCACCGTTCAAGCGTAGATTAATATCCGTAAATAAATATTCCGTAAAAATTTTACGCGAAGAGTACAGGAGGAAAAAGAAAGAAAGGCCGTGTCAAGAGAAATGGACTTTTGGAGCTGGAGAAAACTAGGAAACAGCTGTCCCGTGATGGCAGGTGCAGTCGGAGAAGTGAGCCATGGCTTTTATAACCTAACAACGAGCCGCTGACGTTTGTCAATAAGTAGAATGCCTGCAGTAAAGGAAGTAGAGGCTAAATGATTGAATCCCAGAGTGAACAATTTAGGAGTAAAGACAAAGATTTTGTTCCTAAGGAATGAGAAGATTTGTGAGAATCTTTAGGTACATCTTGAGCAAAGTAGGTGCCGTGGGTGATATCGAATTTCGGATGCTCTATATCTCTATGAATCTTGACTTGGTGTCCTCAGTCACACGTACATAGAAATGAGTACGTATACAGTTACATTAAGGCTCTTTCTTCCGCAAAGCAGTCCCTCTGGAGAGAGAAGCAGCAGCAACAGCAAAGAGTAAAGCAGCACAGAACGGTTGTAACTAGTGAAAAAATTGTTAGCTCACCCGTACGAGATTTCGTGAAAATTAACTTTAGTGCACATATATTGGGATCCTGTGCCTTTAGCCAAATTCGCACTTTCTTGCGTTCGACATGATTCGCGAGTTTCACGTAAAAAGAATTCCCGGAACGCGACGCGAATTTATCTCGCGTTAAGCAGGTACGAATTCACAGAGTACGCAGCGCTCGGAGAACGGCTGAGAACTGACGCGTCTTTACTTTTTCGTCTTGACTGTCGACGCAACTGCCATCTGTACGACGCCCCTAGAAACTTCACCTAAAGGCGGATTCCAAACGAACTCACTTTTAAAGTCTCCTCGACGGCTCATGAATATCCACTTAAGATATATGTAGACAGAGTTTTTGGAAATTACAAAACTTTAACAGATACATCTTTACGAAATCCAAGAGAAATGTATACCGAGTATATGCAATGACGAAATGTGAAATTTTCATCGTATTTACTGAAGGAAAAATGGTGCACCGATCTGTCAGAATGTGTTCCTTCGTATTTGCCGCTTTTTAGGCACCGCGACAGCGATACTCAATTTCCGGAATCTCAGTGACCAAATGGCTGATGGTGCGGTCGCTCCTGTCAGTGTCCTACGTGTTTTATCCGCAGAAAATATGTAAATAGTTATTTAGACTCGAGTAAATGAGCCGACGTGCCATCAAAGGAATCCTGATTATTCTCGTGGGGCATTTAAGGGTGCTGTTCATTGATGTACGCGAACCAGGGAATCTGTTGCAAATGTCCTCGAGGTTTCTCTGGTATTAAGAGGAGCACTATTAATTTTGACGTTCAACGACTCTCCTCCACGCAGAATCGGCACGTAGGGAGCCAAGAGAATCGTCGCCACGCGGGTGCAACTGCGTTAGAATGAGAATCAGATGATCTGACGAGACACGAAGCCGTTTACAACATTCTGGTGAGACAACTAGTTTCTTATGAAATATCAAAATATTTCATTCGATTGTTCCCAATGATTCAAGCTCTTGTCTTTTAATCTTTATTTCGTAGTGCAAATGCACCCAGTACGTTGCGAAATCTCCATTTGACCTGGGAAATTCCTTGAATTTTATCAATTACGATTACATGTTCGTGTTTATCACTGATAAGATTTTTATCAAATTGTCTGCAATCGATATAGATATTTATAACAATGCCTATACCCACCTCTTGTTCCTGTCGGCGGAATTCCCCTAAGACGACTTTCCTTCAAGATTATTTTCGTTCTTATAATTTATATGCTTATAATTCATACAAAACTGCCTAAAATTTCCTAACTCTTAATATTCTAATCACATTGTTTTTTTTTTCTTTCTGACAGTTATCAATGTTTACACAGTTTTCATTAAATACCCGATATATCTTGATGCGATATTTAAAACTAACAAACAATGCTTAAAACTTTTATTGCAGAAATGCATCGATCTCAAGTTTTCTTCCGATAAAGTCTGGCCAAAAATATATATATATATTATCCGCAGAGTTAGAAACGTAGCATAGAAATAAAATCACACTAAAACGTCCCGTATCCTTTCAGTGCTCTGTTAATTATTCAAAAAATACAACCACATCCCATATCGACAATGTATCGTAAAATTTTTATGAGAAATAGCTCCCCTGTAAGTCTCTCTTTGTTTTTCTATCCGCCATTATGGCTATGTATTGTTGTACGTATTAAAAGCGATACAAACAGCAATCCAATACGTTTCACTGTCACGTGTCGATTGACAATGCTCCACCATTTATACCGCATGCTTTTCTTCCTACATACTGTTGCGATTCGCCATTATTTCGTCCAGAACTTATGATGCAGCAAAACTATACGTCCAATAAACGCGTCATCGCAAGATGCGCCATTCGTCATTAGGTTTCGTGTTTTCTTTGTCGACGCAATAATGCAACTCAACGGTACACAATGTAGATGCAATGCAATAACGCGTGGGTTCAATGACAGTAAACTTTGCAGGCTTAGTTATGGAGGATAGCATGAGCGTCAAGTCTATGGAATCAGTGGCGACCAGCGACGAGTATGAATTCGTAAGCGAAAAAGGTACAAGTAAACAACAACAGACATTGCCGGAGCCACCGACATTAAAAATTGCCAACAACGGCAATTTGGAGGATCTACAAAATAATCTTCGTGAGGTAACTTATTTCCTTGGAATTCGTTTGAGTAACTAGGACTCATAATTGTTACGTTATTTCTTATCACTTTTCACATAAAGGGAGATCGATTGTTGAGCTGATAAGAATTATCGCTACATTTATTACTTACAGGATGTCTTAATTATTTAGTGAGAAACTTTATACTTTATACTTTATACTTTGATCATGCGCTTTCTTTATTGAATGGTTTTATCACATTCTAAAGTTCATTCGAATTCGATAGTCCACTTCATCGATCATCATTCGAAAACGACACACTAATTTCAGGTACTGACGGAAGATTCGAAGATGGAGGCTGGCGAGGTCAAATTAATAAGCAGCAGTCAATCCCATCAAAAAGTAAAGAAAGTTGGTCAGAGTCAATTTTATGAAGTGACACCATTCGTGATAACGCCAGAAAAGCAGGATGTTATGAAGCCGGATGATTACACGGAGGAAGGTATTAAAAAGACAAATAATAGAAGCCGAACAAAGGAGATACTGTTTGGAAATCTCAAATCCAGTTGATATTTCAAAATGGCAACTCTGTTGTAGAAATGACTGCAATATCGGACATGCAGCAAGAATGCACTATATTCAATGGCGTAACTTATCTTGGTGCAGCTGCGATAAACGCACCGAAGTCGGAATGCGAAATACAGCGGAATATGAATATCCTAAATGCCGAACAGACTCAAAATCTTAGAATAAAAGTATCCGTATCTGTTCCAAGTAGTTCACAGGGCTGCGTAGTGTGAGTAAATTTGAAAAGGAAATAAATTTTGAAATTGATAAATAGATCGAATTTCACATTATATATATATATGTATATAATATTGCAGGCTCTATGATGCTGCTACACAGCAAGCTATTGCGCATTATGAGGTGCAGCGTATTTTGTTTTATGCTCGTGGTGAAAATAACGGACCCTGTGCGGCATGTTTTGCGTTCACGTGGTCTCATGGAGATACTCTGGAATCCGCCATATTTCAGTGTCACGTTTTCCGGTGTAATATCCCAGAAGCTGTACGTTAATATTCCTTTTGTTTCAGTTGATTAATAACTCGTTGAGTGAATTATTTAAATAAAATATTTAATATTTATATTAGGTCGGACAGGTATCGGCATGCTTTGCAAAGGCCTTCCAGAGGATTCCTAGATCTATGACAAATTCTTTGACTGGAAGTGACTTTAATGGCTTTAATGCCGGTAATGAGAAAGTCAATTCGCGTGTATTCATTTTTGAAGTTTCCATGGAAGTCAAGGAAGAGGACGGCAAGGGTGGCTTCAGCACTGTTCCCAAGGACAGAAATTGTTTTAAGTTTCGTTGTAATGTAACAAAGCAGGTGTGTCTAAGCATTCAGCAAGTGTCCAGTAAGGAAGGCGGTGTTGCTCTTGAGGTAGAACGATGCTTTGGCGTTCTTGTCAGTCCAGGAAGAAACGTCAAGCACAGTGATATGAGATTGCTGGAGATGGTAAAGATTCTTATAAAGGTTTATAATATTCCTTTGATTCGTATGAATGCAGGATTAATATTTAATTTCAGGAAGTAAGCACAGGACCAATAGCCCAGGAAAAACAGTGCTATAATATATATGGTCGGTGGGATCCTGCAGATCCTGCTTTGGAGAGTCTCAATTTGGAAACAACAAGAGAGGGAAAAATATTTATGACAGTAGCAGTAGATTTGGTTATACGTGGAATTCGTGATCCAGTGAGATTTGTCATAGAGACGCCCGTTAAGATATTCCCACAAAACGAAAGATTTTGGTACTTCAATAAGAGAAATCTTGTGCAACAATTTTATTTGAATTCAAAAGAGGTCAGTGTGCATGCACAATACGCGTCCCTGATACTAATTTCATCAGTACTAATTGTATATTTGTACAGATTATATCTGGAGACGGTGCAGATATTCATTATGAAGTTCAAAGCATAGAGACATCTGGCGAATTAGATAGGAACAGATTGAATCTTGCTTTGAATTTGGCGTCCCTAATAAGATCTCCGTCTCTTACTAGCATTGACACTCTTACCCCAAAAGAAGAAATAGATTCTGGTAAAATTTATTATATAGATTTTTGATAATTGTAACGTAAATGCTATACGATTAATTTTTTATTAATCCTTTTCCTTCCAGACGGTGATGAACCTATGTTGAGCGGAACTGGTGAAGTATCTAAGGATTGCTCTGCCGACGAATTGGCTAGTTGGGCAGAGGTTCTCGACAGTTGGCAAGTGAACGAACAGCGTCCAAAGTTACTCACAAAATTAACAAAGTTAGGAATTCCTGAAGCACTGCGCGGAGAGGTCTGGCAGCGTTTAAGCAACTGCGATAACTCGCTTGAAATGATGAATAAATATCGAACCCTCATTACTAAAGTAAGCAAGCAGTTGATAACGCTGTACAATAAAGCATTAATTATTGAAATAACCTTTCTCAATAGGAAAGCAGCTGCGAGAGTGTTATCCTAAGAGATATCAATAGGACTTTCCCAGCGCATGATTTTTTTAAGGAAACGGGCGGCCTCGGTCAGGATTCCTTATATAGAATAAGCAAAGCCTATGCCGTTCACGATGAAGAGGTCGGATACTGTCAAGGGCTTAGTTTTTTAGTCGCCAGTCTATTGCTACACGTAAGAAAAAATTCCAAATTAAAAAAAAAGAATTCGCATAATCCAGACTGACAAAAATAAATAATATTTTTATACAGATGCCAGAAGAACAGTCTTTCTGTGTCCTCGTGAAACTCATGTATGATTATGGTCTTCGGGATTTGTACAAAGACCGATTTGATAATCTTCATATGCGTTTTTACCAATTGAATCGATTAATGGAGGTACGTTGTTAAGAAATTGCATAGGTTTAAACGGTTTTTATTCTGTATCACAAAATTTCAGGACCAACTTCCAGAACTCTACAAACATTTTTGTGATCGTGGCGTGGAGACGCATATGTTCGCCGCGCAATGGTTTCTCACATTATTTACCGCCAGATTCCCTTTATTTCTGGTATTCCATATTTTAGACGTATTTTTACTCCAAGGGCTTGATACACTATTTCAAGTCGCTTTAGCATTGCTAATGGTAAGAAGTAAAACTGTCTAAATTCGATAAAAAAAATAGTACCCGTTATGATCAATTAAATTGAATACCTCTATTTTTTCAGCTATGTAAGAAGGAACTTCTTCAATTGGATTTTGAAAGTATATTGAAATATTTTCGTGTCCACTTACCAAAGCGTTGTCGCAATGAGGAAATCTCTCGTTACGTGATGAAGCTTGCCTGTTCGGTTACGCTGAAAAAACTGAAGAAATACGAAGCAGAATTCATGACGCTAAAAGGTAACTTCATCTTCTACGTTTGACGCCTGGTATTTCCTCGTCATTCCTAATATCCCATGTGCCCGTCTTCCGCGTGCGTATTAATCTGTAAAAAGACTTAAGAAGAGCTACATGCATTCCCGTACCAAAATGAAAAATGTTTAGGGTAATCATGCGCACTAAAAATGCGCAAAAGTCATTTTTGCTCCAAGACGGTTGTGAAAGTTGAAGGATACTTTTGATATTTTTTGAACTGTTTTTTGTAAAGGTTGAAGGATACTTTTGATATTTTTTTAACTCTTTTTTGTGAAAGTTGAAGGATACTTTTGATATTTTTATACCCAAGACTCCTTTGGTTTTGACGGATTGATTAATCATATTATTAATGGCCAATTAAGAAACCAAAGGAGTTCCGCAAACAACTTTTGGCTTTGTAGTAAAACCGTGTAGTACTTAGTGTAAGAATTTAGTATCTTCCTATCCTTTTTTTTTTCTTTTATTGGGGATCTTCACGACAAGTATCGATGATTGCCCATAGTCATTAATCTTAAGATCTTATATCAATACCTTCCGTTTATTTAAGCAAATAAGATTAGGAAGGACACTCATCGATTCTTAGTATCGTTTCATAATAGTAACTACTGTAGTAAGCCTAATTCCTTTGGTAGAATTAGTATGCATGTCTCGTACCGTGACTACGCTTATTTAGAATTACAAAAACCATAAAAAAGGACAATCTAGTCTCTAGACGTAAATGACAATTAATATCACATACTTGTCTCAGTGCACCAATGTAAATCAGACCAATGAAAAAAAAATCTGATTTCATCCTCGCTATGCCACACAATTACAGTTTAATCAAAACCCGATGGTGATGGTGATGGACACGGCTGCTGGTGGATTCGTATTTCGTTGGTTGCCTCACGTGAAAAAAAAATGCTTTTACGAAATAATTCGTGGTACATTTGTTGTTTTTTTCTCTTCTTAGAGAACGAAAACTCTTTTGCAGAGCAAGGCTCGACGAACAGCGCCGGATATTCCTCCTGGAGGACAGGAGATATCGTCCGTATGCCGTTAGATAAAATTGAGAAATACGGCAGTCAATTAAGTAATTATATTAATCAAAGAATCAGTGGATATGATATTCCATATTGGAATTTCGAAATAGTCGATCCATTATGACCAGAAGTCATTTCTCTCGAATTTACCTCATGAAAGCATTTACGTGCCGATCTCGCGTTTAACGTATTGATAAACATATATATAACAATATCCATTATCGCGTATAGAAATATTCATAAAAGCGCGCGAACATTCAAATTGTAGAGAAAAAAAAATACAAAGCTGAACAGTAAAACTCGTCTCAACGTCGCACGATACTTGTACCTTTCATTATTTATAATTTATTTATTATCATTTGTTGAAATAAAGCAGTCCTTTTTTTCGTACGTCTCTTTTTAGTTTTATCAATCGCACCCGTTCTTCTTTATCTTTTTTATTTCTTACTGTCATTCCTCCTCGTTCCATCATCTTCACCTTCCCGTGTATCCTGTGGCTTCGGAATGTATATTTCATTTTGCATCATGGGGAATGTAAAGTGCATGATACGTGTTATCGGTGGATGAAGAAACCTCATTCATTGATGTCTACAGGGTGAACTAACTCACTAATAGTAATCGAGTATTATAATAAAAAATGGTCTATCACTAGTTACGTATTTGTTAAAGAATTGCGTCAGACGCTTTAACGTTTACAGCCATAACGAATCGTTTCACGTCACTAAACGCACAAGGAAGTCATTTACTCGAAGTCTTAACAGCATTGTATATGCAATTGATATGGCATCCTTGTAATTGTCGCGAAACTTAAACGTGCCAAATGCATTTATTTCTGTACTGTTAGTAACGAACATTCAGTTATGTTTCTGAACTCGTTGATATCCTCTTTTTTAACCTGCGACGGATATAAATTCTGCAGATATTCGCGTCAAAGAAGACATTTCTATCATATATTATCAAGAAAATTCTTCACGTATTATCAAGCACGTGTTAATCGTTTAAAAAACTTTAGAATTTTAAAAATCTGCAGTAAGTTGTTCCAATAGGTGTTTCTCTTTCTTTTTAATCCACATCAAGTAACCGGTTCGAATCTTTTTTATCTTACTTTTTCGTAACCGTTTTTTTTTCACGGAGAACTACGCGAACGTGATTAATGCCTATTACGAAACGATCCTTACGAGTTGGGTGAAAGTAAAATAACGAGATTCAATAATGATTTGCTCTCTTACATTTTATGAATAGCGTCGAGTCGATTCTCACTTTATGCGAAATCTGAACTTTGTTGTTGCACCACGTGCAACGGGACACCGAGGACGTATCTATCGGCTGCAACAGCAGCAGTTTAAAACGAGTCGATGTTCTCTTTCGCAATAGTGTAAATACACTGTCCGCCTTGACAGTGTACCAAACGCTCGATTAGTATCACTTGGAACGTATTACGATTCGTATGCGAGACGTATCCCGGACATGAGTTCGATTTACGCACTGAGAGTAGCTAGAAAGAGTAAGAGATTGTCATTAGTATTATTACGTATATAATAATAGAGATACGAAGTCCAAGTGTCAGTTGAAAAAGAAAATAAATATTTAATTTCTTTGCACGGTACCAGATGCGACATTTAAATTAAAAATATCGTGTATATTTGTGCTGTATTTTCTATTGCTATAGTGAAAGCGGATAATTACCATTTATGACCTCACGTTGTTATCGTTATTTGATAAGACTTATAATTAGGAGAACAATGATTGGAAACGTATGCGAACAAAAAATGTGGAAGAATTGAATGTACAGAGATTAAATGTGGTACGTATGTAATTGCAGAAGCTCAGGAAGATGCCGACGAGTACAGTAACGAGGTGGAGCAACTTCGTGGGGCGGTCGCGAGGAATGAAGAGGAGAAACAGCGACTAGAGGCTGAATTGAGTCAAGTTAAGGAAATGCTACAACGTGAAGTAGCCAGGGCAGATGCTGACAATCGGCGTAGCGCAGTGATAATAACAGAATATAAACAGGTAATTGTTTATGCGTTGTTCGATAAACAAACAGACCTTCGCCTTGTTAAATGTATCTAATCAATGATGACGAACGAATAGATTTGTCAGCGCCTGGAAGATGATTACAATGCAGCCAAGAATACGCTGAGTGACCTTCGAGTGAGTTAATTAAAAATTATACAAATATGGAAAGTCAATTAATACATTTTTTTTAAATCAAACTTCTGTGTATTCAGAGTAAGGTATCAAAATGCGACAAGTGCAGGAGTTCCATTACGGAATCACCAAACGTATTGGCAGACATATCTCATCCATTGGAAAATCGAATAGACCCTATGTTACACCGTGCCCAGGAGAGGGTGCGCGAATTGGAATTGGAATTAGCCCAGACGAAATTAATGCACGTAGAGGCTGAGTGTAGAAATCAGGTAGAGGAACGACTGTTCATGACACATAATTATATTCCTTTAGAATATTAGTTATTTTTATTATATTAATTTGTATTCAGGACTTGACTCATCAACTCCATGCAACTGCGTCGGAGCTTCAAGCAGCTCGCAACAGCTGGCCCTGGTTAAGCAAAACGTTATCCAGTATAAAAGAGGCTGCTAACAAGAGGGAAGTTATGGGAGGTAACGTAGTGCGACGGGACAGTGCACCAGGAGGCGAGATGCGTCATCACGCGATACATTCTCAGAGTCGAGATAGTCTTAAGGAAGTGGTGTGATGCCGTAAATACTCCTAGAGTATGGCAAAGAGAGAGAGAGCAAAAGAAACACAAAGGTAAACAAAGCAAAAAATAAGAAAAAAAGAAAAGAAAATAACCATGAATCGTAGAACAAGAGAGTACTAGTGAGGAAGATACGCTTGTTACCGGACGCTGAGTATTTTGAAAACATCGACAAAAACAAAAGAAAGCAAAACTATTGCACGTGTAACTTTTTGTGTCTCTGTGTACTTGAATATGAGCGTGTGCAGTTGCATCTGTGAATAAGTGTGTGGGAATAATACTCAGTGGCTGGTAGCGAAATCGTATAAAACGAGTACATGTTCATAGCTGCACGTAATAATGCCGTCCTGACGTACAAGTAGCAATAATGAAGTAAAAATGACGGGCGAGCACGTGTACGTCAGTTTAGGCAGAGAAAAATTTGGTGTTCGCTTACGACGCACTCTCATGGCGAATAAGAGTCAGTGCGGTTCAACTTTATACGTTCTCTATTGATATTATTCGAAAGACATTATCGTTAGTCACTTTGTTACGTTTTACAATTATATTTCTTTTGTATCTAATACGAGACACGCGTATATAAGTGTAAACTGTAATTGCACAGTGCGGCTAACTTTAAGTACGATTTAAGAGTCTCGGAGGGACGATGGAAAAAGATACGTTTTCTCTTTTCTTGTGGGGTAAACGTCTTTCTTTTCCGTGTACTCTTGGGAGTATATTTGAAACTGCGTTGAGTAAAATTCCTAGGCTATAACTGGATACTATTCCTTTTTTCCCTCATTTTCTTTCCTTTTGACGGAACTAGTCTCGCGACGTCGACGTCGAATTTAATATTGACGTAATAAGGACGCGTATGAAATCTCTCTGTACGATGTAAGACAGATTTATTTAATTATTCTTGTATTTCTTTTTTTTTCGTATATATATATATATGGTTCTTTTGTATCTTTCTTTGATACTCTACAATATGCCTCTTGCACTGTATATTTGTTTTTTCTTCACCTCTTACGACATGGTTTTGGCCGCAAGAGTTTCTTAGTTTTCCAATGGCTCCAAGAAAAATCGTATGATAAAGAAAATTGTTTGGCACGATTCACGAGTAATGAATAAATATTGATTTGTAACGAGCACGCTTTCGCTCACCGCGCTTTATACCATTTCCAAATACCGCTTTGTTTTGAAAAATATTCCTTTTCTTTGGACTGAGTCCCCGCAATTGACACAATGTTTTCAATACAAAAATACAAGAGCCGTGCCATTCCAATAATAAATCAAAGAATTTCACAATGAAACGTGCCATTTCTTAGTAGGAACAGAAGATGAAAAATACCTAAATGTAAATCGCAAAAATTTCATATGAACCGAATCAACGTCCTCCGCGTGTTTCTTTCCTGCAGAACCACTAATCCTCTGTATTTCATTATTTTGGCCATTTATAAACGAAGAATTATCCCACGTGCATTGGACATTTATCACTGTTATATTTCAATAAAATAAAATTAATATTCCGTTCTTTTCTTTTTTGCGAAAGCCACCACTATGTATAGAATATAATAATGGTAACACTGTAGTCGAACCGACACCGCAGCCATTATAAATAGTCGTATACTTAGAGAAAGAAAAAGAGAGGAAGAGTGTGCGTGTGAGTATGTACGAATGAAAATAGGAGAAAGAGGAAAAGAAGCAGAAAGAATAAAGGGGATAGTAGGAAAGTTGCATTACTCCAATAAATAAACATGACGAATCGACATGATTAAAGATAATCAATATTGACAAAAAAAAGAGGAAAGCGATCAACTTTCTGTACATAGAGTGAATAAGAGATTAAGTGGGAATTTCAGTATACACATAAAACAAAGTAAAATGTATGAAACTTTAAATCGAACGGAGAAAGAAAGAACGAAAAAGAGAGGGAAAGAGACGTTGACAAGATTAAGGAGGTCATCGATTAAAGATGATTTCCGCGAGGATAAATAGTAGGTTGAAACTGATCAATCGTGTAAAGACTTAGGATAACCGTCTGTAAGGATAAAGAAAAAAAATTATGTAATGGACAGAAGGAAAGCAAAAAGCATAAGTAATAACGAAGAGAAAAAATTATGACATTGTACACCTTGTAATTTCATTCCACTATTACTGAAATAAAGAAAAGTACCAAATGTTGCCTCTGGGTGAATATATCATTTGTTTTATCACTTTCAACCTTTACGTTATTTGTCGTTTTATTTATTAATCGTTATTTGTCACCATGTTTTTTTCCATCGTTTCATTTTGTCTCTAGCTTACGTGTGTCTTATTGTTATTGTTAATATTATTATTGTTATTATTATACTCTTCTGCGATTAATCGTACATTCGCTAATAGAACGATATGCAGTATCAGTCTTACGATAGAAGGTATCTTTTTTTTTTAATCCGTTACCAATCTAGAAAACATTATTCAAAAATTTCAATAAACTCAAACACAACCTACGCGCGGTTAGAAATAAAAAAATAGAAAATAAAAACAGAGAGCAAATATATTTTGTACTGAATTGTAACAAATTCATAAACTCTAACAAGTAGCCTCTTTGTCATTGGAAAATAGTAGAGTGAAAAAAAGTATGCGAATAAATGAAACGTATATAATATATATATATACACAAACACACATATATATCTTCACGCAGATAAAAACTAGAAGTTCGCGACTGCACTCAGAGGAAAACTAGAGATATCGAAAAAATGGATCCATGATCGTACGAAAATATATTGTATCGAACGAGCGATTTGTCATTTTTGGATAATTTTTTGGTTTGTCTTTCCTTTCGTTCAGTTTTGTCCGGCTCGCCGTAGACGCACGAAAATCGATTGATATGTGTCTCATGTGCTGTTCTTAATTATACGTTTAAAGAATAAAAAAAAGACTATAATAAATGACATGACAGTAACGGCTAATTTTTCATTTCTTTGGAAGAACATTCGTACGCAGTTAGTCAAAGATTTTTCCGGAAGCTCGCTAAACGAAGGCAAAATCTCTTTCATGGATGACGATTAATTATTTATTGCTATAATCGATCAATCATTATAATCGGTAATATAATTAATCGTTATCCAAGAACGTGTATCGCGCGTTAGAAAAAGAGATGAAATGGATACCGTGTATTTCGCGTAATATGAGCTTTTCATCATCGACTACAACGCCTATATTTATATTATATTTGACAAATACGCGCTAAATGAGCTGCAATCTACTTTCTTATATTCATCGATCATTCAAACTCTCTGACGTGTTGTCATATTCTCACGACATTCACACAACTCTGAAAGATGAGCTATAACAGGATCAAACCTTTGATAGTAACAAAGACAATATCACATCGCTTTTGGAAAGAAAGGAAAGCCAGAAGCCTTCGCTTATATACAGGATCAGGGACAGGTTGTCTGTGTAAAGGATGTCAAGGAGATGCTTCAAGGATCTCCACCAGCTCCCCAGTCCCTCAGTGGATTTTCTGGATTATCTTCTGTGTTATCGCTACTTGATGTCGTTGCATCGTCTACTTCGTCGTCATCATCCTCATCATCCTCCACAACGCTGTCCTCTTCGGAGGAGCTACTATCGAACCCTTCATCGTGGTCTAGATTAACATCTGGTGCATCTCCACCTGAAGTACAAAAAATATATTTTTTATAACCAAGGTACGGTGTAAGGATTTTTCAGTTCATCAGGATCCAACTTATATACCTGCGGGTTCATCCGGTGGGTAACCGTAATTTAAGCCGCCCTCGATATCCACAGGATTGGCCATTTCTAAAATACGCAGTAGCCACATTGGAAATCCATTTTCTAGGACGTAAATGTCATTCTCGTTCTCAAGATCATTTTCCAATACGTCGATGAGAGGCTGAAGATCTTCCATATCGTTAATCCCTACGGCTATCATGTTATTTCCTTCTCCGTCTCTGTTGTTATTAGCGAGGTCGCCATTTTCAACCTCAACTAGCTCCAGAAAACCTGGCCTAGGTGCTTCCGCTACACTGGGTGATTCAGAATCAGAAATTCTATCGTGTGCAATACTTGATAAGTCATACTCCGGTGTTATGTCTTGTGCTGATGCTGAGTTTGGATATCCCGAGTCCATAATCTCTGGCGAGAAACTATTTGGTGGTGTTTCTAAAGCTTCCGGTGAAACTGGCTTCACTTCAGCAACTTCCTGTTCTGAAATCTCTCTTTGGCCCGTACGTGGAACTCTTGATTCTGTCGTTGATACAGTGTCCATGATAAGAGTATCCTTGGAACACGTTTGGCAATTACTTTGATTATTTTCAGATTTCGCATCCTCCTCCGGAATGGATATATATTTTGAATCTTTTGAAAAATCATTGACGTCCTTGGACATAGTGTTATAATCATCCTTACTAGAATTTTGGTCTAATTGACATTTCTGCGTTACAATGGTTTTACAATGACTACCAGCTTCTTTCGATTCACACATTCCTGTAAATGTATCTTCAGGAACATCAGTGTCGGATGTTGTCTCTTCCGGTTTGTCAGAAAAATCATTTCCGCCTTTTAACGTCACAAATTCTTGTTGATACATAGGAATAGGTTCATTCTGATACCATTTTTCCATAATTAGACTACTGGATCCACTGGTATTACTTAAACACAATAGAGAAGTTTGACTACTATTTTCTAATAAATTTTCATTACTGCTGGATTCCATTGTTGTTCTACCGGAACAAATTTGTGCTTGTTCTCTCTCGCATAATTGTTCCTCGAGTGCAGCTGTACTATTGATAGAGTTTTTATCTTCTGATTCTAGGAGAACCCTTGGAGAACTAGTAAATTGTGGTTGCCCACTTATATCACTGGTAATACTAGTTAACGATAAACTTTGCACAGGATTTATTTCGTGCTTTAAATGTGCATCAGGCATGTAAGAATACTCAGTTGATTCTCCATTTTGAATTGGCAAATGTTCAGCACCATTTTCAATAGGAATTTCATTGGAAATCGATGGCACAGAATTATCGGTGGGCTTGGACTTAAGTAAAATTGGCGGGAACAGTAATTTAAGACCGTTACTCGCTGTCAATTGTAATGGCAGTTGTGCTTGAAATGTCATCTTATCATCCTGGAGATTCATTTTATCCAGAGAATAAGTTGTACCTCCATTCAAAACATTTTGTGCGTTGCTTAAGTTCCTCTGAAAGACATCCTCGGATTCCTGCTTGTGAAATTGATCGTCTGTTGATTCCGTTCTCAAGTAAGAATTTACTCTGCTTTCTTGTCCTGAGAAAGAATTCTCTGCGTAGCTAGAAAATGGCATAGATGTCATAACAATTGGTTCTGATTGTAAACTGGAATTTGAGATATCCAAATCATCCAAATCTATTTGATCCAAACCTATAGTTACGGAATTACTAGGTAATTCCTGCTCCTCTGAAATACTATGAAAATCAGCTGGAACAAAATCCTGTACTTCATAATTATCATCGTCATTACTAGGTAATTCGTGCTCCATTTCCATATCAGGATCAAAATGATTCCCTTGTTCAGTACCCTGCGCATCATCGTAAATCCTTTCCATAACGACTTCCTGATCGAATTCATCCACACCTTCATCGTCGTGATCATAACAATTAAGACTGAAATGATTCAATTCATCTTCTGCAAACCCTCCATTATATTGAACGTTAAAAGTGTCCCCCTGATCCATTTCCTCCTCATCCCAATTTTCTTCAGGCACAGCATTATTATCGTAATACTCAGTGGGAACACTAGATTCATCAGCGTTCCATTCATCCCCCCAACGGGGGTGCTCGTGGTCCAGGAAATTATCATCATCGAACACAGATTCGGAGAACACGGAACGTGGGGGCACCAGTATAACAGGTCCTTCTGGCCGATCTACTATTGCCCAACCAGCGTTCGCCAAAATTTCTCGAAGAAACTCAGTGGTGACACAAAAATTCACCAATGAATTCATAAGTTTATCCAGAGCAAGTTCCTCCTCCTCTGTTCCGCACAGATATCTAATGTAATAGACAGCTGCATCCAGGATCTTCTCCTCGTCAGAACGATTGTCCGTTTGAAAAGGATACTCATAGCAGGCAACTTCCTTGAACAGTCCTTCTGAACCAAGGACCCACTCCTGATTAATCTCTTCTCGTCTGTGAAACACTGCCATTTGCGAACAGGAACCGCAGTGCTCGGTACCTGCAGGACCGTCGCCGATTCCTTGGATAGTCACCTCGTAGTTTGGATACCTGGCGACGATGTTCTCCGCCCTGTTGATCGAATTATCCAACGATTCTAAGAGATCCTAATCCAGAGGATCTCCTATTAAATCTTACCAATCGCGAAATTGTTCCCTGCTCCATTCAAACTTATGATCAGGATGACGAAACCCGGTGAAATTCTCGAACAAGACATTAAAATCAGCATTAGGAGTAGTCACAATAGCAACTTGAGGTTTGATGTATCCAAAAATATTGTATGGGAAATCCATCAACGTATCTGGATAGAGATGTTCGATCCTGGAGTATGGAAAAAATTAAATGTGGGTAACATGTCTAATTCTTTCTGTCATTGAATTCATGGTGGCACATAAATTCAAGGTATGATTTTATGAAAGAACATGACATACAATTCTATGCAAACAACAGCATCACAGTTTTCCAACTTTCGGTCAGCATGTGTCACACTTCCTTCATAAAGACGAATTGTCAATGGAATTGATCTGGTATGTAAGAAATCAGCATGAAGTGGCTCGGCTCTATGTTTGTATATATTCAATAATTCTCTATCTATGTCAACATATAATATTTCTTGGATTCCGGGAGTATTCTTCAAATAGATTGAAAAGCCCAATTCCGCACAGCCAAAGTCTACTACCTGTAAGAATAAAGGTATATGTATCCAATATACGAGAGCACCAGTTTACTCACACTGCGAGCACAGTGACAACTATAATCTCCATGACTTAAAGTGATATTACCAATAACCAAATACACACCAGTAATATATTTATTTAAATGGTATTCATATAAAATTCAGCAACAAGCCAACCAGCATGCATCACAAAGATATAATAATTTTACAAAGGCATATACGCAACATAAAAAAAATGAATTTAACTAAAAAAGCAGTAAACGAAAAACAGCGAGAATAGAAATAATCAATAACATCGATCATAAGAACAAGTACCCATGACAATTATAGCTTTTACGCACAATTATATTTATTACTGTAAACATTAAAAATTTTTCAAAAGAGAAAAAAAGGAAACGCAATATTAGTAAAAAGAATCATAGACACCGAACAATTCTAATTACGTTTTAAATATTAAAAATAACGTCGTCTGCAAGCCGCGCAAGATCCCGCGTGCATGCGAAGAATTTCGGGATGAGAATAAAGAAGCAATGCTAATAAAATAATAACAATAAATAAATACAATACCTTTTTAATCTTCCCAGAGTAACGCTCACTGCTAAGTACCTTTTGAACGGCGACATATCGCTGTACGTAAACCGGTGGATAAAATTTCAAACCCATGATCTCGCATTGATAGGGCTCGTACTCAAAATCACTCTCACTATCCTCGTCAATATCCAAAATGATCTTTTCCTTAATAATAGTTTCTCGTTTACCGTGAAAATTATTGTAAATGATCTTCCCGAGAAGGTAAAGCACATGGAACAAAACGATAATCATATCCGCTTGGTATTCTCAGAGTATTCCCAGTTCGCGCGACTTATATTTCTCCTCTGACATTCTTTCAATATATCACGGCCATGTTGTTGCCGCTTCAGCTTTCAAAAATACTCTGCAGAGTGCACACGTAGTCGTTTCTCGCTAGGGACCCGAAAAATACATTATTAAAATTCTAGGGTATTTTAAGTAATTTCCATGCCTTCCTATTGGATGCCCGGTGACAGAAGTATTTCGCAGTCTGCTCCTGCTCCAGTCTGCTTCTCGATGATAAGGGCAGACGAAAGTGCCGATAAATAGCAATATGGGAAGTGCGGATCCGACGACAGTTGCCAAGAAGCTGATAAGTGATAATAACGAGATTGTGGAAGAGTATGGACCGAATCTCAAGATTTTGCCATCGAACGACCAGGTTAAGGAGTTGCAAACGATCTTGCGCGACAAGTGAGTGTTAACCATGCATTCATGGTAAAATTATGATTCCTCCTCACGCCGAATGATCACATTTCTGTATTTTTAATATTACGTACTCGTTTTCAATCTATTTTAAATTCTATCCCGACTTCCACTTGTGCGGAATGTGGCATTCATGTAGGGAGATGGCACATGGCATTGATGTTTCCCGGAATATGTATTACTAAGAAAAAAAGTATATATTCCTTGCTCTTTGTTTCTATTTCAGGAATACCACCAGAAGTGATTTCAAATTCTACGCTGACCGTTTGGTAAGATCAAATGAAGATCAGTCATATTCTTTGGGAAATTTGACTTATTATTTTGCATTTAGTCACCATGCGTTTTTGTGTGTATGTGTGGGTGTGTGTGTAATTTTCAATCTACTTCCTGCTTCTAATCCAGCGCCATTTCCGGTTGTAGTATTATATTATTATTGTTTTCGATTTGGACTCTTTCATGATAAACTTTTTTTAATTCACTCCATTATACAGTGTCAACTTAAATAATGCTCATTCATTATGAATTAGCTGATTGATAGCGACGTACAATTGCATAATATGTACGTCAATTGATCATTTGAATTGCGCAATGATAAATTTGATCTACAATTTATTTTTTTACTTGCTTTTCTACCTAGTCATCCCTGAACGTGACCATGCGCTTGCACACGCGGTACTAATGCGCGTTTCATCTTTTATACTCGTTTAATACGCGAGCGATGACTTTAATTAGGAATGTTAAATAAAAAAGATTGTTTGCAGAAGTGTCTGCTGTTTGTATGCAAAATAAAAAAGAAACAGTATTCGGCACAAGGTAAAGATATTTTATTTGCTAATGAAAATTCTCATGTTTTCTCATTCTTTTATTCATCGTCCTATATTTATAACTACATACATGTTAGATTCATTAATTGAAGTAACTCCTTATCTCTTAAGAAACTTGTAAACTCACGGTATACGGTATTTGCTGTCTTGGATTATCGACTTTTCGTGTAAATCATTCAAATAATTGTTTTTTTTTCAATTATATAATCATCCATGAATTAGATGGGATGATCAGTCGCTACTGATTGCACACATTTCATTATTCATTGTTACAAATAATTTTGTTCCAGATTAGACTCGTTATAGAAGAAAGTCTAAATCAATTACCATTTTCAAAATGCGTTGTAACTACGCCAACTGGTGCAAAGTACAAAGGATTAAAGTACCAAAAGGGAAATTGCGGAGTTTCCATAGTGAGAAGTGGGGAAGCTATGGAACAGGTACTGATAAACATATGTACAAATATTATAAAAAAAAGAATGAAATTCCCTCATTCTAAAAAAAGAACGTTCATTCAATAAAGAATCAACTAACAAACATGGATGTCGTAAGTTAACGAAAGTAGAATGTTCTAGCCATTTTTTTCCCGTTTATTGCAGGGCCTGCGGGATTGTTGTCGTAGCATAAGGATCGGTAAAATATTGGTTGAGAGCAATGCCGATACGCACGAGGCCAGAGTTGTCTATGCAAAGTTCCCAGACGACATATCCGAACGAAAAGTGTTGTTAATGTATCCAATAATGAGTTAGTATGAGACGCAATAAGCAACTTTAATTAGGATTAAAATATAGTTAGGGTCTCCGTATATTGCTTACGTCATTAAAAAGAACAACGCCTGCGTTTGCCGTTCTGTTCGACTATTCGACATTGCACATATAATGGCGTCGATTATTCAAAATTTACAAACAGTTATGTCTGATTATGAATATTTTATGTGAATAGTGCGACGAACTTTGATAAGAAAAATTTACTAACGTTCCTCTTTAAAATGATTTTCAGGTACTGGGAACACTGTGATAAAAGCCATAGCCGTATTGAAAGAACACAATGTGCAGGAGGAAAATATTATACTCTCGAATTTATTCTGTACGCCAATCGCTGCCAAAACTCTAGTCACTGCCTTCCCCAAGGTATGTAAAATCAGTATTATTTATCTAAATGGTTATTGTTTGTTCTTTGTTCTCGCTATTAGTATCCTCGCCACACGTCACTCTCCTAATAATTTCTAACCAGGTATCAACGAATGTAGACCTTCTTCTGCTTGTCACTGTAGGCGCCATTATTTTAGGAAAGCACATGACTGCTCCAATGGAATACTGTTTCAAAAGACATTTTAGTTTGTCTTAGGATCGAGTCTATTTTTGATTAATGCTAATAGACCCTTTCAATCCTCACTGTTACGTTAATATAGCGGATTGTGCTAAACGATTGTTTGTTTTGCCTCTTTTCTTCTTCTCGCTATTTATATCATTTCATTCAGTCATTTCTAATTATATAGATTCTAATTTATTCTAATCGTTTGAAACTCGGCTTGAGAATAACGCTGAATATTCAATTTTCCAGATGAAGATCTTAACGTCGGAGATCCATTACGTTGCTCCCAATAATTTCGGACAGAAATACTTTGGTACGGATTGAATTTATTCAATTAATTTGCTAGTGAGAATTTAAGCTAAGCTAGAATATAATTTATTAAGTATATGGATCGTACACGTGACGAAAGGGGAATTATCGAAATGTCAGCGGTAAAGCGTATCGACGTCTCGTCGTAATTTCCTGCAGAGTGCATTATATAATATTATGATAAATGGAAACCCCCGCTACCTCCGAAAAATGACAGAAGTATAATACAGTCCTCAGGAACACACACGAAAAATAAAACGAGATATACACTCGTATTGTTTGGGAACGCTTCTTAACCTCAATATTTAAACATTCATTCGTTCGTTCACTCATACGCATACGCATACTTACCTCAAAGTGAATATTTTTTACATGATCTCAAATGGCAGACTATACATTATGCAGTTATTATACAGTAGGGAATAACACAGCAGACGTAGATATATTTCAAGAGAAAGCCAAAGATAAAGGCAAGATTCCATTTTGGTTACGCATTATTTATATATTTTCTAAAGTTACTAGCAAACGTGCCTCCAGGATGTGGTGTTCCCGAAAGTATTTATTCCACCCCATAAATGTGTGTCCCCTGATACGCTTAAAGTATTATTCGATGAACCCGCAAGGTCCCAAAAGTAGCGAGTTGCGGTAATTATTTAAATTATTACTCTATCCTTTTTTTTTTAATATTTATTTTGCGCCTAAACGTATAGTAGTGCACTAGACTTAATAATTTTTCTTAGTCCTCAGGGGATACACATATAATTTGAGTCGCGATCTCAGTACGCTATCGGGGTGACTCTTTTACACTGTAAGTCATAAAAACATGACCGCTCTAGCTGGGAATGATTTTGCGACCACATTATAGACCTCAGACAAAGGCAGTGCTTACATAAATATAAATGGAGGTCACTGTTTTGCAATTGTATCTCATTAATAAACGCAATGGACATTTCGATAATCCGCTTTCCCACGTGATAATATTTTGTAAGACTGTACGTAGTGCAACGTCACGTCGGGTCGACTCACGAGGAAGATTTTCGGGCACAACAAGTGATTGAATAAATGAGAGAACAAATGCCTCGTGAATTCCTAAAAGGAATTACAGTGTCTCGGATGCGAAAAGGTTTGCGAATACGACCGTTGATTCATTGACGAGAAAGGACAAAGATCAATTTTTGCAAGAATGTTTTTAACCCTCTGCGTCTAAAACGCTACAAATATTCACGAATCCTGTCTGTTGGGGCGCTGTCTATCGCAATACGTCTTTAACCGTACGCGTCCCGTTCAGGCTATGTGTTGGGGATTTTGCTTTTGGACGGAGAGAGTTAATTCGACTTATCATTTTTCTTTTGATTCACTTCATTCTTCTTGTGTCTCCCATTGGCATTTCTTCCCGTAACATTTTATCAGCCACGAAAATGTATTCCTCGCGGGAAAGCTTTCCGCGGTCGAAGCCACGTCGTGTTTTTCCTCTTTCTAGCAAGCGTATACGTATTAATAGTTACGTGCAAGTTCAGGTAAAGAAACGCAATTAAGCGTAAAATGTAAAAGCGCTATATATATACAAAAAGGAAGTATAAACGTTTTCATCGCAGTAGAAGGATACTTGGCTTCGAGACGCATATATATTGTATTCAAATCGAATACATTTTTTTATAGTATAAATATCACGACTATGTTGACACAACACTAATGATTTTTTCTTTATTATTATTTTATCTATGCCTTATGTTTTTCTTTTTATTGTTCACGTCGTAGACCAAGGGTTGTCTTTAGCACTGCTAATTATTAAACTGGCATAATATTATAAAGGGCTGGACCATTAATGGCAGCTCGATTTTTTTACAGTATATGAGCACCGTATGCATATTTTATTATTAAATAAATTACACACACACAGGTGAAGAATGGAAGACTGTAAAGCATCACGTTTACGTGTTTACTAAAAAAAAAATATAGAAATTCAAGCAACAATTAAAAAAATGTTTCTAAGCTAAGTTAAACGGAAGTTAATTCTATGCTACGTTAAATGGAACCATCTTTTTTTTAGAACGACTGCACGGTATCCGACAGTCATGTCTCTAGACTTCTATCGTTAGTGTTACTTAAGAAAATAAAGTCAGTGTTGAGTCGCCAGGATTTATAATGATCGATAAATAGAAATTACGTAATACTTAAAAAAAATTATTTCCTGGTTATACTACCGTATTGTTGAAAATTTTTTGGTTTTCTTTTCTATCGATTTTACGCGCATAATTTTTTCTAGAATACCTGACTAGTAAAAAATACCGAATGAAAACTTATAGAGAACTTTTGCACGAGCACAATACTATTGTATATCATATTAAACTGTGAAAGTTTAACACAAAAAAAAACAGAATAGACAAGATCTTATTTTCCAATAATGCATAATACAATTTTGCCCCGAATTTTTATATAGCAATTTGTACGCGTTTTCAAAGCGAAAGAAAAATAATTTTATAAGTCTTACCATTAGTTTCTATCAGTCGCGTGTGTATGGGGTATACTGTCTGTGCGTGCGCGTTGCCTTGTATCGCTTTTACTGTTACAGTAATAATTACAGCACAGAAATTCAAACAATACACCATGAACAGGCGTACAATATGTCCTGTATATACCGTAGATGTATATACGTGTGCGTGAGTGCGAGGAGAAAAAAAATTTGAAAAAAAATAGGGACACCACGACTAAATTAATGTTGTTCTCTAGAAACATTGCGACTCAAAGCAAGTTTTAAATTGTCAAAGGAATTAATTTTTGTATCTCTTTTTGAAAATCATACATACCTCAGACGCGAAATCTGTTGGCTGTTCCAATTTGGATTGGTTTCTTGATTTATTTTTTACTTTTTTTTTCTTCGGCTCCTATCGCAAAGAGAATTGTCACGCGTGCCATGTGTTCAGAAAAGATAAAAATTCATGTGAAACGAGCATACGTGTAAGACGCATGAGTCTGTACGAATGTTCAATACGTTATTATAGCTTTAAGGATAACGAGTCTATGTTGCGTAGCCTTGTGTATTTGTTTTTTGTCTTGCATAGAATTGAAAGTAAAAAATTGCCAAGGGAGAAAACGCAGAAATGCCCAGTACGTCTATTCCTGGTGATGACAATCTTTTGTCTTTTTCTTAGATTAGCATTCTACGCCAGTTTTACCTACTCTCTTACATATTTTTCTACGCATATAGTCGACGCTTTTTATTTTTCTCGCGGAATGACATTTACTTGCATATATAATAATACATTTTGTTCAACGTTAATAAAACGAGTGTATTTTTATGATGGAAGCTGTCGAAAGATCAGAAGAAGTCGGAATCTTAAATCATACGTATTGTCCACGTCGTTACGAAACCTGTTTATATTTTTCGTTCACGAGTAAAAAAGATAAAATGGACAAATATCATTCTCAAGTCGATGCATTACGCATTTGCGAATACTCTCCATGTAATTTAATAAGAATTCGCAATAGTTCCTTCGTTAAAATTTGTACGTGAGAAAGTTGAAGGCGTATCGGAATGAAGGAAATTCGTGGCGAAAGTCCACATGAATAATTGGCATGTTCATTGTTCGTACAATAAGAGAAACTTTATGTGCAAATAAAAATGAAAAAGATAATGATCCAAATACCTGTATACACACCTATACTCTATGTATCATTAATTTCATTGAAATTTGGGAACGTTGCACGCGTAGACATTACTTTTCATGAGAATCGTATTCTTTCCAAAGGCATAAGTTGCTTTTATCTTGAATCTTGCAATGTCGATAAAATTTACTCGTATCGCTATTAGACTGTATCACAGAGTTACATTATATTTTACGAGTAATATGTATGCTTTAGTCGCGATTCATTATCAATTGATTTGCAGGACGTACATCAGATGGACACGAGGTCTAATCAAATACGAAACAGAACTTTTAATCCTTTAATTCCAGAAATTATAGATTGAGTAAGAAAGAGAAAAAAAACATACTTCGCCATTGTTATTTTTCAGGCACTGAGTATCACGGTGTAGAAGTTACGTCAAACGTACAGAAGACAAATTTTGCAAGATGTTACAGTAGGGACTTGGATTAGTTGGCGATTTCTTGATCACCCTCTCTGTGTTGTAATCATGTACATTTTGATTCTTGAATTTTTGTTCTTGTTCGAGATTACCTTATTTTATGAGAGAATTAAGTGGCAATAAACATACAGAAAAATACATCGTCGGGAAGCTGAGAGGCGGCACTCTAAAATTGGAACTAATGAACAATTTCAATGAAAAGTGACAGTACAATAATTAAGAACAAAGTCGGAAAGATGAACTTTGTACGTATTTGTGTTTTTCTGTTTTATTGTGGACAGTATTTGTTTTTAGGTAGAAAATTTGAAGAACAACGTGATTACGTTTTTCTTTTACATTTTCTACGAGTTTCTTAAGGGTGCGCATTCAATATAATTTTTTTTTTCTTTGTTACTTTTATTCTTCTTGCGTGGATGAGCGCTAAAAAAAGCATCATTGTCGAATAACATATCAAATCTCAGTGAAACAAATGAAATACACAAGATCGTATGATTCTGCGTGAATAACTTGTATCGATGTATTTATTAGTAAATTCGTATATGTATATATAACAGTGATCCGTATGATACATTTCAAATGTATAATGAACCTTGTAAATATATGCGTGTATATTTTCATAATAATCCAATGCGTTAAGACTTTATTTCGTAGAACTTTTTAATGTCTAACAGTCATTTTTTTTTCTTTATTCTTTCGTTACTCTTCTCCTTTATTAGCGTCAGTCGCGGTACGGTGACTGGCGAATAAACAAAATAACTTTTTCGAAATTCTATCAAGTCTTTAGGCATTTAACATTATCAAAAAGAGAGAGGCAGAGAGAGAGAGCAAGAAAAAAAGTAAGACTTTGCTTCTCTTTTTTGCTTCATTGTTACACCCACCTGTCCTATTAGTGTCTGAAAAAACTTTACTTTTTTCTATCCTTCCTCTTTTTCCCTGTAGCCTTCATTATTTTTCTCTTCTTTTTCAAAACTCGACCAAATGGACTATGTAATAGTACTGTATAAATGGGTATTAAAAAGTGTCTAGCTTCTATTGGTAATAAATATAGTCTATGTAGCATTCTTTTTCTATCTTGATATAATTTAAAAAACTTTTTTTTGGGGCTTCTTATTTTTCAGTTCGGAGGCCGTGCAAATAATTCAACGTAAAAGCCAGGTGGGTTTACAACGGTATTAAATTATTAATTCAACGGTGAACAAAATATGATTAATACAAAAGAAGAAAACAAAAAAGTATAGTGTTACCAGGATAACAGATAATAATTTAAATAATAGGCAATACTACGAAATAATAATTAGAAAATTAAAATGAGGGAATTGAAAGGTTTTAATGATAATTATTTATGAAAAAATTTTAAGAACGGATACACCCAGTTCTTATCGGTTTATGATTTTTAATGGTGCGTGAAGCGATAGATGTACGTATAATATGTATTTTCCGATTTTTTCTCTGCTGCTTTGTTTACTGTTCGTTATCATTACGTCCATGAGACAAAATTATAAGGACTGCTAGCAGATCGCTATAATTTCGTATATTCCTTTACGTAGACCGACAAAGCGTGACATCGATGTCTTTTGAGACGTTTTTTTTAATTGAAAAATGTTTGTGCATTTTCTTTGTTTCGCTTTTACAGTGATTACAGATACAGAGTATTCAGTACGAAAACGATAATGATTATTTTAATGGATTATTGAAATTCTTTCTTTTTCCTACTATTCTTTTTGATGCAGAACTACGACCATTAACATGCATTCACGTGATTTTGGGACCAACGATTAAAATAAATTTTGATTTAGTTAATGGAACGAGAAAAGAGAGGATAAAAGAGTAATGAAAAATAATGAATCAAGCGAAAAAGTGGTATCTCTTTAAACAATTATTCATACACAGAAGTCGACGTACTTCTTCATTTCCATATTCGTATCCGATCTGTGATTTCCTTTCGTATTATCTAAAAATGTTGGTTAATCGTAAAATCTTGAGCACCAAATATAAACTCCCCTACATACGAGAACGCGATCTAGCGTAAATGGCGACATCTTATCAGGAACAGCATGAAAGTATACAAATTGTAATCAGCCGAGACATATAGTAATTTTTTATGAAGCAAAGCATAAAAATCTACACTAAGAAAATATTAGAAATAGGATACACATGAAAGTAATGATAAGAAAGGTGGGGGGTGGAGAAGATCGGGCAATACTGTGGATAACCAAATGAAAATCATAAGAAACAAAAAAGTAATCCATTAATCCTGTGCGAGTTTCGAATAAAATTTTATGTGATGTGATAGAAATACTGATAAAGCGCAGAACAGTATTTGATAGTCTCTTAGGATATAAATTGACAACAAAATGTTATCAACCCACCGCCATACACTTGCAAAAACAACGAGGAATCCTCGGAAACTGGGACATGTCCATAGGAATTAATCTAGATAACGAAATGATATAGAACGAGGTATGTTTTAGGAAAGCGGTTTTTGAAGGTATCTCGCGTAACTAAACGGTACAGAATACAAAATGAGGATGTAAAATGGTCTCGAAATTCCCGTAGCAGGAACGAGAATTCGAAAATAGAAAACAGAAAGACGTTTGGATTCATGTTCGTGTCTACGCATAATTTGCGAATTAATCTACGGCCATTTGTATTCTATGCAAGCCTATTTGCGTTCTATTCTCCTTTCTTGTTGTTTTTCAAATTTCATCCATGTGGTTTAATTTTTGAATTGTCAATAATGAGAAGCGGTTTTTATAGCTGATAAAAAAAATAGTGTACAGTGCAGAAACAGCTTTATAAAATAAAGATGATGAACAATATCCACGGACAACGCGAAATCCCAGCTTGTAATTTAAAGTAATATTTACTTATCTACTCCTCCTTCTCTTGATCGTCGGATTTCTCCTCGTTTTTATCGCCGCTTTCCTCCATTTGTTCAGCTTCTGTCTCAGAAGTGTCTTTCGTGTCGCTTTCGTTAACCTTTGTATCGTTTTCCTCAGGTTCTGCTGCAGCATCAACTTCACTGGGAATATTTATTTCGGTCTCCTGTTCCTGGCTCGTTAAAGGTCTCCTCTCTTCCGAACTGTTTCAAATAAGGACATGATTTTTGAGTCCATGACAGTGTTTGTTGTCCTAAGAGATTATTAGTTTAAAATCTTTTTTCACCTTTCAGGCTGAACCGCAGTATCCTTATCTGTAGATGTCTGTTAAGAAATAAATTAAATTATCAGTCAAGATTTGTTAATAGCATTAAAACAGAAAATTCAAGGGCTTATATAAGATTATTTAAATATAAAGATAAGCAGAGAACAAATATTTGAAGCTGTAAATTTTAATAATTAGGTTGAATATGTACCTCTCGACTGGATGTATTTCCATTTTGCTGAATGTCTTTACTTTGTGACTTATCCAGTGTGATCTCTGCAGTACTAATGGCTGGTGTTACCTTCAAGAACTTTTCAAGCTCATCTATCTCATTGGCAAGATCAAAATCCTCGTAATCCTAATTAAATAATATTACATATAATGATTATATACATAATAATATATAAACCATGAAACTGTACAACAGATTAATAACAAATATACATTGATGTCACTAACTATACATCATATAACAGGGCAGAGATAAATGAACTTGAATTTAATCTGAATTACCCCACAGTATTCATCCTCATTAAATATTTGTGGAGGCAGAGGATGTTTACTGTCCCTTGCATTACTATGAGTTTGCATAAATTCCTTCTCAGATTCCTTTCCTGGCTCAGTAATGTCAATCACAGTATACTCGACATTTTTACTCTCAAGAATCATCAAGACCCGTTGCTGCCGCTTTTTTACCTGAAATCAATGAATCATACATATCCTGTACACTCCAAAAATGTTGTAGAGAATCTAAAATTGATTAAAGAGGCCCAAAGAAATACGAAACAAAAAAGTCACCGATTTATCGGAAAATCCGAAAAACCACATAAGCCATCCTTATTATCATAATCATTCTGAGTAATAACTGACTAACGACAGTCTTAACACAGTAGACTATGATTAATCGTAAGCTTCTCACAATTAGATCTACAGTTATAATGACGAAAGTTGTAACTATCAAATCGATTGTAATCCGATCCACAAGCATGTATCGTGAAATGTCATCATAAGTTAGTTGCAAGGCCACGAATTGGCACTGGCCAAGGTTCTGTCGCATTCTGAATCTGTATTTCGATGAAGCATTTTGGGTCCGCAGAAATTTTGGCACTCACTTCTTTATTGCCGCTGATCCCTGATATGTAGACCTTGACGACCATCGTTGCCCGGGGTAATTCTCCTGTCAACCGGCACGATAAAGCACCCTCGCCGAACGTTTCTTCACTGGCTAATTTATTGGTAAATAAGTAGTAGCGGTACCGAACGGCTAGTTATGGTCTGACGACGGATCAGTAGTAGCAAATAGCGCTTCGGCTCACCACGAAACGAAAGCCTAGCCTAGTATCTATCTCTTCTTCTAACAGTACTACGTCACTGTCTCTCTCTGGCTGCCCAACGGAGTACATCTGTTAGGCCAAGATAATGAATCCTTAAGGTTGTCTTTATGACGTCGACAGTTTACTTTTTTTTAAGATCACCTGCGCAAGCTGCTGTACAATAATCGACTTTTACACCGTTTTCAATTGTTTTGTAGCTGAAAAAATGTAATGGATAATCTGTCGGGCATCACCTCACAACTGTAGATATATAATATGTATTTATTATGCTGCTTTATAGTAGGAAGAAGGTAGTTACGCATTAGTTGGAAGTGAATAAGTACAAAAATATATTTACTGTTACGTATACTTTGTGGAAAAGTAATGGTAAATATTGTGGCGATTTTCATGAGATAGCCATTTATAATAGTATATGCTCCGAATATGATGAGACTTGTTTCGGAGTGGAGAGTATCATCTGATCATATATGTTCTATGGTGTACTACTCTAGGGATGTACTTCAAATCAGTGGTTCAGTGCTCGACAGTACCCGATGAAAAATGTTGGGTCTGGTTTTGTGCGGTCGTCTGCTACGATTTGCACAAAATGATTCAAGAATTTGGATCGGTGGTGTAAAGAATTTTTCAAATTCGGCTGGGAAACAGTTAATATTTTGCAGAGGACAACGATATTCCGTTCCTAAGTGTTCGGCTTCGATTTCGGTCGCTGGAATTAGGGTAATATTTATAACCCAGTTATACAGTCTTATCTCTATATTTACTTTGCCCTAATAATCCAGACTTCACTGTTATTTAAATAATTTTTCTAGTTCAATGACGTATCGAGTTTTATAATCTAGAGAGGATTATTGTATTGTAATTCCTTCAAGGGAAATATTGTAGGGAGTCATAAACATCACAAGATGATGAATGGTTTCATAAGAATTTGCATTACTGATACTGATAATTTTTACAAACAAGTTTTACAAATGACAGAATGTTATTTATTATAGGTCATAAGCGATCTAATCAATCATAAAACTGATTTATCACTCTACTTCTGTCATATCAGTAAAATTATTAATAATATTGATGTTGGTTTCCAATTAAATAACTTATTGAAGTATTATTGAAAATAAAAACATTTTCGAACTTTCGCACTCGGCAGGCATTAAACTTTCTGATAAGAATTCTTTATTTCAAAATGAATATTATATAAATATTTCCTTATTCATTCTACAGATTTAATGCCTGCTGAATAGCTATGGGTCGAACATCAAGAAAGCGTCACAGAAAGAAGAGAAATCATTTAACTGAATTAAATAGCCAAGATGAAGTTTTTCAGCATTTAAAAGAATGGATGATGTCCAATGATTGGCAGCCAGTTTGTGATTTAATTCCACATAACTTTCCTGATACTGGACGTGGCTTAAAGACTTTAAAACACATTAATGCAAAAGATACTTTAATTAATTTACCAAGAAATTTGTTAATAACAACTTCCACAGTATCAAACAGTTTCATTAGTACAATATTCACAAGTAAAGAAAGCTATGAGTCTCAGAGTGTATTAGCTGTATTTTTGGTATTTGAAAAACATTTAAATGAGAGGTCTGACTGGAAAGCCTACATGGATACATTGCCAGATCATTATACAAATCCAGATTTTTGTACCGAAAAAGAAAAATCAATATTACCAGAGTATATCTTGCATTACCTAAGATTACAGGCAAATAAGGTCAAAAGTAATTATTGTTTGATATTAAAATCTATAGATCTATTAAAAATATCTGAAAAGCACATTTGCCCACACTGCAATATATCTTTAGATAAAATAATACATTACTCTGAATACAAGTGGGCATATTATACAGTCAACACAAGAGCCATTTATATAGATGAAAACGTAAACAAAAATTGTAGCATAAATATTAGGAACATAAATAATATGGCTTTGGCACCTTTTCTTGATATGTTTAATCATACATATGATGCTTCTGTGGAGGTGCACTTGATTATTGATGATTGTCAGAAAGAATTTTATCAACTTAATACATTAAAATCATTCACTAAGGAATCTCAAGTTTTTATTAATTATGGTGCACATGATAATATTAAACTATTTATCGAATATGGGTTTTACATTCATAAAAATCCTTTAGACGAAGTCTTTTTTGATATTTTGGATATACAGAAATGCATGAATATTTCCAAAAATAAATATAACTTTCTTACAATAAATGATTTTCATAAAAACATGGGATTTACTTGGGATGGTCTTAATTACAATGCAAGAATTACTTTATTTGTGTTAAGCACAAATACAAAAAGTGAAACATGGAAAATGAAGATATACAATGAAGCATTCAATTCTCAGGATACATATAATATAAATATACTAGCTAAGCAAATTCAAAAAGTAAAACAGAAAGAACTAATAACTAAATTAAGTAATATGCAAGGGATAACAAAAGGAAGTTTAAGTTTTCAAATTGCAAAGAATTTAGTAGACGAACACATCTCATTATTGAACGAATCATTGAACAAGTTTAATATCAAGCAATAGGTTTTAAGATTTTATTGTAAACCAACTTGAAACAATTAAATCTACTTTTATGAGCAATTTTAAATGTACATATACTAAATATATCTTTATCCTACCTGGAACTCAACGCTTTGTACCCCCTAGAATGAATTATTAATACAAAGGAATTGGTCATATAAAAATTAATTTTATAGCATCACAATGCTCATTGTCTCTTCTGTGAACAGTGCTGCAGTGGCAATGTACTGGACCGAGCGCAGAAGAAGAAAAATGTTCCCCAAACAAAGTCGGTGGTCACTCCGGTTAAGTTAGCCTTGGTAGTGGCTGGGATCACTGGAGGTAAACCAGGACAACAAAAGCGTAACTGCTTCCATCCAGGCATATCTAGCTTGAGCCGCGAAGGAATAAGCTTCCAGGATAGACCACCGGTTACCAGTACAGAAATGGTCAAAGCAATGCTTAGTTATATATGGCCAAAGGTGCATCATCATTTTTCATAAGATCAAAAACAAACATAGAAACTGCTAAGAAGATATTATAGACATTTTTTCTTTTCTCTCTCCTCAGGATGATCAGGATATTAAAAACAGAGTAAAAGTAGCCGTGGGTCTATTGGTTGGGGCCAAACTACTCAATGTCGGAGTACCATTTATTTTCAAATATGCTGTTGACACATTAAATACTCATTCAGTAGCAGCAGGTGGAGAGGCGATTTTAAATATGAGTAGCGCTCCTGAAACTGCAGCTACCATAGGAATATCATTGTTGATTGGATGTAAGCATATATAGTGCCAATTGCATAATATATTATCGACGGGCTAGATAGAATGCACTTATTACTCTCTTTAAAACAGATGGTATTGCTCGTGCCGGTGCGGCTGGTTTCAATGAGCTGCGAAATGCAGTTTTTGCAAAAGTCGCACAACACTCGATTCGTAGAATCGCGAAAAATGTATTTTTGCATTTGCACAATTTGGATTTGGCATTTCACCTTGGAAGACAGACCGGTGCGTTGTCTAAGGTAACAATCTAAAGATTATTATAATTAGTAGGTGGTTGTCGATCTTTATATGTGATATTTTTTATAATAATTATTTGCAGACCATAGATAGGGGTAGTCGTGGCATTAATTTTGTACTCTCTGCCATGGTGTTCAATATAGTGCCAACTATATTCGAACTAGGTTTAGTAAGTACAATATTGGGTATAAAATGTGGCGGCGAATTTGCCGGTGTTGCTTTGGGCTGTGTTGGAATCTATACGGCTTACACATTGGGTGTCACTCAATGGCGAACGAAATTTCGAGTTTACATGAATCAGGCTGAAAATGAAGCCGGGAACAAGGCGATCGACTCGTTGATCAATTACGAAACAGTGAAAGTAAGTATTGTGTTAAATCTACCATAATTGAAATTATGTTGTTCATTTCGTTTTGTTTCGTAGTACTTTAACAATGAGAAATTTGAAGCTGAGAAGTATGACCAGTCCTTGAAGAAATATGAGGCAGCTTCTTTGAAGACGAGTACCAGTTTAGCATTACTAAATTTTGGTCAGCATGCCATATTCAGCGCCGCACTCAGTTTGATAATGGTACTGGCTGCGAAGCACATTGTTAATGGTAATGACAGCAAGTGATGTCACTAATTAAGAATTTTATAATAATTAATTCGTTTCTTTATATACAGGAACAATGACTGTTGGTGACTTGGTAATGGTGAATGCACTGTTGTTTCAACTGTCCGTCCCATTAGGCTTCTTGGGTTCTGTGTATCGAGAAGTTAGACAAGCTTTTATAGATATGCAAACAATGTTTACACTAATGACAATGAATCCTACTATTAAGGTACAGTAAAGATTTAGATACATATGTTTTGATTTTAATTAATGTATGAGGTTTATTATTATTTGTTTTTATTTAAACAGAGCAAAGAGAATGCCATACCATTCAGTGTCACACCACAAAACTCTGAAATCACGTTCAAAAATGTGAACTTCCAATATGTCGAGGGCAAGAATATTTTTAACAATCTGAATTTTACACTTCCTAGTGGAAAGAAAATTGCCATTGTTGGTGGTTCAGGCTCTGGGTAAGTTATTTATATCATTTTTTAAAAGATAAAAATGTATAACTGTTGCGTCTGTTTCAGCAAAACATCAATCGTAAGACTGCTGTTCAGATTCTTTGAACCACAGAGTGGCGAGATTTTGATTAACGGCCAAAATATTCGCGAAGTCGACCTGGACGATTTGCGAAGATCCATAGCTATAGTACCACAGGTAAAATTAAATAAATCCGTATTAATACTGTCATGTGTCATAATAAAATCATTGTTCTCAGGACTCCGTGCTGTTTCATGATACCATTTTCTATAATCTCCATTATGGAAACCTAGCGAGATCTGAAAATGACGTTTACGAGGCGGCAAAAATGGCAAATCTTCATGATTCTATATTAAAATGGCCTAAAGGATATCAGACTCCAGTCGGAGAACGTGGTTTGAAATTGAGTGGTGGTGAAAAACAAAGAGTAGCTATAGCACGAGCAATTCTGAAAGATAGTCCCATTTTAATATTCGACGAAGCTACTTCATCCTTGGACTCCATAACAGAATCCGTAAGTCAATATTGATGCTTGTAATTTTATTCCAAAAAATGAAATCTCATATGCACGTTATATTTTTCTCTATAGAATATCTTAGAGGCTCTCCGACGAGCGACTACTGGTCGCACTTCCATTGTCATTGCTCATCGCCTGTCCACAGTAATGGACGCCGATGAAATTTTGGTTTTGGATAATGGCTCTCTAGTCGAGAGGGGTACGCACAATGAGCTGTTGGCTGTGCCAAATTCTCTTTACAGTAGATTGTGGGAAGCGCAGCATATGGGTGTGATAAAACAAAAGAACGAAACTCTTAAACAAAGATCAGAAGGTAGTGCATGACTCCAAAATACGAAGAACATGCACCGTGTCTTTGCTACTATTTCATTAGTGATATTTACAGTAACACAATAACGTTAATGTACATAAGGACGCGCAATGTAGGCGCGTAATGAAATTGTACAGTATTTTCTGGAAGTACGATAACGCCTGTTAAACAAACGAACAGCTCTTCCGCGGCTTCATGAAAGATGCAGGCACCTTTCTGTAGCAGGATTCTACAGTGAGCAGCATTACTTTACTCGAAGAAAGTAGTACAAGGATAATGACGGATAATTGGTTTGTGTAAAAAGTGAAAGAAAAAACTTGATAACCATGAAAGACGAGCTAATAGAAACGTCCCATGTAATATACGCATGAGTTGAGAATGAAAAATAAAGGATTTTTGTTGTGGGGATGAACGACTGATTTGTTTTATTCATTACCAGTTAATTGCCAGTAACAATATATTCTTATGACAGTATTAAAAATAGGCTAACTTCTGAAAAACGAAGTAATTATCGATTAATTTCAGCAGCTTAGTGGTCAGTTACCCTGGCAACCTTTTAAAAAACAATCATGGACGCCTGTTGGGGCAGCAATGTGTTTCTGACAAGCTGAGGTAAACGTGAATATGTCGAGGCCTGACTTTGACAATTCCAGGATAAAAATGTAACGGAATAAGGTGGTGCCTGTTTGTAAAATGCAAACCGAGGTGCCGACACTGCCCGTAGTGTGCTTGGATGGATTAAAGCGTTCAGCTAGGTAAATTCTCTGGTTTATTCTTAAATATGAAAAAGAGGATGACCTAAAAAGTTCTGTTGATCTTTGTGAGACAAAGAGAAAGGAAAAAAATGGTTTCCATGAATACTTGCAGGAAACAGAACAACGAAACAAGATCATCGCCAGTAGCTATCAAGAATCATTCAACATGCAAAACCGCAGCATATCTTGTATCCAATCGAAAACAGTTACACCCATTGCTCGGTGCGTACTGAGAAATCAAATTATTTTAATGACAAAGTCTTAAGAATTTGCTCAATGTTTCTCTTTAATATTTAATAATAATAGGTGGACCGTATAAAAATACGGTGCGTGTCTATTCTTTGTCAGAGCCCTCCAAGACTGTTAGCAAAAGTGCCATAGGTCAAAGAGTAATGTCTGCAAAGATGCTACGTGTGAAACAACTTCAGAATCAGCTTGCAGACGCTCATTATCATCTGAATGTAAGTAAGATATAAAATATGTACAATTTTAATCATAGAACGCATTATATATGGTATACACCAATTTCTATTTATTAGGAATTGGCGAATGAGAACAGATTATTGAAAGCGCTGCAAAAGAGGCAAGACTGTGCATTAAGACGTTACGAAGGAACCAATGCAGAATTGCCACGAATCATAAATTCGCATCACGAAGAGCTTAGGGTATTACAGACTAAGTATAAAAAGCTTAAAGCTCAGCACAAAGATACGTGCGATTTATTAAAAGAAAAAGAAAATGAACTTCATACACTTCAGGTGATTTTTAACTGTACCGCGTTTTTATTGACTAGTCTAATAATTTCATGGCATTTTCATTCATCGTACTTTCAGACGCAAAATAAACATTTACTGCAATTGAGTAAGGATCGTAATCTTGGCGAACGGGAGAAGCTACAAATGCAAGTATCAGACTTAAATCATAGGATAAATTTGCAGCAGGAAACGATACAGGTAGATATTTTAGGAAGGAATGATTTCCTTTTGAATTTCATATGAATCTAATAATTATTGATTCTATTAGACGCTCAACCGGAAATTGACCTTGGAAACTAAAAGCTTGAAACATCAATTGAATCTAGAAGTCGCCAGGCACAGAGAGACGCAGAAACACTTGCAAGAATCTCTTGAGAAGCTGAAGACTTTAGAAAGTCTTCTGGACAATAGAGAAAGAAGACTGTACTACAGTGGGCAGTTACCAGTTTTTCATAAGCCGAAAAACATGGGATCTCAGTCTCTGACAAATTTGGCTGAAAGAAGGTATCGAATTCGAAGTAAAATGTTTTTAAATATTTCTGTAATAACAATGTTTCCATAATTCCAACAGCAACGTGATGAAAACAGCTAGAATCAAAGGACATAATACTGACAATGATTTACTGGTAAGAATGGTTAAATAATTCCTATTGATACTTCATCAATAATTTCTCAAATTATTAAAAATTTTCTATAGCCGATTCTCGCCGAATCGGAATCCATGGACCACGTAATAAAATTTGGTAAAACTGTGCCTACCTCAACGGGCGATTTACTACCAGTATCGCCGAAAACAGAGACGATGGCGAGTCTTCACCAAGTAAGAAAATTCCGTCTTCAAAAGTCTCCAAGTAATCGTGACATATCCGCAACGAGAAGTAAAGAAAAATCAAATGAAAGAAGAATCGAGGAAAACGGCGAATCAACTGAGATATTGAATTCTGGAAGGACGCGAAGCTTCGCGGATATCATGGCACAGCGTGAGGCAAACGATTACGAAAGAGAATTACGAAGATTCGAGGAGAATTATGAAAAAAGAAAAGGTCGTGGAATTTACAAATTGCCCAAAGAATTAAAAAAAGAATATGGATATTCAAGTAGCGACACGGACAGCGAAGAGAATAATAAAGCCCAAGATCCATCGAGTAAGTCAAAAGAATTGCATGCAAGATTGATAAATAATGGAGAAGAGAGTTCAGATATCGATGATAACAATGATAAGAGAAGGACTCCTCGATTTTTCAACAGTGATACCAACCATGAGAGATTCATTAATCAGGAAATAACGTTCAGTCAGGAATCGTTATCGAAATTGCCAAAGGGCTCGATGAGAAAAATCTACGGAAACTTTGAACATAAATCCGAAAAAAGTATTTCGGAAAGTGAATCGGAATTGGAAATGGAGTCAAGACTAAGAGAAGATCGTGAAAAATGCAAATTTCTACTGAGGCCTGTGCAGGATGATAGGATTGAATCTGAAATGAATAATCGAATGGAGGAATTTTTTAAATATGACAAAAATATGGCAGAGTCAGAATCAGACGCGGATAAAGAGGAATTGGAAAACACTGAAAATAGATTAGAAATTGTTAAACAGAAGTCAAGGAGCTTCGACAGAGGTCAAGAAAGTGTTTCAAGTGACACTTACGAAAATGGTCAACAGCGTCTTATGGACATTACAAAATCCTGGAGTGAATTGCAAGAGAAGATAATGAAGGAACGTGAAATATCAGAAAGACAATTAAAAGCTCTGGGAGATAACATAGAAGATTCATCATTTAAAGTGAAACCAAAAGACTCACTATTTTCCAGTGACAATGATCTTACCAATAAGATGTCCTTATCCGATCCCTCTGTTTTAGAAGATAATTTAGTAGATGAGAAGTCTCATATTAATAAAATGGATAAAGCAAAGCACCTTGTCACGCAAGAAAACATAAATGTTATTGTAGAAGCAAATACATCTAAATCCAATGCATTACCCGAATCTCCAGCAGAGTCCGGTGAAGGTAATGCAGAGAGTGCGCCGGAACTTGATTTCGAAAAAGTACTGGAGAGTAAAGCACGAAATTTGAAAAATCCTGAGGCAGATGAATCGTATTCAAATAAACTCGAGGAGGAGCTGACTAAAATAGATTCTGTCCAAAGTAAACTGTCAAGTTTGACAGCGGAATCTGACAGGAAAGGTTGTGGTAATTACAGCATAAAAGGTAGTACAGAAATAAGGGAGAAATTAAACGGTTCCATAAAAACAGAAAATTGGCAAAAACATTTAGAAAATGCTCAGCACGGTTCGGATACTACAGAGGCAAAATCTAGTAAGGATTATACAGACGAAATGTCAAAAGAGGGAAATACCATGAGTTATAATAAGGAGAAATTATTAGCAGCCATGAAGGCGATTGATGACAATGAGAATATTGAATTTTTGGATAATCAAAAATCGCGCAGGAGTAGCATTTCGAATAGATCACAAATTACTGAAAATCTCTATCGTGGCTTACCTAGCCATGCGAAAAAGAAAGATGATCTCATGAAGGAAATATTTGGTGATGTAAAGGTCGAAAGTAAAATGCGCAATGGCTGCAGTAAATTACACTGATATAAATCAATTTTTTTTTTGAAAGAAAAAAAGGAAAAACGGAGTGCACGAAACATTTAAAATATATAAATAACGCACTGTTAAATGCCGTCCTGCACTGTTTAATTATTGAAAAAAGAAGATTATTTTTCTCTTTGTTTAAACTAACCGTTGAAAAATATAAAACACCATAAAACCTTCGGTTAATCAAGAGAAGATTCGGTGTATGAGAAAAAAAATAGTACAGGACTTTATGAACAATTTGATATAAAAGAAAAAGTTTGTAATTGTACAAATTATACCTCGTTACGTGTACAAAGGTGTCGCAATAACAAAAAAAAAAGAGGAAAATGTATCACGATTCCCCCAAAGGCAAATAAATAATTTCATACGCAATTGATATTATTTGATGTTGTCTTGTTTTTTATATTTTTATTTCTTTTGTGAAAAAGTACATATTTGTTTACCATAATATAAATCTGCCATATCGCCCGCACTAATACATCTTATTCCTAGGGAACGGAATTTGAGTATTATAAAATATATTTGTTATTTACATGAGATTAATTACATTAGAAAAGGGTCCTTGCTAATGATCAATAGTTGTAATAATTAATATCTTAAATAATTTCCATCATAAACCACCCCGCCTGAGAATCGAAAATAAAAAGATTGCATACCGCCCGCTGGAATTTCATTCCTTTTTTTTTAATCTTTGTTGGCACATGTGATCTATTAATTTGGTATTTTAATTAGTAATGTTAAATTCCTGTTGCTATTTCCGGAATTGTCCGGCATAGCGTATAGCTTAAAGATAAACAAATCCAATCACCACTGAAATATGTTACTAAATAAATAATAAAAATAATAAGTACATCGATTAAAATAGTCTTTCGCGGTAATGCCCACGTATACATGCATGTGTCCCACACGATAAATCGTATTATATTCAAATATGGACATAGTATACTATACAGAGTATACACCCCGCGCAACATGAATAGGATCAGTACAATTATTTCGAATTTTTAAAAAAGAATACGCAATAGAGGCACCAATGGTATATTATAGATTACTAATCGAACGTGAAATTCATATATGCAATATTACGCAATTTTACGTAACCTGGTGCAAGCACGTGACAACATACATATACAGATAAAACTTGAATACGACCAGTAGTCGTGTTCAGCGTGATAACTGGTAAAAACAGCGAGAGTTGTGTACCTATCTAATTAAGACAGACAAAATAGTTACAAACATAATTTTGAAATATGGGTCATGGGAAACGCTTAACAGCAGAGGAAATAGGAAAAATTAAGGCTCTTCGTGGAGAAGGACATTCTATAACAAGTATTGCAAGAAAGTTGGGATGTTCGCACCAGGCACCGAGTAATCTGATACACGATCCAGAAAATTATGGTAAACACTATAAAGGGCGGACAAAATTTATTACAATTGATAGAGAACGCCGGGCGATATTGCGCGAAGCATCGAATTCGGCATTAACAGCTAGACAAATAGCAGGAAACGTGGGAACAGAAGGCTCCGCTATTAAAATGTTTAAAAATCAATAAACGAGATCATGATAATGCCAGTATTCATTCAGCAAGAATTGTTAGAAGGTGGTTTTAAAAAAATCATACAGGTTCTTGAATGGCCAACGCTGTCAGCCGTCCTGAATATATTAAAAATGTTTGGGGATGGTTATCACGTCTTCATTCGAGTTGCAAACAATAATGCGGAAGAGCTTCAACAGGCACTGCACCAAAGTTGGAATGAACTTTCAATTAGTTATTTAAAGATGCTGTATAATTCAATTCCGACCAGAATATTCGAAGTAATACGAAACAGTGGGAAAAGTACTTATTACTGATTAACAAATTTGTTTCTTACAAACAATAAGTATTGTATTTTATTATCTGGTCGTATTCAAAGGGCGCGGTACCATGTATGGTTATTTTAATAATGATACATAATTCCACCTATATGGGTAAGAATTAAACATTTTTTTTATGTTTTGTGTTTTTATGTTTTGTTTTATGACTCTGTGGCTTTTGCAGGGAGCTGCTGCATTTTTAATTGAGAAATATGAAAATATATGTATATCTGGTTCTATTCATGTTGCGCGGGGTGTATCTGCGATATTCATTTATCCTTGAGAGATTGTAAAGAATATTAGTACAAAAGTATCAAGGATTTAATGGTTTTTCTACTTGCATAGAAAGATATTCAATAATTGTGATCTATACACTCTGTTCGCATATATTCATAATTTAGCGATTGACAATGCACAACATTATGAAAAATAATTGTAAAAAAAACTTAATGTCGGACGGATCATTCGAACTGATTTTTGGGCGATTAGTATCTACTCACATTGTCATCGATTCGCCACCATTTTGAATCCTTAATATTTTTAATAATCTCCCATTGCTGCTATAATATTTGACAATGCTGTTCTTGCATCACTCTCCTCGAAGACGCTCAGAACCTCCATAGCTTTTTGCGAATGTTCCTTTTGCAGTTGTTTTGTCAATTCAACTCCAGGACCTGTCATGACTATGTCATGAACCTGATAAATTAGTCAAAAATACAAAGGTTGTTAGAACAATATATTATAGAGCATTGATGTAAAAAGTAATGTCTTCGGGAATAATATTATTACCTTAGCATAATCCACATTATGTACAGACTCCAGTCCTTTATCTATTTCAATCAAAATCGTTGGATCATGTTCAATATGAAACATTACAGGTGCACAGCATAGGCTAAATGGTATAGTATGATCTTTGCCAATAAAAGGACCCAAATCTAAACATGCCTGTTGAACATTCACATACAAAGATGATGTTAAAAAAGACATAAATATTTATTTGTGCATATTTCTGTGAATTGTTATTCGGTATTTAATATATAGTAAAAAAATGTCTAAATGTCGTATTATAACATCTTGATTTACCTGCCAAGCAAGGGCTAAATGCTTTCCAAATTTATATCCTTGTTCCTGCACGTCGTTATTATGTCCAGCTAGTTTCAATGTACCTTGACAGGATTTTCCAAGTAGCGCGCCCGCACTTAATACATTTTGTAATGTCCATTCCTTCACAGCATAACCATTACGATCTGGTGGCGGAATCGAGGGTAAAGGATTATTTTGACTATCTCGTCGTCCAATAAATTCCGCCTCGGCCAAGTCCCTCACAGCACTTGACATCAACTCTACTAACTATATAGAAATATATATTAAATTTTCATCAAAAAAGCAAGAAAGATAATCAGTGATGGTTTATCAAAGTATTTTTTACATACATCCTGATTTCTGAGGGCTGCTAATTCAGCACAACTATTTCCTAACAAGTAGTCGCCACTTAATAAGGCTATTTTATTACCAAAAGTCATGTCGTTCATTTCAGAAGCTTCAGGGTACACACCAGGCTGTATATTCACTAAGCCTTTATGAACAACATGACTGGTACGTATCATTTCTGTTACTTCTGCTAGAGCTCTTTGACTGAAATATCAGAAATCAATATAGAAGCCATAAACTAACAACAAAATATCTATATTTAGCTTTTAGTGATGAGATAACACATTAAATACCTATGAAGAACACCTGCAGCCTTGTCTTCCTCCATATCATCCACGTTTAAATGTCCTGCAGCTTTTGATATTAAAAGTACAATAAGGCCCCAGGCCTGCATATTATTGCGGCCATTATAAATTAAACTCCTACAAATAACCATGCATATTATAATACAATAAACTAAATAGTTAGAACAATATAATATTACACAGTTAGCAATAACTTCTTACTTGGCAGTTTTCAATAGTGGATGATTAGATCCCACAAGCTTTCTCAAATGTAGTGCGACATTAGCAATTTCATCACTGAGAAGCCATCGCAGGCTGAGAAATGATGTCGGATAGCCCACAATCTTCTCGGCTTCAGAGACTGCACGGTTCCAGTCTGGTTTTTGACTTGCAGCAACTTTAGTAGCAAATCTCCTGGTTTCACCAGGACAGAAGTCCCTTCTGTCCTTAATTAAGAGATGATATTTGTTGCATAACAAGCCAGAAATCGCGTTACCTCTTCCAAGCACCACGAAAACCGATTTATTCAATGCCATCGTTATTAATCAGGCGTTTTTTACATGCGGGGAAATTCTTTTTTCCAAGAGGCTAACATTGGTCGTGTTAATAACCGTGAATCCTCAATGTACTGACGTCTTAGAACTTTCTCTTTTGTCCTGATTTCCTTATTGTAACCTCCTTCCTCCCATAACATAGCAATTCCGTGGTACGTCACGAACACGTGCTAACACTATTAGAAAGCTGTCACTGCATTTTGAGAATACCGAAGATTCTTCGAAACTTGGACACACATTGTTTTACCATTAATATGTCGATAAAATACATTTCCCATCATTCCGTAAATTAACAGATGATAAAATTCTTACTGATAATTACATATAAAGATCCCTTTAAAGATCAGTTGGTCGCACAACAGCCTAGACAAGCCTAGAGTAATTTTAAAGTTGAACACTAGAATATATCGACAAAGCTACCAATATTACAGAAACGTAGAAAATGAAACCCCATTACAATGGAAGATGATTTTAGATAATTTTCACGATCCATTAATTTATTCAGGATATGTTAAGTATATAGTATTCTCATCAAGATCTATACGTATTAAAATCTATATATTATTCAATAAAATCCTTTCGTTTAATATAAATACACTATACTTCTATTTATTGATCTTTTTCTTTATTACCAACGTCGTATTTTTGGCGGGACTAGACGATTCCGTTAAAATCAGCGTGGTGAATCCAATTCGGTCCAAATCATTGGAAATCTTGGAGTAAAATAAGGAACACATTTCGGAGCTGTTTCTGTTACGTCGATTCTTTCATCCAACATTGTTTTCTTTATGTTAATACGAGGACTATTGAGAATTCCGTTGACTTTTAATAAAAGAGTGCCAGTAGGATCGCATAAAATAATAGTAACTGTTTGTCACAGTAACTATTGTGCATTGTTAAAACGTACAATACCTACGACTTGTAATTTTTCTTGGCATTTATTAGACGGCATCATGCCACCTAAAAGAAACTCATCTACGAAGGTTACCAAGGCTACCAAAGCTACCAAGGCTACCAAGGTTAGTTATTTGTATTAAAATACATATTCCAATATTTAAAATATTTATTAGATTTGCTTGTCAGGTAATTATTTTGGAGCTCTTGAATAATTAATGGCTTCGTATTTCAGGCTAGTACTTCTGCAAGCAAAGATGATAAGGATAAAAAACCTTTAGCTAAGATATTTACAAAGAAAACTAAAAGGGACGAAGATAATGTTGAGGAACCCCCAGCAAAGAAGGCAAAAACCGATGTTAAACAGCCAATGAATAAAACTGACTCCAATTTAGATGAGATCAATTTTGATTGCGATAAGCTCAACGCAAATGGGGAAAAATACAATATAAAAATTTGCAGTTGGAATGTTTCAGGGATAAGAGCTTGTATTAAGGTAATTTTTATTTTTAAATATTAAAATACCTTAAGTAATGTTTCAAACAATATGTATAAGAAAAGACATTCTGGATTACTAATTACAATATCATACTAATAAAATATAAAGTACGTTTTGCAATTCACTGCCAGAAGTGCGAGTATGGTTGTGTCTCACTTAATTGCATGCAGGTTAACAGGGACATGGTGATACTTGTAGTACTGGCAGTGGATTTCAAAACGTATTCATAATAATATATTTAATGTGGTTATATACTTAATTTTATTAATGTTTTTTTAGAAAAATGCATTCGATTATATTAAAAAAGAAGATGCAGATATCGTAGTATTGCAAGAAACAAAATGCGACACAAATAAACTACCACCAGAAGTTAAATTAAAAGGATATCATCATTACTTCCTTGATAGTAAGATTTCAATATCATCACTCCTATATCTTATGACTATATTGCTCATTTTTTGGTTAAATAGGTAAAAAACCAGGCTACTGTGGAGTAGCGTTATATTCTAAAGAAAAACCAATAAAGGTTACATATGGATTAAAAGATTCTGAATTTAATGAGGAAGGCAGACTTATCACTGCGGAGTACAAGAATTTTTATATAGTAAATGTTTGTAAGTATTTCAATAATTCCATGTCAATTATAGAAAAAGACTGTAAATTGAATACTAATTTATGTTTCTAATAAGATGTGCCGAATGCTGGACAAAAATTGGTCACATTGCCTAAGAGATTACGCTGGAATGAAGATTTCAAGAATTATATTAAGCAATTAGATAAAGAGAAGTCAGTAATTGTTTGCGGTGACATGAATGTGGCACATCAAGAAATTGGTACGAATTGACAACAAATGGAAACTAATATGAATATTCATTTTGATTTAGCTATTCTAATTTGTTGATTGATCACTATTCTGTTTTTCGGAATGATAGACTTAAAGAATCCAAAGTCGAATGTGAAGAATGCTGGTTTTACTAAAGAAGAAAGGGATGGAATGACAGATTTTCTTGAACAAGGATTCGTTGATACTTTTAGAGCACTGTACCCTGACAAGACAGATGCTTACACATTCTGGTCGTATCTTGGAAATGCTAGAAGTAAAAATGTTGGATGGTACGTATAAAAAAAAAAGTCGCAAGCGTTTCATTTATTTTTAAGTAATTATAATATTTTATTTTTTAATAGGAGATTGGATTATTTTTTGGTGTCTGAACGAATAAAAAACTCCATTTGCGATAATGTCATAAGGGACAAGATATATGGGAGCGATCATTGTCCTATTATTCTTTATGCTAATTTATAAAATTTTTCCAATTCTGCAGTCTGTAATTGTTAACAATACATTTACACAATTACCGTCATAGAATAAGCGGCTGTGTACGCCTTGAATTTGCAAATTTATCTATCTGTATGTAGTAAAGTGATCGTAAAATTATCCTTATTTTTAAGACTGAGAATCTCTAAAAACACATCATTTGGAAACAATAATCAAACGATCTTGAAACATAGAAATTTATATTTTGCTACAACTGTATGGATCATGTTATATGCAATCGCCATCACAAAAAAAAATCAGTCGAATCACAACCAAGTGGAAAAGAATTTATAGACAAAAATAAGTTCCAAATTTAGAATTTAAGACATGCAGCGATTTTGGTTTTAAAATGGTACACGTGCGATGTTTATGTTTTGTAGAGGTAAATACATAAAATATGACTATTTGATAAAATGGTTGTGGTACATAACAATCCTGTTGTTCCTATATTTCAACTTTCAATTAATACATTTTATACGCTTCTGAAGATATTCAGTTGACAAAGTGCAGAGACTTAATAATTATCCACTGAAAGCATTGATATTTGTAATTTAAACTATTTTCCCAATATGTACTGATTTTTTAAATAAACTGTGTTTAGTAAAACCAGAATGTTTAGGGCATAGTACTTTATTTTAGAATAAATATACATGTTTATATATTTACGGAGCATGTAGTTATAGAAATAATACTTACATACAGCATTATTTATGTCTCAATAATCTTATTTTTCCTAGCAACATTCGTTAGCATTAGTGTATATATCCAAAAACATAATGTACGAATCCTAATTTAAGCACCTGAACACACTTAGAGAAGTTCTTAATCTTCTCCAGCTGGAATGGCATCTTCTAATCTCTTAATAAATTTGACACGTAACTCAGTGACACTGTCATTCTTCAACTGATCCTGAACGAACCAGGAAGCAACTTCCATTTGTACCATTTCACATGCACCTCTTAGTACACCAGTCAATATATTGCAGTATTTCAAATTTAGACAATGATCTGGTAGTTCCACAAACTCTGTTAGTGGATTTGATTCAAAGCAGAGAGAAAACTCATCTCCAGCTGTACTCCAATTAGTGATAGTTGGAGTTATACCAAGGAATATTTTGAAACCAGTCTGGATTTTCTCTGCTGTATCTCGAAAATCATAGCAACGTCCAGAACCAGTGCGTGCCAAAAAGTCCTCGATCAAACGTATTCCCATATTGTATCCCATTCTTTCCAATTGTTTATTGACATCCTCAACGTTCTCATAATCTTTAAGTAATTGCGCTACCAATGCACCATAAGTCAAAGTGAACAGTTCTGAATTCTGTAACAATGACACTTAATCATATAACCTCAAACATGTAAACAGATAACATAACAGAATATAGATAACGTAGAATCTCGAAATAAGATTCTACTAAACATTACAGTTCAGTTTATAAACTTACCACTTTTTTGGCATCGAGTCTGGAGCCTGCCCTAGACATTTTTTTATAAAACTTAATAAATGACGTTTACTATCGCGCCAAGGTGGAGAAAGTAAGATCGTGGCCTCTATCGATGTATTAACCAACTAAATATTAAAATACAGCTTGATAAAAACAAATGAAAAATAATAATATTAGTAAAAATACATCTATACTTAAAATAACACTCAAAAACTTTCTAAATACTACAAAATAATTAAAAATATCCTTGAGCACTCTCACTACCGATAACGTTAAACAATCATGTATTTATCGTTCGACAGTAAGACATAATTTGGACTCTCTTATCAACAACTGCGTATACACACTCAAGATGGTGCTGGCAGTACCAGTTTCATCCAATTATAGTAACGTACAATTGTTTTTAACAAACCTAAGTAAATTGCTGTAGAATTAAATATTTACCCAACAATTTAATTCTGGTACAGTGTATCATAATCAACAGTGCAATAACTATATAATACGATATCTGATATATCTCTTCCCTAAGTTTTTCTCACAGTACCTACGTGAACGGTAAGTCGTGTGCATTGAATTTTTCCTTGAAGATCGATCCTAAATGTAATTGCCGTTATTACTTAATATACTAGTGGAACGTAATGGTACACCGTGTACGAGTTTTGCAATGAAATAGCAGAAACGGTATACGCTCGTAACGAGACGTAACGTTATACTCGGATATCGAATGAAGTTGTTTGGCTGGAGTGGCCATAAGTTTTTTTTCTTCATTTAACTAGAAAAAGATCATAGTGAAATCTCGAAGACGTCATTAATATTAGGCAAGTTATTAAAAGTGTATTCTATTCTTTCCAGTACCACTTTTTTTTTCGATCCTTCACATTTTGCAGTAAGGAGTATGTGCCTTCATGGTCAAAGCAAAATGGAGGTCTTCAAGTTTTTACTTACGGCTCGATAAACTTTTATTTGCTGAACAATATATTTAATACATTCATCGTGGCCGGACGTGCCATTTTATCTGATATAAAAATCTAATCGTCCCACCTGAATACACAGAGTGCTCTGTAGTGGCTTAGAAATAAAAAATGTTTACGAAAAAATATCGAAATTGGCCAAGAACCGAAGCCAAGTCAGTGAAGTAAAAGTTTCTAATATAAATCTCATATATTAAATCATACATTAAATATATACACTGATTGAATTAATATGTTTCAACAATATAAATACAATACACCCTGTATATATCCAAGAAGGGGGAAAAAATAATATGGAAGGAATGCAAAAAAAGAAAATATATATTAATGACCACGAGTTTATCATTCAAGATGTCGAGCTTCTACCGCAATTCATTGATTTACGTTTTCGCGTAATTGAACAGTGGTACAGGATAGGTAAATTTCCCTCAGCGAATTCCTGCTTACAAGCTTACTCGGTATCACTCAGGAACGTTTGATTTTCATTGATTTATTTATATGCGGTAATAAATAAATCCAAGGAAGACAGTAACACATTTTTCTTTCTGTCACGGCTGTTGCTCATTTCGTTTTCAATCTCGTTACTCCAACTATTTCTCTACTGTTTATTAAAGGCGTGCAAGACGTCAATGTGCTTTTAACTTGCGCAGCTTGCACAGGCTCACAGCATCCGCGTAACTGATTCTTGTTCCGGGTCAGTGCCTAATCTCCGACATCTTCAAGCCGTCTCATCTGATCCTCCTTGGCTTTGTTTTCGCCATTTCTCCATGGCAGGTTGATGCACTCTGCGAGAATGCATTTTTGAATTGTTTTACATAAGAACAGAACGGCTGAATACATTGGAAATGATAAAGGACATAATTAAAAATTAAATTAGGAATTCTTTAGAAAATACTTTTCGATAAAGTCAAAATTGGACTGAACTGTTTTTAATTTATTATACAATTTCTTTTATTGAGTGGATATATGCATATGTTTATTAGTAGGGTTTCATAACGATTATGAAATACTTGAATTATTGATCATCACTATCAATGATTCACATCCTCCCTATCCATATAAGCTTCGAGATCATCGATAGTAGTTTGTATGAAACTAAAAAAAGAATGAAATTTCGAGAATGACTTTCGCAAGCAGGCGCCACAGTTGCACGAGAAACTATATAACTCGATGAATTACATTAACTGTAGAAGCAGGTAATAAATGCACGTAGATCTGTCATTTATTAATAATGATTATCGTCAGGGAATCATTGTGACAAGTTCTCGTTATCGCTTGGACTACGTGGTAATTACGTCTGGCGACATGCGATCGAAGTCATCGATAATATCGATACCGGCCAAATAAAAATCCGGATTGGCCATTACCGACAAATCATGATACGTATGACAGTGGTGCTTGTCTGTAAAAGTGTAGACAAAAAAATATAAAAAATAGCTTAGGCAAATTTTTCGTAAAATTTTATATCAAAATTATACGCACAAGGCCGTGCTTTAATAGAACGCCTTTTATTTATAAGGTCAATGAGTCTAATAACTATTGTCCCATGCGATTTATCTCTATGGTGTATCTGATGGCTTCGACTGTATTTTTATTATAGATGCTGTTAGCGACGGATTGTGCAAGCATACGGGATTACAGGCTAAACTCCATGAGCAAGATATTCCAATTGACAGGATTAAGGTCAATGTGTAATACAGCTGATGAATTTTGACAGGACATTTCTAAATGGCGCTCGGGCGATTATGCCAAAATCGACAAACATACATTGTCCCTCCCAAGGGATTATGATATTAAAACAATAAAAATCGGTAGGTATTAGATTGGTATTAGGTACGATTATTGAGTCTCTCGCATCGACAAACCGATTAGCCACCGCGCTTATTACACGTCGCGTTTATATACATCGTATACAATTCTAATTCTACTGCCAGTATCGCTATGTCGAACATGAAATTGATTTTAATTACAACTGCCCTATAGTCTAAGCACGGTTACTTGTTTACAAAAATATCATCTCAGAGTTCAAAAAACCGTCTGACCTTTTATTATTTCTCGTGTTGCCTCATCTGACCATATTTAATTTTTAATTACCTGTACCCACATCCAAATCCTAATTTATCGATAACGGGCGTTTTATGTCCGAAGGAAATATTAATATGCCAAAGGACATCGGGCGCGTATCCGACTCCTTGGAAAGCAGTTTCTGTTTTCGTGTATTTGTCGTGAAATTTTTTTGTGTATAAAAAAAGACAGGCTATAAAAGTCGCATGTTAATTAACGCTTTGAGTTTCTTCATATTTCTGTCAGCGTCATATACCCCTCTGTCTTCCTTTAGATTCCTTAGAACATCAAGGCGAGCCTGAATAGTTACCGATAACATTAAAAGACAATCTACGATTCAATGATAGTCCTCTGGCAATTAAGTCGAGCCGTGTTACGCGAGGAGTTCGCAAAAAAAGGAATGAAAAAAGGAAGCAAAATGTATATACGTACATTTGCATAAACAAGCCCGAACCGCAAGTGATGACGACTTTCGGTTTCCATTTCAATATCAACCGATGCGACAAGAACCAGAATAAAAGGAAACGTACCAAACTATCGTATCGTTATGATATATTTCTTTTTTTTTCCAAATTATTTCAGACGCGTGGAACAGTCGGGATAGCAAATACGTTCGGGCAAACAAACCCACCAGTAATCATGCCAAGCCTTTTTCGTAACGAACGAAAATTCAATCGAATTTGCATATGAGCTATTTATACACACATGTATGACGGAGAAATAACTGCTGGCTTTTAATATATCGACATTTTTAACCCTATCCAAAATGAATAACGAGCAACGTATCAGGCTGCGTTCCAGTTCCGTCTCCGCTTTTGGTACACGTATGTATACGTGCTTACATATATCTGTCCACTGTATGCGTTGCGTGTCGTTTATGCAAATATACATGCGGTTGCAATTTGAATTTGGCCACGACATCGAATTATGCAAGTCGATCCAGTTAGGGGACAGAAGGAGAAAAAAAATGAAACAAGCATCAGTGGCATGTAAGTCAGCTATATATATGTGTGTGTGTATATATATGTATAAAAAGAGGTAAAACAAAAAAAGTGCAGCGAGAATTTTTAATAATATTACTAATTAAGGTGGTTCGCCTAGCATAATAATAATATTCCTATTTCGGTGAATACCTTGCATATCGATCGTTACAAAAATATATCCTACGTAAGGTATTATCTTCGAGACAAGCAGAAGCACAGAGATCCATAATTTTTAAAATTTTCATATCACATTGTTTAAATAATGCACTAAAAGAATGATTAAAAAATTCCAAGACTTATAATTAAAAAATCATCTTAGTAATGCTCGATATAAAAGAAGTGTCTACTAGAAGTTTCATCCACTTTTACCACCTGAAAGCTGAGATATGACGAAAAAAATATAGCTATTTTAACATGCGAAGTATATCTGTATAGTGCAATTTTTGCTACTTTCATTCCGTATATCTCGCACACTAGATGGTAAATAATTTTGAAATTTTGCACGCAAGACCATTAAACATCTGCCAAGAACAATATACAAAATTTAGATCCGTATCTTGGAAGTACCCTCATGATCTAACCATCTTACATGTAAACAGTTTTACTCTTGTTTTTGTTTTCTTATGCGCTACGAATATGGATCTTCGTACGGATGAGATACATTAGAGAGTAGCAGTTCCCATTGAGACTCCTAATAGTGTAGAGATCGGCTTAGCGAATCGTCCGTTACTTAATCCTCTTTCGAAAGAGTCTCTCGGGAAGGCGTCTGGGTAGGTTTATGTGCATATAGGTGTATACATATATAATATACACACGTATGTTTCAGTACGCTCTCCTGAAGACGAAATCTAGGTAGATGCGCATTGCAGAAGTCGAGAACCGGATAGGCGAATAAATGGATAAATGGACATTCACCTAATAGCGTATACATGTTGCTTTGAGAACATGGTACGATCTTTATTTACCATTTTATATGGACGCAAGAACATATGTAAGTTACCGCCCTTGTAAAAATTATTTACGCGCTCTCTGGTCGTAATCGATTAACCCCAGAACGATATTAAATACGATTTACGTATTCTTCACGGTTTACTTGCTGCTTGCATTCTTTTACTTGACTATACGTACTGGAATGCTTAATAGTAGCTACTGCTTTTTAATTTTTTAATTAATTTAAGAAACTTTAGTACCTATGAATCTTTTTATTTACCCTGCGTATATTTATATTGCGTAATTTGAAATACGTGTCAAATGCTAAATTGCGTAATGTATTTGGAGTATTTATAATTGGGATATAGAGATACCTGTTTATATTGTTACCTACTTGCTCATTGGAGGATACGAATGACGAATTAATTTTGCTTTTATTATTAATTACGGACGACTCGAAATCTGTCAGATGACAAAATTGTACAGGATAACCCGTTACGCAATAATTATATGTATATGATATGCGTATAGCCACGCGTGTACTAAGATAGGCCATGTTCCAGTTTTTCGTGTAAAACGGACGAGTTAGTCCTATGTAATCCTACGTGGCGTAGATTTCAGATTGCCTAATCGTAGTATAAGAACGTATTAATGAATATATCGAACAGAGCCAGTTAACTGTGTATCTGTATTCCGTGTGGCAATCTGCGTCGGGCACGAGTTCTCTGCCAACTTCGTTAAATTACATTCCGGATGATCCAGTTCAGGAATTACACACTCGGGCTTGGGATCTCACTTTCATCGTCCATCGAAGACTGGATGATCTAGCAGCTGCTGCCGCGCTCGCCAAAGCAATTCTACGCGGAGTTTAGAGCGTCGGGTGGCCATTTTGTCTTGAATCGTTTATTTCGAGACCTAGTTTCGCTTGTCGCTAAAAATTTTCAAGAATTTTTTTGTTTCGTCGGTTGATCGATACAAAAAGAATTTGGAACTTTATACATATACATATTTATGGAAGCCTTACTGCGACGTTTGTTTGCTCGTAATTTTTCACCGTAATTGCATCAGACCCGCGTTCTCAGTCTACGAAAAAAGAAGGCAATAAATTTAAATGCAAATTCTTTCAAGCAAGCAAGTGCTTTCGGGTACAAATGATAATGTAACATGGCGCATGCGCGCGGTACCACGCCTTGGAATATTTTTGGAACAGCTTCGTATGTCGGTTCGTAGGCCGGCCAAAGGGGGCTTTGGTGACTACGAGGAAAGAGAGGAACTAAATATAAATAAGGAAGAGCAATTTCCATTTGGTTTAGAAGACAAAGGCTAGTTTGAATTTTTCATTAGTCCTGTCGTAGGCACTGTTCTTCTTTCTCTTCTTCGTTTTGTCTTCTTCTATCCATTCGTCTTCGTACTGACAACGGTACGTCCTTTGTACTGTTTAATGTACCATTTTGATTCACGTCATTCGAATGACAGGTATCGTTTACCTTTATATACGACTGACATCGCGATTCATCGATGCGGGATGGATTTTTTTTTGTACCGTACAAAATGGCGCTAATGGCGATAATGACCAGTGAGACGATTATCTTAAGCGGGTAAGGATATACGAACGAGGTCGTCCATATTGTTCTTTCGTCGAGATACAAATGTACATAGATATAGTTAGATACTCGTAATATATATATATATATATATAAGGATGTACCAATAGGCCATAACACACTGTGTATAGCTATATGTTAAAATCCTGCAGTTGCAGGAATGCCGAGTATACGAAAGGAGAGGCCACGAAAAAAGGCCACGAAACTGGAAAATATTGAATCTTCTCGTAAAGAGAGAGTGATCGATTGTATTTAAATATATTTTTTCATTATGCTCTTTTCTTCTCCTTCTCGTATACCGTATATTTATGTATTTAATGGGAGGCCAAGGCAAGACCGTTAATTTTACCCGAGATCACAGGGTGTGATCGTTAATTCATGTTTACTCGCAAAACTCTGTGAAATTATTCGTAAATTGCAGTGTATCGTGTATCGTGTAGCGTCGATTAAATTGCATGCAGTTCGCGTGCATCCTTCGTGATATGCACTTCTTCTCGTGGCGCTACCCTCCATGCCTCCTTACATGTTTCTGGTATACCCTCTTTTCGCTTCGTCGCTCCGCATATCCCTCGTCGTTCCACCTCACCTTTCTCCTTTACCTTCTGTTACGTAAGAACGACGAAATCGTAAGGGAACGAGTCGAGATCGCTCGACTCTTGGGTGAGCGTCCACGTTTGTTACGTTATTTGTTAAATGGCGAATGTTTCACCATGGGCATCGTAGACGAGAGGGGAGCGGTTCGAGAGTATTTTTAGATCTTCCAGTGAACGGAGGATGTTTTGACAGGAGGAAAAAAGAGAATTAAAATGAACGCAGATTGGGAGGGGTGTTGGTACTCGGGTTATAAAATGGTTGGGAAATGAGCGGATTTATTATTAGATTAAGAAAAGAGACAATTTTGTTAACTTTCTCAAAGATAAAAAAATTATTGTCTATATTGTATATGGGTCTGATTTTTATTTTTATTTTTATTTTTTTCAGTTTGGATGACAGCCGTTATGTGGGATACTTGTTGGGTTTGCGTCTTCTACTCTTTTTATTCACTGTCCTGTAAGTGTACTTTAACACGTTGGACACCACGTCACCCATATCTGGGTGACGGCTATGTTTCTTCGGGGGCCCCGTCACCCGTAAACGGGTGACACTCTTCTTCGTCCAATTAGAACAGGATTTTGGAGGTAATTTATAGTAATTCTATTTGTAACACAATTATGACGAGTATACACAATATAAAGTAACAATAAACTATAAAGTAAACAAAAACAAACATTAAAAATATACTTATACTTATAATGAAATAAAATTCTCGAACGCATTGCATCGTATCGTTTTTCCAGCTTATCGCGCTGTTTACACTCCGAGTCTCGGATTTGTGTCCCGGGAGAAACTCCACCGATTCACACTGGCCGTTCAACGTGTTAAATTGAAGAGTACTTGAGATAAGAATGACAATAATTTTCAAATAGTTCTCGAGTACTCTTTTGAGCAGATGAATTACCATTGGATTACTCCTGTCATAGCGTTACACGTATAGTTATAGTGTAAGTGGCTGATGGAATAGACCGTTTTGAATTGTGTGGGTCAATGATGATTACGTAACTTATGAACAAAAATTTATGTATTATATGTAATGGTGAGTTTGTACAAAATGTTGACTTCACGTATGCAACATCTTGTACCAGAAATACAGTTGCAAGGCAAAATGTAGGTGGGCTTGGATTTTTGGCAAATTGCGATTATTACTCAGAATCTCAATTATGGGATTCGAGTTTGTGTCAACGGATATTGTACTCTTAATTCGTATCCCCTATAGAATCTGCAGTAACGACCTTTTCAAAATCTAGTATCTGGTGGTATATCATAGTCATGAAAACATACAGCAAAGTGGCTAGTTGTGCAATCATACTGATCGTAGAGTGTTTATGAAGACATTTTTTTCCCTTTTTCTTATTCTTGTAATTTGCTACCAAGTTACTCGTATTCAAACTGAACAGAGACCGTGGGAATTATCTGTGATTTTTCGTAACGGTTTTTTTTTTACATGGAATCGAAATAGGTACTCCTTAGAATTTCAGGATGGAGCAGTTCCTGCTGGTCTCGACCTTGTCGGCTCGTCAAACATTATACAATTTGATTACACTTATAAAGATCCGTATTTGATTTCTTGTGGCGTTCACTTTTTAGCTATCCATGGCTGGTATATACAGGGTGTCTTACTTTGACGTTTATGGAATGAATCCGATTGGCTTTTCTTCAGGATTCTTCAAACTGGTCGAAATATCGGACAAAAGTCGTTAATTGTGATCTTTCGCATTTTGGTCCATTTGGATGATGCAAGTGAAAAATATTATAAATAATTATTACGTATGTCGATTTATTATGTAAGCACTGTATTTCGTGCGACATCCGGTTGGCGATTTGTTTGTAATACTTAAATAATAAATTATTTAATGTAACCTTTAATACAGCTAATGAATTTTCAGGGATTAAAATTATTTAACACTAATCTTCCTTCGAGGTTTACCGGTTTAATGCAAAAGTGCATAAGCTTGCGCAAGATTGCAACTGGTGCATTCACAGCTGTTCCCTACGTATATCTACACGGGTATTTATCGTGTGCTGATGCAGCTTACGTCGGAAGAACGCTACTGCTACTGCATTCATAATCTCTAATGGGCGATTTATATTGCCTCTGGACCGGGATGCTGGGCTGCATTAACTGCGTGGGAATTGCATCTAGGAAACATTTGCCATTTACTTGTTGGATCGATGACGCTCGATTTTATTATTATTTTGAACAAGGCATGAATTATAATTTTCAAAAATACTTTTTATTTCGAAAAATAATTATCACTGTCGGTGTATTCTGTTTTATCAATCTGTTAGTTTATTCAATCAAAATAACGTTTGGCTTTCAGGATAGAGAATCTTTGCTCTTATTTCGTCGACACGGCATTGGAGCACGTCGGTATCCATGGCCACTTCGTGAACAGGTTGGCCATTTCACGGGAAACAAGTTTTATCGGACCTCGAATTTAACTTGGCAACGACCGACCGACGACTCGTCATTGTAAATCAATATGGATCGACATATTGGGTGAGTCGAATAAATTATCAATACAACCACCATTAGGATAATCCCCTGGAGATGTGACAGTAACTGCCAATGATTGTAATAAGTCGTAAGTCGGTCGACGACAAAAAATGCAAAACCTGATAACGTTAGCAATTGTGCAGTGTCTGACACGATCAGACTGTATCCACTTGCGAATTAGCCAACTTGATTTATGCAATATGTCTGTCTCGCTCTTGCACACCTTATAGACAGAATGCAAATATTTTCAATTTTTACATAAACGATTGTTCAGTGCAGCTGTAAGAATCGTATTTTTTTTCTTAAATAATTTTATTTTTTAATAAAGGAATTTATAAGAATAATTGAGAGCGCTTTTTTTATTATAATTTCAATGCAAATGTAATTATGATAAAATTGTAAATTTATATATATATATATCGTCAACTCCACGTACGGTGTTTTTCAGGTGACTTTAAAGGTTATCTCGAAGTAACAAATGACTCAGGGAAGTAAGGGTAAACGTGAGTACGGGATCATCTTGCCTGTCGGCCCGTGTGGAAGCACCTTTTTACAGGCGGCTATGCTTATCTCACGTCGGTGAAAATTATTTCGCTTGCGTTTCTGCTTCGCGTGATGTATTGTTTGCGCTTTACTTTTTTCTTCTTTTTCTTCTCGCGCGTCGTTATTTTTTAAAAAGTGATATCTTCGCCGATCGCGTGGATAACTTTTATGAAAAAAGAAAATAAATACGTTAATATACATAAATCTTGGGCAGTTACTTCTCGCGGGGGAAAATAAACGATTAATTCTTTATAAAATATCGTCATAGCATCTAACTGCTTAAGTAGTAAAGGTCGATTGTCAGTCGGCCAGTTGATTAAAGCCGACTCGAAACTTCAGCAAAACAAGTAAAACAGGATTGTAATTAATGAACGACCTCGAGATTTTGTTAGCCGTGTGATTTGCAGTGAAATGATGCTAATGGTAAAAGGAACTTGTGATTTAATACAGAAACATATATGAATGGCATTTCCGAAATGTGAATGAGGAAATCAGTGTTCTGGCGTAAGGTGATGTACGTTCATAATGAACGTAGGTATGTATAAGCGCATTGTGTAATACGGTTGTACATTTTTTTAATGTCATTAAAATAAAATGATTAAATGATAAAATGAAGATTTGAAAAAAATTAGCGATACGTCATTGGATGCCATGGTGTCGCTCGTCCGGATCATCGATAATTAATCGATGCTTCGTAAAAGTTTGCTTCGAGAGTTTCGATGATCTCAATGCATAAACACTGTCGTAGAGAAACGACTAGGAAAGCCGTCCGGGCGAAAAAAAAGCTAAAATCGATCGAAAGCAATACTGTCGCTGTTACAAAATAATTTATTACAAAGGATAACCTAAAAAAATCCAGAAGCGAAACGGAATCGAATTGAGAATGTTATTGTTGCTGGATAAAAAAAAGAGCATTTCAAAATGTCAAGGCTCAAAATTACACGAACAATAACATATCGAACGTCGCGTATCATTAATAATTTTGTTATACCGTTGTAACCGTTGAAAACAAGTATTTATACACATTATATAATATTCATTAATTCCAATGACTTTTCCATGCGCCAGTGATGACTGGCGAATTTAACAGAAAATTAAACGACCTGCGAAATATCTCGAACAAACCCGTACGATCCATAAAATGATTTAAAAATGTCAGACCTCAGCGAAAATGATTTAACATACAATCATTATGCGGATAAGAGGACTTACCGATGACACGTCCCAATGCTTGGCATTATTGAAATCCGCCCAATTGAGAATCGCTTTTAAAAAAACCGGTGGCGACATTCCAAAATGATTTGCCAGAAGCTCCTTCGTTCGTTATACATATGTATATAGCTTGTAGATACGCACGTGCATAGATACATGTAAAGTAGCATCCAACGTGAATCAAGCCACACCTTACAAGTCAAACGAATTTAAATAGTGAAGCCGAACTTCTCTAAGTAGTTCCTAGTACAATCCCAGTAGATAAATGCGTTATTATTAGGCACAGCTTACAGTACAGTATGTGCATACGTGCATACAATAATAAGAATGCGTCTAATGGTAACAACAGGTATTAAAAAAAAAATGATTCATCCGCAGCATCTTTGTTCTCGCCAGATGCATCGCTCGATGCACTCAATCCTATGCACTGGCTGTTAGAGTCACGATGGGGCACCATAAACACCAAGTAATGTGCGTGTCCGTGGCAAGAAGGTGCACTCGAAATGTCAAGGCGCCTCTGGAGTGAAAGGACGCCTTACGCACATTTCGTGATGCCGTATGTGTACGTACGCGCGTGTGCAGCTTTACTTATACAGGTACGAGAACGTAAGTACCCAACATATGTGGTATAATTAATTAATCGACAGAAACGTACCATCCGCTCGAGTGGATCATAAACCGATCATAAACGGATAATGCCGTTGACTCTTGATATTTAAATAACGAATTCAACTACTAGGAGTTGTTACGCTAATGAGGTGCGCTGTAATTAAGAGATAAAAGGAATAAGATCCAGTCTGATAGTAAAAAGAACGCTTATAAGTTCACTTTTGAAAATATTGACGCCATTGTAAATTTTGAATTAATTTGACACATTTATACGTCTGCGTCTTATCGTGATTGTCAGCCAGAGGTTTTTGAGGTTATGTTTCTCTTCTCGTATAGGATTCGATCACTTTGGTCAATATGCACGAGGGCATTTTTCCTATGTAAAAACTGGACGCTATTTTCCTTGCTGTATTTTACATGGTAAGGACACATTCCTTCGTAGGTATAGATATTATATAAAATACTAAATACGTCAGTATGTACACTTTTATAATTCCCGCGCAAAAACGAGACGCCGTTTAGTGCATTTACTGTGCGACAGTTGCATTCCTGTCTTGTGGACGTGGCATAAAAAGTCAATGGAATATACGTAACCTGAAAAACAAAATTCAATGTTGAATATTATATGTATTTAGGTCATTTTGATATACATCATTTTTGACGGACGATCTTACACAAATGTACCAAAACCATCCATTTTGTTAGATATTCGAGATTTTCATGTTGCCTTTCCAAGAAGTTCTGCCCCCTTTTTATTTCGTTTTTATTACATACGTGCACTCAACTGTACGCAGGCATATGTACCCGTGTCGACGATCTTTAGACGACGCTCTGGAATTCTCACTCGCGTCCCAGCGTCTCGACGTCTCGAGGGGCGTCGTAGTCCCATTAGATATCCCAGCCTCCCTTGAGAAAGAGCGGAACATTATCTTCACCGGCTTTAATTGTCCTGGTACAATTAAGCCGTGTTTTATTAACGCTGAAGGAGCCTGGGAAAGAAAGAATATAAGTACCACCGAGCGCCGCGAGATGGACAGACGGGACTGACACATACGACACACGAGACACTCTGTAACCAAAATAATCTCGAGAAACGCGTAAATCAGTCCTTTTTAATTAAACGCCGTCTACCACTACCGCGAACGTCACAACGTATCCTTCTTTACTCTCCACGTGATTCCTCTTGTTTACTCGGTCACTTGTAATTACGTGCGGACACCTCACCTCTCGCGGATGTACAATTATTTCGTTTAATTTCTCTCATTGCCTTCTTCAGCGTCTCTGACTATGCTTCGGTACTTGCAGTTACTAGCGTTAATGAGCTACACTGTATGTATGTACCTGCCCATTGCACTGTTTACGGTTGCTATTACCCCGCTAGACGAATACGAGTCCTTTGGCGGGTAAGGGATCGAATGAAATTTATTTGATGTTATTACACGAAGGCGAGACTTCCTCCAAAGTATTTGATTGTTTGATTAATTATTATTGACACGTTAACGACTCGGCTTAATTATCATTTACAAATTAGATGCTAATTATTCGTAAAGCTTCAGCGTCTCTAACGGGTGTTGTCGTAACTTGCATTGAGACGTCGTTATTCTCTGCTTCTCTAGTAGAAATTTCAAGGATCCCTTTAAAACTCGCCGATTTCGCTCGAGAGTCGTGCGATTATTGCAAATTAGGTGACGTGGTTGTGGGATTGCGTAAAAGTGTCGAAAAGAGAAGAAGAAAAAATAGAAATGTCAGTATCTCATTAAAACTAGTCCAGTAGCTTAGTACGCGCGACACACAATAATAACAACAATCAGGGTACACAGTTTCTAAAATGAATTACGTGAAATTCCCCGAAATTCGCAATCGCCCCTAATTTATCATCATCGTTATTGTTTTAAGCCCTTTTATATACGGTGGCCATTAAAATGAGATTACTCCTGGCGATGCTACGCGATCCTCTGGATCTTTTTTTTTTCTTTTCTACCTTCTTCCTTTTGGCTTTCGTGACCTTCGGAGTCGACTATAAGCACAAGCGTAGCACGTTTCTCAGATTAATATCTAAAAAGGTCGTGTAACCTGTAACACCTTCTTCTTGGTTATCCCAGGATCCCTGGTGAACCTGTTCCTCTCTCACGCGGACGGGACACTAGGAGATAGACTATATACATTTCAGGAATGCCAACTGCCGAGTAAAAGCCAAGGAGAACTCGGCTCAGTTAGGTTATAATGAGTCTAGTAATGTTGTCGGTAATTCATCTCTTATTTTCTTTTTTTTTCCCTTATTCACCAGAGACAAAATTCCAGCGAGACATTTTTACCTTAAAAAAAAAAATAAGAAATTGACATAACTCTTCGGATCGTGGGGCCTCGGTCCCAAAGCATCCACGGAATGTTCCTCAAGCGCTGCGAAGTTTCGATCACTATCTACGTGTACACTTTCGATCTCTCGCAAATGGATCTTAACGATCGTTAAGGTTAAAAGGCCAGTAAGAGACGTATTAAAAAAATGTTGATCGATTCGGTTTTGAAAATTACACGACTTCCTTCTCTACTCCCCCTTAACAAATTGACATATGGCGAATTGTGTTTCGCGCGAGACCAAAATTTATTGGTTTGATCGTCCGGTTCTATAATTGTTTTTTTTTCTTTTATTCGTTTTGCAATGTATAGATATGTAGGGGGTATCTCCTCGCCTTGGTACGAGTCAACCAGGGCAATCAGGATCTCTCGCGACTTGCATTCCTGTCGCATTTAAATATTGATTAATGTACCTGACAAACAGGCCCACTTTTCAAGTCGCTGCACTTTTCGGCTACGCCCACGTTTAACGTAACTCTGTCTTGCCTAGGCTTTTTACGGGCTTTTACGGTTCGAGCATAAATCAACCTGGGACACGTTTCACGTGTGTATACGTGTATCTGCCAGTGGTGGGTTATACGACATTGTACTCATTTACCATAGTGGTTAGACACATCGCGAAAGTAGATCTTTTTCATTTTAATATTTCGGGGCTGTATTGTAAGTTATCGAATTGTATGACGCGTAGGAACTGGGATTGTCGATCGGATCGCGTGAATTAATTAATTGAACGAAAGTAGGGAGAGTAGAGGAAATACTTGGGTGAGTGGGTGGGGGCTGAGGTAATAAAAAAAATTAATTTTTAGATCGTTGTCTACAGTGTTAATTATTTGATCAATTAGTTGAGTAAGATTTTTTGAAAATATATAGACTGTTCATGGTTTTACGCTATATTGTATGGTAGAAAAATATAAATGGTGTATTATTACATAAAAATGATAAATATAGTATATAATTTTATAGGTGGGTTATTATTACGTGTGGTATATTCTTTTTACTATATTTTTATATGGCCTCCGTCATATAAATGTCCTGAAAACAGTGTTTGCAGGTTCTCAATATGCTTGTTAATTTCTTTTATTACTCCAACAGGGCAGTTTCTAAATTATCCTTACGACCGGTTTATGCTTTATTACTGCGGTAAACGCCCGTAATAAATCCGATTATTGTATACAGTTTTGCTTTGTCCACTGAGCATTCAATATGGACGTGCTATTTAAAAGGCCGCGGCCATTTTCATAAAGTGCGTATCGGCATGTTCGCACACGCAAGACGAGTGGTGAAAATAAAAATAACCACTCAAAGGAGAATCGATACCATATATATATACTTACTACGATAAAAAAAAATACAAATGAGCCTGAGTACACAATAAGGATTTCTTCGAAGAGGGCCTATCCATTTTGTCTCTTAACACGTTAAGCGCCGTGCTGACTTTGTTGACCTTTCCGTTCACGCCACGCGATACTGCCAAACCGTGACCGCATCGGTGACCGACGCAGCGCTTAACGTGTTAATGGCAAAACAGGACCCATTAACCATTACACAATTATACTCTCGCGCCTCCGCCATCTTTGATCGACAAACAAAGAGACACAGGAACCATCTCGATTTATCCCAAGAAAATACGTTGTGTTCTTAGAAATGTATATTTTTTCCGCAATCGTGATCGTCTTGTTCTTCACGTGGGTGAGTGTTAAAAAAAAAGTGTCGAAATATCTTTTATAGCATTTTGCCAAGTGCTGTCAATATGAATCCAATGTACACGTCATAAAGTACGCGCGTGGATAATTCACGTGAAATCCATTATCAAATGACACGATAATCGTTACTCCATTTTGCTATTAGCACCCTGACTCTCTTTCGTAAAGATCTTCTATAGAAATACTTTCGATGATTTCTCGGAAGGCAGCGTGGTGTGCGCATGCGCGTAGACGCTATTGTCTGATCTGACAGGCTTCGCTATTGGGTAATCTAATAGAGTTAAAAAGATCGTTACGTGTCGTGTGTAAATGAAGTAGCGCGATTCTCTTTTTTTTTCTTTTTAATCTGCGGATAATAATAGAATCGACTGTTAAGTAGAATCCGGGAATTTGTCGGCTATCTTATTCTGCCGGCTCAACGTAACAATGGCGGCCTGCGTGCGGGTGGGCGTTCGAGGACTCGACCTAACCTAATCAGCCATAGATTAAATATTCCCAAGCAAGGAAAACTGGTTCGCTCCGGTGAGGCCTAGAAAGTGATACATAACGCGTCATTAGCATACTTTACGATCTATAAAGTTAATGGCTCTGGGCGTCCTTTCTCGCGACAGGAAGAAGGAACACCTTCGTTGGATCGAAATTGCAATGTGGCTGCGCAACGCATAGGGACATACCGTGTAAGTGCCTCGGTGTCATATCGCTTTATGGACAAAGATAACGGTCTACATGGATACAATAACAGTATAGATTTGATATAAAAGAATGATATTAAAAAAACAAACCTCGACTTCTTCGATTCTTTTATACTTATGCATTTGTTTCACGAGTCTGCCGCACAGAGGTCACTGTCTTATTAATTACCTGACAATATTGCATGTCTTTGCCGAGTAGCCTTTCACGTTCCAATTTTTTTGTATATTTTCTTCTTTTCGCTCTCTCTCTCTCTCTCTCCCCCTCCCGGTCTACTTTTGCTTTTTGAAATTCATCGTTACCGATACCCTTACGTCGATCTCTCGATCGCTTATCACCACCGCCGTGTAATTCGTCGAAGGTGACATGGCTGGCCCATTTCCGGCGATGATCAATGGCCAATAGGAAATCGCAAAGGCCTTGAGATATCCCACACCAATTGTCAGTGTGATTGATTTGGCGCGTTTTACCGTAACGGCGACAGTACGATCTATCAAGGAGTTCGTCGTATTCTCATATGTCGTTACAGAAAAACGCGGTTTAAGTATAACGTGCTAATTCAAAAAGTATTGTTCGCTCCTATGTATTAAAACGTATGGTTTTTTCTGCTTCCAAACATACTTAGATACATTTTGAGGTTATGACAAATAAGTGTTGCCTTTCATATTCAAATTATAGTCAATCCGCTACTATATATCCTCCATACAAATAATTATACTTGGCAATCCAATGAAATTGTCTTGATTGACAGTTCTTTCCCTCCTCTTCTCCCTTTTACATACTTATTCTTGTAATCTCTATTGACTGATTCATTTACTACCTTCACTATATATTATTACTCGGCTAATCTATGTATCCCGTGTTACGCGACTCGGTGTCGTGGTCAATGTCAATGACTAATATTATTGACAATAAAAGAAATAGAAATGAGTGTCAGTCAGGCACGAGACGCCAGTCGCATGTATTCTGTACACATGTTTACGTACTCAAACCTAAAACGAGTTTAGTACTATTTACGAGATTAGATTTGTACAATTTCACGTCACTGTCGAAGTCGTTGCGAAAGAGCCAGGATATTATAACCTGTTCTAACGAGTATTATCTAATATTTTGGTTCGGATGGATGACGCGAAATTCCGGTTGTGCTTGTAGTAGACGTGGCCTTGATAAAAAAAGTTCAGCCATAAGGTGTTGGATAGGTTATGGGCAGGTTTGTAATCTCTCAACTGGACCTCTGCGCTAATGCCTTGGGCATATATACATATATGTACTTAGACTGCACGCGCAACAAAATCAATAAGAGTAAAGTGGAGACAATGCACATTTATTTTTTCTGTGACAATTAGCATATTAATCTGTAATCCGATCGAAATAGTCTACCTATAATCAATGCAAATATTTTTTTTCTGTTTTTAGGAAACTTTTTTTGTCTGCAAGAGCCAGAACGAAAATCCATAAACAAAGGGACTGGGTCCTTTCAAAAATCATTAAAAGCTATACTTCTCAATTCGCACGTTCACTGTACGTAGAGGATATATACGTATATATAGTTACGCATGATTAATCGACTTTATTGTAACGAACAGCCGTGTAATTGCCGTCTCTACTTGCTTGCAGAATGGTCGCATGCCAGGAGAGGACGAAAAAGAGGAGAAGAAGGTAGAGGTACAAATTACGTTTCAGAGTGTTTCTTTGCGATTGCATAAAGGTGACGGAGGATGGAACGATGCAAAAGAAAGAAACGGCGCAAACCAGACAGAAAATGGCAGTGACCAATCACGAGGCAATGTAACGTAGTGACGTAAGGGTGAGAGAGGGAGAAAAAAAGAATACGTCGAATTTTCTGCTATGACCGAGACGTCCCGCTGCGCTTTAATCGGATCGCCACGCACTGATAACGATGCTTTCAATGATAATGTTAATGCGTGTCCACCCTGTTTCGTCTACGGCCACGTCGTCCGTCTGAATTATTAATAACGCACGGTAATTGCTCGCCCCGACCACTTTCCCTTGACACGAATTTTATTCGGGCAATGCGTAACGATCGAAACGCGATTCCTACACGGATGGTTAGGCGCTTACTTACACTTGCATACGTGCCAATTGTCATGGATGATTGTCAATAATTTAACGGGCCCGTTACCAATCATTTCATATGATTACAAAATGCTTTTTGATGGCGGCAAATAATCGGTGCCATGTTACGTATTAGGTGTAGAAGACGCTGACGTTGGAACATCCATTAATTGGAGATACGTGTGTCCTGTCTCGTATGAGAGCATGTGTAATACGTATAATATATAAATATATGTGATACGTAGTTGCGGAGGTGCCACGCCCGAAGATTGTCGACAGTAGATTGTGGTTTTTTTATTTTTTATTTTTCACTCGTTATTTTTGTCTTCGATCCTCAGATTTGCTCTGGTAATTTGTAAAAAGTTGGCGCTAGTAAAAAACTACTGATCGGATCTACTGCGTCCGTGTAGCTTGTGTGCGTTAGTTTAGGTGTTAAGAAATTTAAAAAATATTTTTACCAGTTTTTTAACGCGACGCTGTACGATAATATCGTGGAGTCGTGTAGAATATATGAAAAATATTTGGCGACTTTAAAGATTTTTTTTATTATGAGGTTCTGGAAGAATTCACTAGTATACGTCGCTGAAGTGCATAGCGGGTATTTATTTATGCAGGTATATGTGGGATGTATTTCTGAGACTGACGTAAACTGTAGGACAGTAACGTAAGACTAATTTATCATAACTTGCGTGTTTTGTAATTTTTTTTAATAAGAAACTAAACATAGACCCGTCAGTGCCAAAGGAAATTCACACGCGATTTGAATATAAAACGTGTAACAAGAAGTTTTGAAAAAAAATAAATTATCAACTCGTGGGCCCAACCAGGAAATGTGAATACAAAGTAACTCACGCAGATTTCAATAGCAATGGTATTACCATTTTCTTCCATTGGGACGGATACGTATGTGCCTACTGATACAGTTATATGTCAGTGTGCATATGTAGAACTCTATATATAGAACAATTGTATAAGGAGAACTTACGGCGAGCAGTATAGATGGCGCAGATAGGATGTACGCATATTTCCACACATGTACACTAAGGCATATTTATGCTTGTACGCACAGCGCGAATACGCATATACATTCCGTCCATGAGTAAAGGAGCTTTCGGAGGGGCCATCTTCCTATGACTATTAAGGTAAAAGAGTCCCCTAGACAGGATCTTTTACTCGTGGAACAACTGTGCGTAAAATGAATGCAAGAAAAAAGCGTAAAAGATCATTGGAAAGAACAAGGAGATTAAGTCATGAGGAACAGATGATATAAATATTTTTATTTTACATATCTTCTTCCTAATATACTTTTACTTCTTGTTCGCCTGCGCGTAATAAAATATATTAATTTATTTCATTACTTAAACATTAATATACAGGAATGCGTCGTCGCAAATAACAATAAATAATAAGGAATCGTCATTATACAGTGTTTACACATACCGAGTAAGTATGATACATAACTATACAGAGCGCTTAAAAACTAACAATCATATACAGTATATACCTAAGATTGCCTAACTTCCGTAATGATTCTTCCTACGGGCGTATATATACCAGATTCCTGATCCGAATTAGGTGGCGTAAGTGCAGCGCTGCGAGTTCTACCCGTGGCATGGACCAAGGAGGCTGTGTCGGTATCATTAGCATTGACTCTCTGTTCCGCGGTCGCCTGTATCCCATTAGGATTATTGACAGTACACTTTTTGTAATGCGTACGCATATTGCTGCTCTGTGAGAATCTCAAGGAACAATTAGGACATGAGTACGGTTTAGTTCCTGTATGATAATTGAGATGAGTCTTGAGATGATGTTTCTTAGTAAACGCCTTGGTGCACAAAGTGCACTGATAAGGCTTAAGGCCCGAATGCAATCTCGTGTGCAAGGTCATATTCGATCGATCAGCAAATGCCTTGTGACAGACCTGACACTGATAAGGACGTTCTCCCGAATGCGTTCGGAGATGTTGCTTCAGCAGCATCTTCCGCGAGAACGCTTTGCCGCACTGCTCGCACTGGTGCGGCTTCACCCCCGTGTGGATCCGCACGTGCATGTTGTACGCCACTCGCTGATTGAAACTCTTTCCGCACTCGCCGCACGCGTACTCCTTACGATTACGGTGGATCTTCATATGGGAACTCAGGTAGCCACGGTCGTTGAAGTATTTCCCGCACTCGGGACACGTCGCTGCGAACTCACGCGTACCCTCGTGCACGCTGCGGTGATACTTGTAATTTCGCAATTGCGAAAATTCCTTGCCGCAGTCCGCGCACCGGAACGGTTTTTCGCCTGAATGAGTGCGACTGTGTACCTAGAATTTTTGTGGAAGCAAAGTTTTCCGTTTTAATCATTTTTAGCAAATTGAGGAACGATACTGATTTTTGGGCAATTTTATATTTTTATTTGTGTCGGTAGAAAGTGTTCGAGTGATTTTTTTTATTTGGTTGACTATCTCAAGTTCGTTTCAATCGAATAGTATACTATCGTTGCTTGTATCATTTAAAAGTATTTTGAGTATGGCATGGGATAGAAATAACTTTTTAATTCTTCACTCGCTTGGAGTATACTGGTTTATACTTTATGACTTTCAGTGTATGGGCAGTTAGTTTCAATCGAACATTACTATCGTTGCATATGCCATTAAAAACTATTTTCGGTATAGGGTAGGACTGAAATGACTTTTTGATTGTTAACACAGTTGCTATCTACTGGTTTGTATTTTATTACTTTTAGTGTACGAGGATAGTGGTTTATTATTACTTTTTTTTATTTGAATATTTTTTTACCTTTAAAGAGGCTCTGGTCACGAAGGTTTTTCCACATTGATCGCATCTATGATCGTCAGTGTTTACCGTGGGAATTCGATGATCTGTTGACGCCTCGTTGTTATTACTGTCACTGTGCGTACGATGACTTTTGTCAGTTGAATTTGGTCTTTCGTTATCCACGGTAGGAATACTCATCGTACTAGCTGTAGTGTTGGCTGTATCGGGCGTCGAGTCGCAGAGTCTACTGACAGGTAATGACAGTTCTAGTTTTGAAATTGGCGTAGAACTTTTATTCAAAATTCCCGCGCTTCCTATACTGTCGGTGGACTTCACATGATTATCGGCAGCAGACAATAAAATCTGCGACGGTGTCGCGACTTGAGTTGAGTTTTGAAAATAGGTAGAAACTTCACCGATATTTTGAGAATTACTTTCCAGGTTCGTTACGTTTCCAAAAATCGTCTGGCCAGAGCAAAAGTCTTGACGCGAAATAGTTTCGTCTTTTCTCATGTAAATTTCAGATTCGCCGGAAATTCGTTTATCACATTCGAAAATCTCCGGTGTGCACGGTTTTTCGGTAGTCGCACTGCAAGAATCCTTTAAACTGATACCGAAAGTAACGGGGAATCGTTCGGGTCCAAAATCACGGGTTATTCCTGATTCAATCTGAAACAAAAATTTATAAAAAAAAATTTACAAAATTTTATCAAAACTTAATGAAGTATCACGAATGACGCATGTAGGAGATTTCTACGATTTTTTAACCGACGCTCACGGTGAAAAATGAGCTTTCCGTTTCCTGTACAAAAAGAACAAAATCTGAGCAATGAAACCTTCAATTTGTATGGAAGCATGAGGAAACACGAAGAGTATAACAATAATTAACATGCCGACGAATATTAATAGTCATACATACTAATGCGTAAATTAATATATTTTTGGGCCATTATGAAAGACTATGATGTTTCATGATGCACAGCGAAACTCTATTTTTCTCAGTACTCTTATAATAAATTATATTTAATATTAGAGATATATTTCAGGAAACAAAATGGCTGCCCATGTACCTTCTTTCTCATTTTATTATGGGCTATCCTTCCTCTATATTTCTAACTGGTGACCAAATGTGAGCGTCAGTTACGTATCTAAGCAGTAAATGACACTTATTTCCCACGAGTCTTGGGAATCAGAAAAAAAGCAACATAACACTACCGTTATCAAATGAAATTTGACAATCCTCCCAATCAAAATGAACTCTGACCTTTTCTCTACTAATCAACATTTTTCAAAACGGCTTTTAAACGTCCCGACGATTAATTATATGGCACATGAGCAAGTCTTATGTAATAAATCATTGACGCGTCAATGATGATCATAAGCATGCAATGACGTTGATCCTGCTGAAATAATTAGTGTACATATGCAAGGTTTCAGTGGTAAAAATTTTATGTTTACAAAGTCAAAAGCATCGTGGAAGCGAAAATGCTAAGTCAAAGATCAGTGAAGTAACGAACAAGATCAAAGTCCTGGACAAAAAAAATGGTATAAGATTAAGAAAAAAACTGGGCAGTTAACTCTGTTAACCTAACTGTTAGTCGGTGACCCCGAAGAGATCAGGTTCGGATGCATCTACGAGTGAAGCCGAGTCTCGTAGAAAACCCTAAACCGTTCTTTTCTGCAAAACGAGGAGATTCTTCACTAACTCGTTCTCAGTGTCCGAGTAGCGGATCTCTGACTGGTCTCGCACGTACATGGACGAAAACATTAACAACCATAGGTATCGCTAACGAGCAATGACAATTTTAATTTGGACAAAAAAACAAAAAATTAGCTATCTATATTCTAGTCGAAAAAATTTCTAAGCGCCTTAAAAATTTTCACTATGACAAAAAGAGAAGAATTTTGTTTGTCTCCTTTCTTTTTATTTTTTTTTTGTAAATTTGAACTTTAATGTCCGTACATTAACAGCCTCGACATTTTTTTCGTATATATATTACTCAACCTTGGTTGACCGAGTTCCCGTATCCCGTTCCCCTGTAAATTTACACACCGATCGGTCGATAAAGTAAAGTCGCGACGATTTATTGATATGGCTATGTTACGCCCGTGAGAATAAACGTCGATGATTATCATCGTGTCGCACGAAAAATGAAAACGCCTTAGGCTACGGCACTTGCTCGCAAACGCAAGAAGAAGGTAAATTGGTCATACATAGGTGGATACGGATAGCTAAAGAAAATCATTGAAAGACAAGGAAAAGAAGCAAAAATATATATACGCACACATACTAGTCGCCAAATAGCGGATTCTACGTGGTTTATAATGTGTCGCGTCAACGTTAACGGCTTTGTGGACCGTAACCCACGTGCCATTCGACATAACTATTAATTACAGTAATTTACTGGCTCCTCTATCGGTAATAATTGGAATCCGGTATCATCTAACCCCCCCCCCCCCTCCCTCTGCCCCGTCGTCACACTCTTCGTCATCCTTGTCACGTCCCTACCGCTGCGCCATCTTTTTAATCGTAAAACTAAATTCTTAGAAAATAGCTGTTACCCTTATTTATCAAGTCTTACGATTTCTATCTTTCTAGATCCTATAGGTGTTTATTTTATCGCTTACGCCGTATGTGTACCTGCTTAGTATAATGAATGCGCGTTTCGGGTATATTCCTGCATGCGATGTAGAAAAAATAAGGAATGTCTTGGACTGTGCGTGACCAAGTATTCCCGCGATACTTGAACCTGGAACCTAACGGAGAAATCATCGATGATCGTGCAAACAGTCATCGCGATGAATAATTCTTCGTTTAGTATGGACATAACGAGGACTAAGTGTATTTGGGTCTGTATTGAATTTTTCAATTGATCGATCGAGGAATAATGATTGGTACGACTGGTCATTTGTTTCAAATGATATTATGCAAATTTCATGGTTAATAACAAAAACGGCACACACGAGGACATCCGTATGTATAAATCATTTTCTGGAATCTTTCCTCACTTTGTTTTTCTCTGTTACTCGTCCGACGGCCTCCCACGATATAATTATTAACCGTTTGAGCCGTTATCTGGCAAAAATGTGTGAATAAAAATTCGAAAAAAATGGAAAGCCAGAATACTTTGGAACCAGGCAAACACGCTTTCGAGAATTCCGTGTCGAGTTAGCCGCGTTACAAAATCTCTGTAAACACGAGATCTCTGAAAGCGATGTGCATACTTTATGCGTAACGTACGTAAGCATCGAGTGTCGGTTTAACACAGATCCGTCAATACGAAAAAAAAAGAAAAAAAATATGAAACAAGAAAACAAAACAGGAAGACAATTTTAAGTAAAAAAATTCTCTGCCTCCGTTTAATAGGCTTGAAAGATGGTTATAGTAATTGCAGTAGCGGTACCTATGTACGGCTGAATATATAAATTATAGTTCTGACAGTAATATTGATTGTATATGGCGTTACATTAAACAATCTGGTACCAGCGGTAACTACTATTAGTTAGAGTAGACAGTACTATCAGTGAGAATAGTAGCCGGCAGCAAATACTTTGTGAAATTAGTATGTAACAGCGTCTTATAGTAAGAAACACGGCCCACGCATTGCCCAGTGCATGTTGGGTATTACTGCATACGGTATACCTATGTGTATAGCACTGTTATCTAATGATGAACATGTAACACTGGTTTTACATTGGTTTTTCACTGGTTTCAGGATAGAAGGGATCGAGGTAGTCAGTAATGCCAAACTATAGTATAATTAATGTTGGTACACGTGAAATCTAGTACAGGTGTTAAAATGTTAGAGACAGCTAAGAAGTCAGATGAAAGGATGATCATTTATCAAACTGTATCAAATTTGGTGTAGGATGATTGTTCTCTTTTACTTCAGTCGTGATTGTAATCAGATTCGGTGGAACGTCTGCGAGTGATACTGTAAAATCATTTTTCAAATAATCATGAAATGACGGTCGAGTACCTGCTGACATTTTGTGGGTGTAGAACAGAATTTGGATGTATGATTGATTTTGGGGGATTAATTTATTTTTGTAGAAATGACAGTGGGAGGAGTTATAATGTTATTTTGTAAATTTGATAATTTTATTGATGAAGTGTACTCACCCTTTCGGAATAATTTCGCAGTACTATTGGTTGGATTTTTGGGGAATGATGTGGCCTAGCTAATTGCCTCCACGGGGATGCTGTAACTCTGTTGGCTACGTGTCTTTTTTGATATTTCCATCTGCAGCATCTTTCGCGACAGGTTAAGTCTTCGCCGATCTGTAGCGTAGAGGCTTGTCGATCTTTAAGATCGACCTTGGATAGAATCGTAGGAACGCGCAATTCAAGTAAATTTTCTAGGATGCGATCAGGCTCTCGCGAAGATTCATGGATCATCGATGGATTTTGAACGTTTCCAGGAAGTTTGTCAACTTCTACCATTTTTTCGGAAGCCCCCACCAATGCCATTGAAAAATCCTTGACTTCGTGGATCTTCCCGAAGGAATGACATTCACTGACTTTTTCAGGATTTTCCAAAAGTCTTTCGCTCACGGGATCCTTTGGGTAATCCAATCGGTTCAAATCTTTTTCCAAAATGATCCTGCCGTTTGTATTTTTTGTTGCGTAAGGAGCCTCGATGATTCCGACAGGATATGCATCGAGTGATTCCTCCTTGGATGCGTTATACATTTTTTTATTTAATGATCCCTCGCAGGACATCGGCACGGCACGATGACACTTGTCCGTGTAATTTGGAGAGCAGTAATTCCTGTCGAAGGTCCTTGCGTGACACCAACCGTCATGACAAGGATATTGCTCGCATCTAAGATACCGCGCGTTCACTTTGACATCCTTAAAGTCCTCCACTTTATAATCGTCCATACAAGACGATATCATTTCCGGTAGAGGTGGCAATCTAATGCGCAGAGCCTTGGCGGCTCTCAGAAAGGCGTCCAATCGTCCTTTTGGTACAGTGGCACTTCCGGTATACACGAAACCAAGTATGGCGGCCAATTCAGGACCCTCGATCTCCGCCAAAATAATTGTAATGGGTTCACAGTGTCCGGTGGCACGACTGTGCGCGAGTAGGACATCCTAGAAGAAAAAAATGGAAAAAAACAAAAAAATTAAATATCACGAATATTAGCATACGTTTTGGCTTATTTACTGCGTCGGCTAAATTCGCCTGAGAGACGTACGGAAAAGGAGTCGGTGAGCAAAATGGTCGGTGAATTCTACTTATTCTGTTTTTTTGTTCTTTCTCATGGAAGCACACAAAGGACGTGCCTTGCTTAGTTAAAGAGGAAATAGGATTCATGGCACAGGTGCTTCCACGAGTTCTAGGATCGGCCGTTGAACATTGCTTAAAAGGCTCCCGTTCACCTTACACGTAACATCTGTATGCAATGTAGGGGAGACAGGTAGACTCGACTATGTAGCGTAGGAAGATATTCCAACGTATACGCAGCACTGCTGACTAAGTCATGCCACTCACAGATACCAATCTGAGGCAATAAATTTCGCGTTTAACGTGGCGCATGGGATATTTTTCGTTAGCGTTCGAAATAGTAACGAGACCAAATGAACTTTTCGAAAAGGTCAAGTGAAAAGTTTCTTGCCGTCTAGAAATTTTTGGAAATTCTCACGACATACAGGCAGGGCTTACAAGAAACGTTATGTACATTTACGTACAAGGGACGATGATTTATTTTCTCAAATTCCTTTTTCTTTTCCATTACATCCTCTCCACCCCTTTCGCAAAATTTACTAAATCGAATTCGCACAAGGTGTCATGGCGTCTCGCGAATACGTAAAGTGAAAATTAATTTTCCCCACTATCTCGCATTGACCCAACTATCATTATCGTTAGTTAAATGCCGTCGCCATTTTACTTTCGAATGCACGTGCCGAGGTGCACCTATCAATTTCACGTTACACGGTATGCGTGTGCACTCGCGTTAATAGTTCTCGTTGCATAATGACGTCAGAAATCAAAGTGGAAGACGCGTTGTCACGACCTTAATCGTATTTCCAACTCCGCGGCATTTTATTTTATTTTACTTCGTTCTGACGACGATGATGGGTCTCTGGATTGCCAAGAGTTGCCTATATGCATATATATAATTATATATTTTATATCCATCTAATACTGTTATATTTCTCAACTACGGTATCATTACGGAACCCGCAAGAAATTCACAGAAACGAACACGTCTACCACTATTTGTAAAATAGATGACTTCGCGTTATACACGCCATTTTCTTAGTGTATCGTTACGTTTCACTTGTACCGATCTGCACTGGAATTGAGCGTGGAGTCATTCTTCTTCGATTTTACTGCACTGTGTTACTGTACACCTTTATCCTTTTTATGCATCTTATTTTCAAAGCCTATTTGTTATCCCGTTTAGTGTGGCGCGTTTACAACTCGACTTTTGACTTTTTCGTTTCTCCACTACTGCCGAGAACTCTCATTTCCTGCGCGCTCTTTTACATAAACACACTTTCAGTACGGGAGCATGTATACATAATATAGTGTGTGTCTATATGTGTATATATATATAGTGGCTAGGTGTTATACTTGTTTGCCTCGATAAAAATCGTGTTAATAATAAAGGCACTTTTTTTTTAAATTCGCAATACCGCACGTGATGCTCGTTGTGGTTACCGATTCACGCGAAAACGAAACTTGCTCGCAAACATCGCGGCGCTATTTGTATAGCAATCGGTGTTCGTGTTGTTTCTTCGTTTTTCTACTTATTCTCATATTTTTCTTTTTTTTTCAGTTTTATTTCACGATTTCGATAACCTGACGTTTTATCGTCGGCTGCGGTCACTCTCTTCGTGACACGAGACTTTTATGTTAATTTATTGAGTAATATCCAATTGCAGAAAACAGTCAGAAATTCATCTACCGGCTAGTCGATGAAATTTGTATTAATTCGATGTCACATTCAGGATAACGGATTTTCGTGGTATGTCAGCGATTTCAATGTTTTTAATAAGTTTTTGTAGGGTCTGATTAATGTAATTGGCCTGATGGACCCAATGGGTCGTCTGGTAATTCTGTTTTGACAAAAGCGAACAAAGAAAGAGAAAAATAAAAGGAATAAAAGAGTAGCATAAGATATAATTAATTTTCTCATTGAAATTCCGAGTTCAGAGGTCAAACGGACTTGTTTACAAAAAAAACGTTAGAAAAGATTCCGTATGGTTTTCTCTGTCTGATTAGCATTAAGTAATTAGATTTTGTAAGAGAATCCTGAATTCAAATCGAATACCGTATTCTAATTATTTTCTTAAGGTGGTTCACCTAGCATGGTAATAATAATATTGTTATTTCGGTGAATACCCTGTATATCGATCATTACAAAAATATATCCTACGTAAAGGTATTATCATACCATACTTTTTTTAATTTTCATATCACATATTGTTTAAATAATACAGTAAAAAAAGATTTAAAAATTCCATGATTTATAATTCAAAAATCATCGTAGTAATGCTCGATGTAAAAGAAGTGTCTACTAGAAGTTTCATCCACTTTTACCACCTGGAAGCTGAGATATGACGACAAAAATATAGCTATTTTAACATGCAAAGTATATCTGTATAGTACAATTTTTGCTAATTTCATTCCGTATATCTCGCAAACTAGATGGTAAATAATTTTGAAATTTTTAATGTAGGACCATTCAGCACCTGCCAAGAACAATATACAAAATTTAGATCCGTATCTTGGAAGTGTCCTCATGATCGAACCACCTTAATAGTGTTCTCTGTAACGTTAAAATCGCATTAGACGATATCATTAGAAACCACAACTCGCTTGTCGTGTTGCGCAAACATTAAGTCACCTCGCAAAATCACCGTATTCGTAAATTACCTAACTACTTTAAAGGCAGCTCTTATCAGCACTTTCCAGTTTTTCATGTTTTTTTTTCGATATTTGACAGCAGCTACATTCACCACTATATTCGCATATGGAAACGTTTCGCGGTATTGGCAGTCCCCTTTGGGACTCGGCCCAATTTATTCGTCCGATTAATTATCCTAATTTGATTTGCAATTTAGATGACTTAAGCACGTTTTAAGATTAACTAATAAATCCGGAAATGTACAAAAAAATGTCTCGAAGTGATACAAACATTCTCGAGAATAAAATATAACAAATAGGAATAGATTTTTATATTAAAAATTCATTTATTCGTATATACAGGGTTAATGAGCAGACCACTAGCTGAAGCTGGCTCTCCCATAGATATCCAATGGACAGGCTCTAACTTCAGATAGTACGTTTGAAATGATTAGCCCATATATATATATATATAAAAGGCCTCATAATACGTATGTATATGCATAACTATATGTAGACTAATGCCATTAGCCATCATTCGTCCGTACAGGATACCTCATTGGAATACTTTTTAATGCCAGGTTCAGAAGTTCGTAACTAGTTTACAAGTAGTTCAACCGGTTTCTCAAACTTTGAAGTATCCTCGAGTTTCTCATTGGAGCTCAAAGGTTATTTTCTTTTTTTTCACCTAAATCGACGATTCTAACGTATCACTTTAGCGCTCCAGTCAAACATAAACAATGGACACTGTAGTAGTATACCTTCTGTCGTGCGCCGTCGACCGTATCGCTGTGAAGTCCCGAAAGTTAGAAAATTTTTTTTCCAAATTTACGTAAAGCACGAAAAAAAACCAAAAAACAAATTTTCTAAAAGAATCATTCCGGTCACACTCACGATCCTCTTCGTTCCTCGGCACCTTTTATCCTATAAAATATTTTCCTTTTCGTCCAACTCCTTCGCCATTTCTTCCCTTCTTTCTTTTTTTCCGTATTTTCTCTTTTTTCATTCTTTTCTTCGCGCACAAGAATTTCCCGTTGTTAAGACGCCATTGTCGAGGCTCCCAGTGCCTTTCATGCCTGAGAGACCGTCATCGTCCTCACTCTACCGAGTAAGTGTTACGCTATTGTGATTGTACAGTATAAGGCCCATTGGGCCCCGAGTATTTTTCACTGCGAATCCGAGCCCGACACAGATTCTTATGATTTAATATACTCCGTAAGTATATTTATAATACAAGAATACATGTTGCGTCGGGCCCCTGCACTTACCACGTCGATAGGTTAGGTCCCAGGATAATAAGAAATACGTAGTACCCGTTATACAACAACAGAAGCACATAATTCTTGGTACCGCAGTACACTTTGGAAATACTCGAACGGTGTCCGGATCGATCAACCATAACCGTGTCGATGTCCACGCAAAACCCCAATCGGCAATGAACTTCCCATTGTAGTGAAGTCAGTCACATAATTTGACTAGAATGTACCAATGATCTCGATTGATAGCAATTAAACGATTAGGGACTTAAGGCCGAGCCAAGGTGCAGATAATCATGTCTTATTGAGAAAAGCTTGACGTGTACGACTCCGGTACTGAATGCGTGAGGTATTGTGCCGTCGTTAGACGGTTTGACATTATCCAAATTTGGAATGTACGCCTCGAAAGAATTGAAGAGAAAAAAAAGTAGATCCTTATAACTGCGGAACTATTGATCTTGCAAATGAACGTATAATAGACAATTTATGCGTCATCGGTAATACATGTTTATGCGATGATCACCATCCAATTTCAATGATTAATTTACCTAATCATATTTAGATGCTTATAATGCTGTGTATGACATACTGGTTTACAGTGTGAAGTTGAGGCGGACATTTTTTTTCTTTCACTAAATTATGCGGTACAACACTTAACGCTACGGCTATAGATCTCGCGAGTGTCTAATAAAATGAATATAGTGACTCTCTGTCCCATTGCTAAAGCTTTCAAATTGACCGATCTATTCGTTTGCGAATTTCTTAACGTTACCCGTGATGCCTCGCACCTTGTACGCTTTGCGATTGATCTATTGTGAATTTGCATTTCGGATTATTATAAACTAATTTCGCTACGGTCTGTAATCGGTGTCGACGACGATCTTGCGAACAGAATAAGAAACAAGACGTGATCTGGTTATTCAGTAATTAAACTAGCTAGCGTCACGAAATTAATTAAGACATATTGTCTATTGACTAGACGCGCCGACTATTAATAGTAGCGAAACGTCAATGCGTGCTATCGTGGCATTCGATCGAAATTCGATCGAACCTTTCTAATCGGTCAGAAATTCATAATAACAAGACAATCGGTGTACACTTGTTACATCAATGACTAATATATTCGTCATTTGATTCACCGATACCAATGACGGTATCTACAGGTTGTATGATGATGCTGGTGCTTATATTTATTGTAATTATTATTTTTATTTCTATATATATATATATATTCAAGCTCTTAATATTAATGATTGTAATGATTCCAACGATCATCACGAGTTACAATGCTTTCTCTTTACGGAATACACAGAAAACCGTATCTGAAACAAAAAATTGTAACGCTCATATTTATAGGATGCTGCGCGGCTATTTCGAATTCACCGTGAACTGGACCAATGCTATAAAGCTGTACATACGTAAGTATACTTGCAATGACTATCGTATATAGTAACTAGTACCAGAAATCGCACGAGTAAGCCGCGAGTCTATTAACGTAGAGATAATACGAGACTAATAGTAGAAAGTCACGGTCATATCGCGTTAACAGTAATGATACTATTCATAGTATCGTGGAACAAGTATAACCTCAAAGTATACCGAAATAGATACAAGGAAATAGGAACGTTACGAGTTACTATTATACTGTGCGAAGATACTGATAAGACTGACGTTACTCGGCATGCATAGAAGTACGTAGCAATTATAAATAGTATATAACTATAGATATAAACTGCAGCTGTTATATTCAATTAATGCGAAATTATGGTATAATATTTGTTATCAATAAGACGCTCGTACGTAATTGTAAAAGTCATTTATCTGCCGGGATGATACTGATTTATAAATTGAACGATCATTCCATGGCGTATATCATCGTTATCGTTATCGCGTACTTGCCTGGGACTCTTATAGGTTATGTAGTTTATGAATGGATCTGGTACATTACCACGTACTACTGTAGACGGGATACAACGCGTACTGTATTAATTATTGTATGTATATACACTTGTAATTAGTTGGACCAGCTGACCCAGTTCCCTGAGTAACGTGGTTGGTAATTGATTCGAGTGTCTGTCCTCTTTGATGTTAACGGGCTCGCCGCCATCTTTAAATATCTTGTTGGGCCTTTCCGTTAGGGTATACGCGCGACGCGTTGGGAAAAAAAGGCATTTGCGAGTATTCTTAATGTGACGCAATGAACGATAGTGCGTTTCTCTTTATTTGTTTATGTAATGGGACACGGGAAAAAATGTGTGGCGAGATAACGCGCGGCTGTGTTAACGGTATTGATGGGAAATATGATGTTGGGTGTAAAGTGGGAACGAGAGGAAAATCGGACAGGAGAAAATAAGTGGAGAGAGAGGTCAAAGGGTAAATAGGAAATTATTAAGTCATATTAACGTGTATTTGTTTATTATTATTGGATTTTTATATGACGCCTTGGCTGATCAAATGGGAAATTGATTGACCTTCGATGAAGCTTTATCAATGTGCAAAAAATCTTTATTATCGATCGGTCGATACCGAAGTGGTTTGAATTTTTTAGTGTATTAAATTCTTTAACAAAATTGCATTATGTTGATATTTTGAAAATTAATTCGACCATTTTTATTTTACGTGTAAGGTCGACTGCGTGTGTTCAGTGTATCACGTGACTTTTTACAACGAAACAAAAATGATGTTGTTCGCCATTGAGTGAACCGATGACTTTACAACGTTACATTGTCGTGAAGGATTTTATCTCGTTACTCGTTAATTCATCGGCGATCTGATTAATAAGATGAACAAGTTTTTGTGCCCAGGTTCTACGCTCGAATTCTCTGTGTTTTTATTGCCGTCGTTCAATTCGAGTTTGATCATCCCCGATATAGGTCTTAATATCACCGACCGGATTAGCGTTGAGAAAAAAAATGTAATTACTCGTATCGCTCGATGCATTCGCGTTTATGTTTGATTAACGAAGGCCGTTAGATTTTTACGACCAGCATATTGGCACCGTTAGGCTTAGAGCGCGTTTCGTTACGATATAGAAAGGGTCGGAGTTTTAATTCAATAACAATTTTCACGCCTTTTAATTGCATCGTCGTCACGGTGATTTAATGAAAAACTCCTTTGAGGTAAATACGGTTTCACGTCTTTGTTTTCGTTCTTAATTTTTTTTCTCACGCGTTTCAGTTTACTGTCAAAGATATCGCACTTTTTGCAATTTACATGCGCATGACTTTGCTTATCAATTATCAAAGGCGCAGGTATAAGTCTTTATAGTGATGCTATTGGAGAAAGTTCGGACTTTCCGACTTCATTTCTCCGTCATTCACACTTTCATACGATTCGATCGTAGATTAACGAAAGAGAGAGATCAATGTCTTTTGTGTTCAATTGTCTTAGACTTTTATTTCAAAGTTTATGATTCCATTGTGATTTTCACAAGGATATAGTAACGGTCTGATGAGCCGTGTATAATGCAATGGACTGTTCGATCCGACGATTTGGCTGAAGAATTAATAATTTCGGAATTATACTTTTTTTTACATTTTAAATTGGATTTTATCGTCATCCGAGTAATTCGAAGGGGACAAGTATAAATAATGATTTGCTTATATTCTATGGGAGGAAAACTATTGTTTTTTCGTAATTTATTATTTATTGCTGAGTAAAACAAACTCACTTGCAAATATGGACTGGCGGCAGAAAGTACCAAACGATGTGCAAGAAATCTTTGTCCACCGGGACAGCATAAAGAGACATCCGCAAATCTTTGTGATATCATCGCCTCACGCAAGAAATCCCCGACGTCCGGTGCCCGGCCGGAAACTCTTATGACTTCGCCCATCATCTCCCAGATTATTTGAATTCTTGGAAGAGGATTCTCAATCACCCTCCACATCGTCGTAGTCCACCATTCCACGACGGATCACAACACTGATCACGTTTCGTATCGATATCACGTACAAAACGTAAAAATTTTTTTTCAAATTTAAAATTCAATATGTTCTGTAAAATTCACAGAATCGCCCTCGGGTTGTTTTTCGTAATTCCCGCCAATTTTACAGCAAAATTTTTTTTCATAATCCACATATGGATCGAACCAGCCTTCCTTAATGTTTTCTTTTCAAACTTTGAAAGTACAGCTCTCTAAAATTCGTCATCCTCTATAATTTTTTATTTTTGTCTTTTTTTTCGTCTCGCAAAAGGAGTTTGATTTTTTTTTCGTCACTGACAACGGCCCCGTACTACTTTACTAAACGCTGAGCGCCACCGGGCGTCGGATAGTTCCCAGGAGCCGATCGGATACGTGGACTTTAGATGAAACCGTCGCGGATCGCCTCGGTAGGGCAACTGCCAACCCGAACACTTCAGGTGAGCAGAGCACTCCTGGCTCCTTGCAGCCTCTCTCAAGAACTCAGGAACTCCTCCCATGTGGCCTGACTGGCCCTCTCCACTCTTACAGTGGGTCTCCATAGGCTTCCATTGCGATGCTACGATCTTGCTTTTCTACCCGTTTAACGAGATTATTATTCTCTTTTTTTTCATTTCGAAACAATAGGATGTTCACCCCTCTCATTAATTCTCTTCGTTCACTTAGACTCCTTTTCTTCACTTAAACAGAATAACACAAGACAAAGCTGCTGTGCGTGGTTCCCATATATTTACTTGGTAATTCATTAGAAGAGCTTTTTTCAACAATTTTTTTATTTTCAAAGACGCTGATATATATATATATATATATACGCTTCTTAACTATTTAACGGTATCAAGGTTGTGAAACAAAAAAAAATGTATCGACCAGACCAGAATCCACGGGAGAAAGTAAGCATAAATAAGTGAAACAGTAAGTGCTCAATGACACCCCTTGAGCTGATTGATTTAATAAATCGCTTCTTAATATATGCTAATATTTCTGAACACTTCTTTTTATGGTTTATTTTCGTATTATTTTTTCATGATATAATATCGCGTGGGCAACGGCGCCGCGTATTTCACGTAATCGTAATAAATCATACGTGTCACCAGATAACGCGCATGAATTAGAATTAAACAATATTAGATTAACCGTTCGACAACCGGTTCGTAGTTGGGTGCATCATACTCTTTTTTTCAATTCCTTATCCTTCATCTTGTTAGTTTGCTTTTTTTCCCTGTAATTCTGACATAGAATTTGTAAGATAATAGCGTAAGATCAGGCACGAGCCAATTATGTACGTCCAACAATGATTGCTTTCATTTCCCGTTGTTGGCCAATTCCATGTGTTTTATTAATTCGGTGAATGGGATGAAATAACGTATATGACTGTTCACTGTAGAATCATACGGTATAAGATTCACTGCCGTTACGTACGCGTGCAGCGTCCATTCAATAATTTTGTAGGTTACGCATATTGCAGAAATTACGAGCACACCCTGTAGGAGTAAATTTTTACATCCGGTTACATTCTTCTTATACCTATTAAATCAGGTTAAATTCACCAATGAAACAAAGTCCGGAAGTGACGTCATGAACAAAACGGTACGCATCTTCTTTTTGCTTCTTTGAATTTATCCATTTATCCAAACGTCACGTTTCCATTATTTAACGTACGTAGGATGTTGTCTGAAGTTTGCCGCAAGAAAATAGTCGTATATCGATGGATTCTATATACTTCCTAAATCGTCGAACATAAAATCTTCTTGAGACCTCGTTTATCGTCATTAGGCGCGAACCTGAAAAAAATTAATCTCGTACCTAACCTCTAAATAACGTCATAGAACGTTGAAGGGCAAGAGAGAGACGTGATACCATACAATTTGCATTTACTCAGAAATACGTGCGACAAACAAATGTGGCCATTGATGATTTTTATCGTAAATAACTTTTTCACTATGTGTTCGATGATCGTTTATAGTTGCCGTGAATCACTTTTCGTTCGGTGGCCGATGATCTTTAGTAGTGCGCCACTTTCTCACGCGAGTCAGGCATAGGAATAGAGGAAAGTTTTTTTTAATTTATAGAATATTAATTCAAATTTATAGAACTGCGGATATGTAAGTCGGGTCGCGAAATCGGATTTCAAGGTTAACTAATGAAAAGGTGAAAATATGCAGCATTCATTATTGCTATAATTAACTTAGAGATGATTAACTCAAAAATCAGTCGAATATTTTTTAATGGCACAAGATACGCATTTCGATAGAATTTATTGATATAAATCCTTGTCAATATTATCGTCTCCCCCCCCCCCCCCCTTCTCAGGTGCATACAGGACAAATAAGGACACCAGATATTTGCAGTACTGACAGTGAATTTCGGAAAGTAGCCTGTCTGAAATTAATTGGCCATCGTAAAGCATTATATAGCTGGTACTTGACCTCTAGAAAGGGATAAAATCAGAGGAGGAAGAAGAAGAAGAAGAAGAAATATAAGTATTATATTACCCCCTGCATAAGATACCATAAGGCGGTTTTACAAATGACATAGTTTCAATCGCGCATCTACACACTGAGATAAAATGTAATCCGTGAACTGCCTTAAGATCCGCCATTTTTTCGTTTTCGATACCACGTACGTTTCATTATGATCTTGGATCTTAAAATACCCGTATTAGACGTAACTGTATATTTTTCTCTAATCGTTTGTCATTACGCGTTACTAAATAAATCACGAAACAGGTAGAAACTGAACGTTAGATTATATACGTGATATATTAGCCTTATTACTATTGATATATGTTCGTTGTCATCGTTGAACATAATAAAAAATGTCATTATGTATAATTAAAAAAAAAAGATCTCTTTTCTCCCACCGTATCAATTCCATTTAATTAACCACTTAACCTGGCATTAAAGGAGTTACGACTATAAGAACAAATCCAACTAAGCGATCTGAAGTTTTGATATGTTCTTGGCGGGTATATAATCTTCGTGCGTGCAAAATTTGTAAAAGATTGACCGTCCCGTTTCTGAGATATACGCAGTGAAAATAACGTAATATGCATAATACAGATATTCTTGCCGTGTTAATTTGACGTCATGTATTTCGGCTTCTGAACGATAAAAACTTATAACATGTTTATGGGACAATTATTTGACATTCAGAATGACTACCACAAGTTTTTCAATGAAGACAGTTTAAATTATTTTTTTCAATTTTTTACAACAATATTCAAACAATATAGAGTATGAAAATTAGAAAAATGTTTACGTCTCTGCTCTTCGGCTTGGCTTAATGATGATATATGTTATGTAGCAAATATTTTTGAGAATTGCATTGTACTGTTTATTCGCAAAAAGAAAAAATTACTATATATAGGAAACAGTCATACCTCCTTAATCGGCGGTTGCGCGGGCCCAAACTGTCTCGCGACAATCAATTTTTAGATCGAAAGTCAGCGGGCTGCGTACGTCTCCCAAAAGTGCAAAACAATTTTGGGCTGCAGATAGCTGAACGTCTGGGAGACGTGATTCCCGGTTAAGTGGTTAAATTCTATCTAGCGTAGGATTTATCGTTGGATGGTTCAAGGCTATGTGGAAAATACTGAAATTTCGTTTGTTTAATGTTTCAGTATTCCTGCGACATACCGAGGGGACTTGCATACTAATGGACGCGTAAGGGACCCAAAAGTAAATGTCTAAGACCCCGAAACAAATTGTCAAATAAAAACGGTACTTCTTTGCTGGATTCGACTTCGGTCAGAAGACAGTCAGTTTTTTTTCTTAAATCTCAACCATTCATCAAGTACGTGCCATTTTTGTCAATCGACGTTCGGTAAAACCTAAGACTCAATGTAATTTGTCTGTCCAATTAGACGATGATATAGAAAGTAACAAATTTCTGTAGTATTTTTTTTAATAATCTCGTTCCGTTGCACTATATTTTTCGTTAAATATGGCACGATACGTATTCACTTATGTAAATAGAGTATGTATAGGAACTAGCGACCCGGATAAGGCGTATTTATCGCACCCGAGAAAATCTGTTTCCCTGTGCTAGACACTTTGCACTTGCGTTTAGTGTCACTTCGCGAGTTTGTGCAAAGTAAAAATTCGTTACGGCGCGCGTCCCCGTCGCGTTGGAGGACTGCGAATGATAGTGCAATATAAAAAGAAAAAAAAAATTGATATTGCATCAAGGATACACGTACCTATGTATACCGTGGTAATAAAACACCTGTAGGAACGTTTCAAATGTCACGCGATACATCGGTTTGCGTATCCCTACCACTTTAGAGTATAACAGTGTCTATAGGATGAACTTGCGTTTATGCAATTGCTCTATGACACATACTAGGTTATATATACTATACATATATTTACAATTTTCATATATCTATATATCATGATCGAACGACGATGCTCATCCTGCGTGATTATGCGGTATCCATTATATACATACATAGTTGTAAAGGGTGTATGTAAAAATCAATTAATACCGCTGACGATCGGGTCGCACTGGCGTGACTTTTGAAACGCACGATACGTTACGACAAAACCGTATTCACGTGTCGTTAATAGTTGGGATTCCGGGAGAATTTCTCAAGACAAGTGCGGACGTCTTGGATAATTTATTAAAGGTGAAGGCACGAGCGTTGTGAGTAGGTGTAAAGCGAAAAGTACGTAGTATCTCGTATATATATATATGTATATATTATTAAGTACGTAAAAAAATGTTTATATGTAAATATCAAGGACACAAATTCCTGGCTGTATAATTACTGACGTGTATACACCATGTGGATCTATGACGGATACTAAAAGTCTAATATTTTTCTGATTCCAGGGTAAACACTGTTTGTATGTAATACTACGTATATTCATCAGTACATAATTGTATTATGAATATTCGATTTAGAGATGAGCAGCGAGCCATAATACAATAATGAGAACGGCCTCAAGCAACAGTCGAAAATCGTATCATCATTAGTCGACGCGAGACATACCACTGCTAGATAAATTATTAATTATCTACTTCAATCTGACTCATGATCAATTCAAACCGGAGTGCGATGCGCCATATATATCACAAATGATGATAACATAACCAAAAAATCATATACGCTGCCGAAGTAGCTAACCTATCGGCTGAAGTAGTACTTTCAAAAAGTCTAGAACTATTACACCGTAAATAGGTCGGCTGTATGGCACAGAGCCGTGACGTGTACCCTAATTATTTCTTTTTTATTACGCTAATCACATACGCGTCACGTTATACCGGTCTGAAGTATGCTTATGGTACCGAATACACGTTAATAGCGAGAGATCAAATAATGGATAACGAATCCCGTTTTTCTTCTTCTTTTTAAGAAAACAAAAGACAGTGCCAGGAGAGAGGAAAAAAAATTCATGAAAAATCTATCAACGATAGGATTTAACGTTGACGATTTTACACGTGTGCATTTATGGTGCATAGAAGCGACACCGGCTTCTAGTAAAAGGATAGCTGGACTGACGTATATACGTATGTATTACTATGTAATACATAACGGAGCTATGTATACACGCGTAGACGTATGTACGCGTAGATATGCATACGTAACGTAGGCAACGCGCGTCCTGTAAATATTTCGAAAATGCAAATGTCACGTGCCCTCGGCAAATGGAGTCGCGGTCGAAAATCTTTTCGGGAGACCTGAGCAAACAGAAACTGTTGTGACAAATAGAAGGTAACCATGTTTGTACAGTAGCCAGAGGAGACTTGGGCATCGTGTGTATTCTTTTCATTTAGATGTTTGTCTACCTATTAATGGCGTCTGTTTGACACGGGCGACACCGTTTGAATACTTGATATGTAACAGCCTGTATAGTACGATACGGTTTAATGTATTAAGAATGACTTCCAGGATCATTTGTTTCAATTAAGCTGCGACGATATACAGCTCATCTAAGTATGGGACTAGTTACAATTTATGTATAGTAGGTGTATATATTTATGTTGTATGCTTTTTACGTATGAAATTTCTTTTTTCTTTTGTAAGCACAAAGTTCTTGGTAGCGCACGACTTAATTTTTCGTATAAACTGTACCGAATGTAGTCTGGTACTTTTTTGCTCTTTTTCGAATTCCTTCGCTACGACATCGCGAAGCGCATTTTCAACTGTGGACGGAATACAAAAAGAGATTGCTATTAGAAATTGCGTAATGGAGAATTAAGAAGGATAAAGCGTGAGTGAATATATATATTTTATGTAATTATCTAACTTGTATATAGGCACAATTATATATTTACTTCTGTCGTAGTTTATCCATTTATGTAATTATGCATAATGTCTCTTGACTGGTATCGCTTTAATGAAATCATTGAAATTCTTATGTCCTCGCGATTTACATTAAGTTGAATATCGCATGTCATTTTACTGTAAAGCTCTCGACCTCTAAGCTTCACGTTAGTCCTTCTCCTACAGAAAATCCAAAATCTTACATGTATCACGTAATATCCGTTCGACGTTCGTTTTATTTTCTTTCCTCTTAACTGTTCTTTTTTTGAATTGCAGCAGCTACCGTATGGCTCGTACGAAACAGATCCATCCGTTTTCTCCGTTAGGTTACAACAAAAGTGTGTAACTACAGGTGCAAAATATTTTTGTAATTAAAACTAATCAAAATCTTTTACTCAATTCCGATAAGTACTTAATTATCCATTATACAAAAATTCTATGTCATCGAGACGGTACCAATGGTACGATATACATAACATTGTTTATTTATTATATCAGCGTCTATAGCTGTTTATGTTATTGATCTATTCTATTAACAGAAATAGCTGCTCATGTTGTTTATTTATGTTTTTAGCGTACTCCTCCTTGTATGACCCATTCGGTTACGTTATAAATTTTTTTTTATGATTTGATAATTCTACAATTATTTGGTCGCACACGCCACGATGGGATAAACATATAATTAATTAGATATACACTTTCGTCATCATTATTTATTAATTTGATTGCGTTATTATTTTATTTCTCTGATACATCGGGTGCAGCTGCACTGCAATTTGATGCAAGTATTCATTTGTTTAGATAAAAACAGGAGTACGCACTCTTCATTGGATACATATAAACAGCTTGAATTTCTTGTTTCTTTTCAAATATCCCTATTAGAGGTTATTTCTCTGTGTACTTATTCCCTTGTTTTAAAATTCTTTTAAGTATCGACATTTTGTATAATTTAGGTCAACGTCACTAGGTTTAGATTGTAGAACTTAGACCAGGTCAACGAATCTCTAGATGACTGTGACTCGTAATGGGTATCATACATCCTGGTATTTTATGATCTTATACAACGTTCTACGATCTTGGCGTCGATATTTTTAACCTTTCAGCACGCAATCTTACAGTGAGAAACTGAAATTTGGGCAGCCAACGAAATTTGAGTTGATTTAACACTCTCTTGGGATTGAATATGGCAAACCCAAACATAAGCGGGCTTCAACTGAAATGTTTACTCGGAGGATCTAATTGTCTCAAACATTAAGTTAAGCCAAAACGAAGAAGAATATAAATTGATTCAAATATAAAAATACCATTAGCTCAAGTGTATTGTCAATTGTAAGTCACCCAATATTTAGTTGAGTGAATTAAATTCGTAAGGTCGCATCGATACCGTTTTCGCATACAATTACTAATGAATGGGATTGAAGAAAACATGGCGAATTTGACGAAGTAGTCAAAATTTAAGATTCGAGCATGGTTAGTCTGTAGAGGACCGGAAGACATTCTAAAATGTCTCAAAGTCGATGTCCAATTTTAATATGAAGGACCTATTGACATAAAAAATGTCTTTTTTCTGTAACGGTTTTTAAAAGATTCGAAGAAATTACCCTCCGGCCCTCTAGAGGTTAATGTGCTGAATATGAAGAGCGCTCTGAGTAGATCATAATCAATGGCTATCAAAGACGTCGATATGATGTCACTCAGAGTACACAAAGAGCTTGGAGTGGTTCTCATCCTACGTTTCAACAAATGTATGTGTACGTGTATTAATCGCAAGTATATATGTAGTTGAGTAAACACTATCATCCCTGATGTATGCAGTTGAGTGAACATTTTATTTGCGGGTAAGTTATATCACGTTTCGCCATCTAGCGAACATATTTCCAACGTCATTTGTGAATCTGATTAGATTTGTGTTAGGATCAGTGTAGTGACCCAGATGGAGCATGGCCAATCTGATATATGAGCAACTAGCTCATAACTGACTAGGTCCATAATTGAAAGTCTTAATTAGAGAGGTTATGTTAATTCATGAATCGGATTATATTGATATTTAACTGAATTTAGGTCTGTGATCACTTTGTTTATGTGTGGTGTTGACGAAACGTAAGAAGTAGTTAAAATAATGCTAAGCAGGATGTTCTAGGTAATTAATTTTATAATTGTTGTATCGGTTCACAAGGTTATTTGAACTACATAAGTACGCGATTGAATCAATAAATTCGTTTAGTATAACTTACATGTTTTTAAGCCGTTCATTTGTACTTTTAATTCAGTGTGGTTATTTCAATTTAGTTAATACACTGAATTAAATCTAACAGTTATAGAATTGAACTGACTCAACTTAATATTTATAGAGTTTTTGCAGTGTGTAACCTGTGCATAATGAGATTCTGCAGTCTACGACTGCACAACACGAATAGCGTCTCGAGTGAGCGTTGTTTACAAAAAGTCCAAAATCGTTTTTGGGGTTCAGTCAAAGAGCGTCCAGAGATGTTAACAGGTGCGTACAAATTGCTGGCCCAATGTCAGAAGCCAATAGAACTGTCTAGTCATGCAATCATCGTAGCATAACTGTATAGATATTAAGTCATTAATTTATAAAGTCTAAGCATGAGTTTCATTTGTTTCAAAAACTATAGGCTTGGTATTGATACAGTGAGTGATTGGCTAATTGCTATTGTAAAATCATTTAACGAGGCGAAACATAATTTGATCATTCAATAACAAATGTGTTCGAACGGAATGAGTACTGCAAGATATCCCGTTATGGGCCCTAACAATATCTTCCATTTACAATGTCGTACAAATCAAGAAAAAGGGCTAACTACTTCATGGTACTCAGTTCACAATCATCGCTGTACGTGACTGTATTGGCTATAACGTATAATCAATCCACGAGTCAAACGTGATGCTAAGGGGCTCTTTTACGTTGCAAGCTGTAGAGAGATGGCCCTTCTAATCGGACGGGCTATAAGAACATAAACATGGGTATACAATACAAAATAGAATATGAGAATGGAACAATGACTTCAGGCCTATCGCTGAAAAAAAGTAAAGCGTTAAGATAAGCATAGAGAACGTAAACTCTTTGGCACGCTATAAGGTAACTTTTTTGTCTAATCTTTTCGCTCGTTTTCTATCTTTTTTTTCCAAAACATTTTTCTTCGCTCCGAACAACGGGACCGTATACCAAACTGTTTCGTATCTTCTGGACAGCAAAGCCCCGTCACGAACTATTAGGCCCCAATCCGGATTACGGTAGTATACAATCCTTACATTTCTTTATTATCACCTGTATTCCTTGCGCAATTCTACGTAGATATCCACTGTAAAGTATAACGATCTCGTGTAAAATTCAACTTAAAACTACAATACGTTTTGTACTTACATAACGTCGTTAAACTGTTTTTGGTACTTGTACAGTATGGAAGTACATAGATTCGTCAAAATTCGCAGCATGATTCTTCAATTACACGACATGAAATTACTACAAAATGGATAATGATCTAGTGCCGGTAATACAATAGGATTGCATTATATATATATATATCTGTACATAAAATCAAATCTAACCTTTCATCTGGTCTTATTTTGACCTACAAACAGTACAGTCCTTCAGTATGGAACTGTGTTTCAAAATAAACTATAGTTTCAAAGAAAAAAATACGTTATAAATAAGTTAGCCATGGTACCCTCTAACGTTTTATAGGATGAGTACAGGTACCGTTAAGAACCTCACGTCGTATCTCCACACTCTAGCTTTATTGTTTTATAACGATCCTATACGCAAAAATTTCAAGACTACTTTATTAGCTGACTGTACCGGAAACCTGTTACTTGTTACACGAACGTCTATTCTCCAGTTGCGTGTCGAAATGCTTAATTGATAAAATCAGAGATCTTGCACTTGTGTATCTCACATATATACATTCGATCACTGTCAAGGTCCTAGGTTATTGGCCTCCATGCGAAACGCTTTTGTATCTTTTAGTTAGCCCAAATTATACAACGTTTTTGGATAATTTAACGGTGCGGATGAGCAGCCATACACTTGGTAATTTTTTCTCTTGTCACCGTACAACAATCAGTACTGCATTTAGTAAACTCATAAAAAACATACACGTAGTGCGTAAATAATCTGGTACAAATTTTTTTGTTAATCTATTTCAAAGATGGCTGCCTCCGGATGCATTGAGAACTTTAACCGTTTCGAATTCTCACGAAAGGAATTGCAACAACAAATTGAATTGTCGCAATCAGCTCTATTCAATGGGACAGTGGTAACATCGAGAAGCTCATAAGTAAATTTGAAACGACCCGGCAAGTTTAATTCAAATTTAATACGGTATTACGATGAAGGCCCGTGCCATTATAAATTTCATTACGATAACAATGGAAGCCAAGATGTCGACGCCGATGAGGACCATTTCTGTCAACAGTGCACGGTGCCCAAATGAAAGATTAGCCGAATTTCGATTTAACCCAAGACCATATCGACCGTGGCAATTTAAATATTCAAAACGTTACGCACCGGGACCTTCCCCTGACGGATCTCGCCGCCATATTAATATCCTGACAGCGCTATTGTCTGACATCGTGATAATATGCATAGGGCCTATTTTATTCGGTCATTTTATTCAGCCGTCGCACACATACGGACACCCTCTATATTTTCATCTACGTACTTGTCTATACTCGTACCACACACGTGCCTGGAAAGATCTTTGCCAACTATGCAATCAGCCAGTCAGTCAACCAACCGAACAACTTCGAAGTGGTTAGTGTCGAGACATTATTTTTTGTTGTCTAAGATTTTTCTACGGTTTCCTACGGAGTTGATTGGCTTCACGACAACAGACTAGGAACACTAGTCTCCGGAATATTTTTACGTGTTCCCATAATTGCCCCGTGCACAGTGCAGGGTTATGAGAAAGAGAAAGCATCCGATGGCTACGGAGCATTGTATAACCTGTTGGATATAACTCCGATTGAAAATCTATATATATATACTCCGTATTCTTTTGTACTCGTAATATCTGAAGATTTGACTATGAAGATTTTCAAATTTTTAATGTACGCTTGAAAAGATTGAAGTTAGGGAGCGGAATTTTTTTGACTTCTGTTTAATCCGTCCAAAAAGCTGACCTAACCTAAATCAGAGTAGAATATAGATAACCTATCGATTCCGAGAAGTAATAACGAGATAGCAGTAGACCGGTGATTAGTTTAAACGTTAGTCGCAACTAAATAATTGCGGATACGGGACAGCGGTGTGCTTATGGCTCGAGGATCCATGAAGGATAGATCACTAGATCGGATCTAGGGATAAAGTTAATTGGGCATTTTGTACAATTATAAAATACCGCCGGGACTTGGAATTACCGTGATATAGAAAGAAAGCTGCATTGTTTTCCAGCTGCAGGTAAGAACTCGAATGGTCCATTATTATATGTATATAGAATACCGGGTGTATCTCATTGGGTGGGGCATATATGATTCTTGTGCCGAGGAACCATAACACTTTAAAAAAGATATCCTTGCTGCATTTGATTTTGAATTCAGTCAATTTGCGCGCCAAAATGGGCAACTGTACTTCAGTGCATTTAACAACTGTAAGTACAGTCTGTACAACTCTAACTAAAAATTGCTTAATCAAATAACAATGTTGTTCATCACTTTTACAGAATCATCTTGCGTTACGTACATTCTCGAACCTAACCTCGCGTTACTACAACTGTCTTTTGTTTTGCTATTAACGTAACGTCTGCAGGACATTTTAAAATATGGCATTACTCATTGGTTCATATAATAATTATTTTGCTGTAAATTCAGTTTAGACTGTATAATGAGAGCGCCGGTCAAAGGTCAAACGTGGCAGCCTGCCCTTCCTATACGAAAATCGGATAACATCATTTCCTCGGATTATGTCAATCGGAAGGTTTTCATGCCCTCATACGATGCGTACGTATTTCCCCTTTGTTTATGCATACCGCCATATGCACTTTTTTATTCCATTCTTTATTATAGTATTTCTTAAAGACATCTGTTATTTGAATTTTCGTTATGTCCTAATACGTGGTACAATTTAATTTTCTAACCTCAAATATCTTTTTACGACATTCAGTTGTGGCCTGGCGTGTGTTACTGTACGTAGGACGCGGGTTATTTTTTAACTGCGGGACATTTTGAATTTTACACGGGCATATTCGACGACGTCTTTAATTTCGTCACGGTCCTTGATTACGAAATAAAATGGCGTCGACGCCTTCTGATTTGTTACACTTGCGACTTGCGACACGTTTCCTACGCTGGATGATATATTTATATATTATTCTAATTTTTTCTCTTAAATTCTTCGTCCTGACACACGTTTCCTGTTGACCCTATGACCTTATTTATTATATAATTTTATATACAGAGATTGTCGTGTATACATGGACCAGCTAATTACTAATGAGTATCAGAGAATTTGGTGGCGGGAACGAAACGCTTGGAATGATTTAGTAGCAAAACCCACTGCACGAAACGAGATACTATTGCGAAAGGTAAAAAAAGAATTAATCGTATTGATTGGGAAAAAAACGTATTGACCTATCGGATTGTCATGATTTCATTTACAGACAATTCCAAGAAAGAAACAGCCAGCGTCGTGGAAGGGCAACGCGAACTTGTTGATGTCAAAAAGTCATCAAAAGAATAAAAAAAATGTTGATAATGACAAAAAAAGTGATCCGAATAGTAAAAATTAATTAATGCATTCAAATCTTGTCGGGTATTAATAAAAAAAAACTTCCATTTTGAACCCGCTGAATATATTCAAAAAGGTAATAAAAAATGTTCTAGTCATTCCTACAGCCTTAGTAAAAGAATAGTTAATTATTTATCGCTTCATTTGACTTTACTCCAAATTTTAATTGCTCGCTACTTTAGATTACCTGATATACTGTACACCGCGGTTAAGCCGTCCTCTTATTATAGATCTATCATAAGTGGACGATCTATATTTTTTGACGGATCATTTCGAATCTCATTGCCACTCGAGGTTACCAGATGCAGTCGACCTTGATACCACTATATCTATAGTCGTTAATCTGTTATTGATTGCATTGCGCAATTCGTCACTCCTCCAGAGAAATCAATAAAATGTGCAAAACCGCACTAGGTGCATTTGTACTTGAAATCAAAACAGGTTACATACGGATAATGATAAAATATTCACGCGCCATTTCTGACCATTGAGAAACAATAAAATATAAGTCATCCATAAATATCGTCATTTCGGAAATCATTAAAAAATTCAAGTCTCAGTTTCCGGTATACAAAATGATGTACGATACTGTATCCACGTACGTGCATACGCATAGCGCCGTGAATGACGTCGGTCATTAATTATCATCCGACCACTTACAATGATTTATCATGACACACAATGACTACAGGATTAAAAGTAAAAGTCGTAGACGAAAACTCGTGCGACCTAAAACTTGACCGGTTGACTTTTGGAGTGAGAAACAGAGAGAAACAGAGAGAGACAGAGAGAGACAGAGAGACGAATGGATGAACGAGCACACGGATGGATCGGTGACTTTCTGATGATTGTGCCTGCCATTGGCTGTACGTTAGTCCATTTAGATAAAAAGTGCATTAACTATGACGAATACAGCATTGGCGTTGTTCACCAACCATAAGATGCGAGTAACATGTTGTTTTCGGCTAGTCTGAGCCAATATACCGGGTGGTATGCTTTTAAGTCCATTTAAACGAATATATCTATATGTATTTGTCCTTTGTGTTTGTAGAGATATTACCGATTTCTTGGGTACAAAACACTTTTAACCGATTTACATCTTTACTTTGTGTTACTTCTGAAGACTGTGATCCACGTATTCGTGATGTACGTGTACGACTTTTGTATGTGAGGATATGAAGCACGAATTCTTTTTTTCTTTCTTTGTCATCGTTGGGTTCGTTAGTAATGCGAAATTATTCATAAATTTCGGCTCGTGCCGTCATCCCACTATTACCATTACTTTGGCTTATTCGAGACCTTTAATCATAATGAGATTCACATAGGTCTTACTCGTGTTCTCTGTCCAGGTTTTATCCAGGAATATTTATGGGTCTGAGATAATTTGTACTCTTGTCGAACGTACGCCTTTACGTTTATTTTAGTGTTTCTGTGTATTTCTTAGAATAGTATTGAATTTTTAGGCAAGGAAAAATGTATGATTTTCAACTGTGGAGTTCTACTTTATTTACTCCGTTTAATGTTGATTTATGTGAGTGGTTACTATTTTTCTTACTGTAAATGCATTTCTTATACACTTTTTTCTCTTATTTCTTATTTTAGCATTATCTTTCTGGGAAATAAGTACTAGATGTGCGCCTCTTTTGATTAAAAATAATAGTGAGAAGACTTTCTGACATCTATGGGTATATATCGAACCTTCTGAGATATTATTGCATTTTAACGCATGGTAACAACGTGACAAAAACATCGACTGCTATGGTAACTAAAATCTGTCGATAACGTAACATAAGAAGATAATGGCGATAGCTCATGTAAGAGAGTGTACCTGTTGAGAGAGGTGCAGACTATCATGCCATACCTGGTAACGATAACTGAACTATAACTAAAATGGACTAAAAATAACCGTCGGGAAGTTAGCGCGGGAAAATTAAAATTTATATGTTTATAATGCCTAAAAAATTGCTCCTTAAATGCTCCATA
>JARQST010000036.1:0-72374 GCA_030142225.1 Pachycephus smyrnensis | reverse complement strand
TCATCCTTGCGCAGGGGCCATGCTAATCTTCTCTGTATCGTTCCAATTTTAGTATATGTACTGCCGAAGCAAGTACGTTTGTAGTTTATGATATTCCGTCTTATATAGTAAACAATAGTACACTTGACTACATTCGAGAAAGCCTTATGCGCATTTCGCCACCTGACGGATATAGCCACAACTACTCGCCTAGTACAGTCCGTGTCATAAGTTTATCTATGATCGGGCTACGATAGTAATTCAACTTCGAAGGAGTGTTCTTTTTGGCATACAATACAGTCGACTCGCGTTATGAACCCCGTCACAGGGGTGTAGGGGAATCTTAACCGTTCCCCTACTCCTGTGCAAGCGATGTGAGTTACGGAGGTGTAGGGAAATATACAGTCGACTTGCATTATGAGCCCGGTCACGAGAGACAAGCGTCTCTTATACGTTTATTATACGATTCTCTATACGAATTTCGGTTCCGATCTCATATCGAGGGTAGGAAATAATTTCCCCTTCTGGCCTCTGTTGGGGGAAAATTTCGTGCGTAATGGTCTCATAACAATGGGGCTCATAACGCGAGTCGACTGTTCCAAAGAATTAAAATACATAAAGTAGCGCAAACAATTACAACTAGACTAGATAAAACTAATTTCACGTATTGAATCTTAACACGTGTAACTAACGATTGCGCTATTTAATTAATATATCCTCTAATTTTGTTCAGTTGTTCGGCAACTGATAATAGTGTTAGTCCAACAATCTATAACCATTCTTTTTTCAAATAATGAAATGACATCTCAAGAACATGTCAGAAATATTAAAGATTACTTTTACAATGTGCAAATACACTAACTACATATATGTATCTGATAAACATTCACATTGAAAATTTTTCAATAAAATTTAAATAAACCCTTTGAAACGTTTAAACCTTTTATGGCATTACTTCAACGTAATATTCCTCAAACGTTGCACGCCTGGTGAAAAACAGCCCTAAGGGTATCAGACGAAACACGCATATACGAGAAAGGAATATCATTGACGATAAAATCCCCTGGAATTCGATTTTAATGCGATCAGCACGCGAACCCTTGGTATGTAAATGAGATGGCACGTCAGTAGAACTTTAACCTCTCGCCTTCCTGAGAAACTGTATCGTGCCACGCCATAGTATCTGTCGAATCGTGTACAGATATGCAAACGTGCTCTTGACAGGATTTACGTTCCCGAAATACATATGTATGCTTGTCGAATATGTTCGGGTGGTTGGAACTTAATAAATCGTGTCAAGGTTCTTGGAAAAAAGCAAAAGACGATAAAAAACAAACTATCCATTCCAGATATATATACGAACGTGACAATTTTAATCTCACACGTTTTATTGTTGATAGTGAATGGAAGATCTTGTAGTTACTGCTACATGCTACACGAATTCCCTTCTACAATCCCACTTGCGATTTAAATCCTTTGCCCGAATAAAAATGAATTTGATTTGGACTTTATCAAGTCTGAAGTTGTTTAACACGTTGAGTGCCACATTATATTTTTCAAAAATTCTATCAGGTCATGGTTATTTAGCCGTTTTATGATATCGAAAATATATTTATACTTGACCCCTGGTGAAGTGCATTTGTCACCCATATATGGGTGACGTGGCAGTCAACGTGTTAAAGGAAGTAGAACAGTGCACTCATACAACGAATAACAAATTCATTATTGGAGAATATAATACACATATAATGATCATAATTTAGATTGAATTAAAACATAGGTTATTTAGGTAATAGGATTGCTGTAACAGAAATTCGTACTACTCGATATAGTTATAAAATAGTAACACTCTAAAAAATATTCAATTTATAATTTTTATAAATACTCTGTTACGTCCGAATGAAACCTTTACTCATAGTTAACCTTCTTCCTTTGGTATTTCATCATCCGTTGACAGATTTATCGATCTACATAGAATCTTTATAATAATTCGCCTTCGGTAACGTATTGTCTTCAACAACCATCATTCGCACTTCGCTGACAGGACAACCTAGCTTACATATTTTATTGTATCGTTTCTCCGAATTAGCCACACGACACCCTAGCGAAACTATTTTAGCGAATCATTTCTCGGAATGAACGATAATACATCCTAGCCTAATTATTATTGCATCATTTCTTAGAACTAGCGACAAAAGACACGTAGGCAAGCATCCAGGCGACAGGACCAAAAATTTGAGAAGACACTGATCAGTTACGAATCAGAAGTTATAGGGATCAGTCAGAAGACACAGCAATCTTTCATTCCAAGTCGCGAATCAGGAGTCGTAGAGTTTAGTCAGAAGACATAGCAACACTTTATCTAATAAAAGATCTAAATTCAAATTCTAAGTCAGAGTACAAGTCCAGATTTTAAGTCCAATCTAAGTATTTTGACGCTACTTCAGAATTCGAGATATCAACTGGCCAATCTTGTACACCTTATTCAGAACCCTCTCAATAAACGTAAGTTGCTTTTAATCTTATTTTTATGCAAATATTGTGTTGATTTTATCGTGATCCATACTCATCCAATTCCTAAAACCTCTTATAATTCCTTAATCTTTTATTTGCAAGGTAAATCCTCAATTTGATTTCTATTCTATTTAATACTCTGCGAAGATAAAGTTATTTCAAGATCAATTTTATCATTCTTCAGTAAAAATCTAATCCTATTGAGATGTCTTATAATTCCAATTGTTCAGCCATCAGATTTTCGAACAAAATAATTACCATATCTCACCCACTGCTTATTTTGGTATTTTGCAATTATTCCCAATTGTTCCTTTTGGGTCTAGCGATTAATCGTCATATCGAACCTCAAGGTATAACGTTGTCTTCGACAAGGCTCTAAGAACCTTAAAGATCGTTCAACTTCTTGAATTCACACCGTCCGTCGGTAACCGTTCATCTATCATCCACAACGTCGCATGGCTCTCAACGTCCTAGGAGTGTAAATAACGGGCCCATCCCGGGTAAAATTCCGAAAGGTTTGACCTTAAACAGGCCACTTAAAAATCGGTAGAGTAGATCCAATCGATTTCTCACTTTCTACTTTATCGATAGTATAATCGTCATATGGACGTTACAACTCCAATTGTTGGATAATCTGTCAAATGAATCTGTATAATTTGGACGAATATTTGACTTTTTACAGATCCTAAGCAACAAACCAATGAGCATAGCTCACGATAGCAGTGATCTTGAAACCGACTGGAGAGACAGTGAATTCATCACGGAATGCTTGTGCTGGCATAATGTTTACAGACAGCGGCATAATGCTCCGCCGTTGAGTATGTCACCCCAGGTAAATATTTTTCGAAAACTTTTTCATACTAGTCTCCAGTATAATCAAATAATTATAAAAAGAAACCGTCGATCGAAGGTGAAGTGGTTACTTGTATTTTTATTAAGACAAAATTATATTTACAAAGGATGTCACGTTTGCGAATAAAATTTATATTATTTACCGGTAAATAAAACTTTCATTTCTAGTACGAAAATTACTATGCTTAAGGTTTTATATGTATATCTATTTTGCAGGTTATAAGTATACACGTATGTTAACAGTAATTGATATATTTCAATTAAGTTTCTTTGGCATTAGGCTGGATCCTCATTGTAACGCACAGCGCTTTTGCGCACGTGAGTGAAACAGAGAGCGAGAGAGAAACGAGCGAGAGGGTACATCTTTCGCTCTCGCTCCCACTTATTGAAAACGTAGCGCAAAAGCGCTGTGCGCCGATAGTGAGGATCCAGCCTTAGAAATACTGTGCGTTTATACAGGACCCATTCAGGTGAACTTACTAGTACGCGTGACATGAACGGAAATGACGTCATAACTAGAATTTCAAATTATCCGTTAAAATTATTCAGAATTCCTTGCTCGACCTTAGATTCTTAGTACTTTTCATTCATATTTATACTATTAGTTTTTCTAGGTGATGTAAATCATATTCATGAAAATGTGTGATGATTTTTCATCATTTTATTACAGTTATGCGAATATGCTCAAACGTGGGCCAATCATCTAGCGCACACGAACACATTTTACTACAGAAACGATCGGGAGGTCGGTCAAAATTTGTATTGTCGTCCTGGTGGTGCGGTTCCTGGTGACGTCACTGGACAGGATGTCGCTGCTTATTGGTACTCTGCTGTTAGACAATACGACTTCCTCAAGGAACCGGATGTTCTTCATGCCAATGTTAATGCAGGTTAGTTTTTTTTTGAGATTCATGATATACGAATCGAGCATTTGGTTTATTTTACATGTAGAAGTAGAGCCATTGTACTGTACTATATTTTTTTTTATTATAATTTTATGCATGACATATATTTTATAAAAATTGTATAGTTTTGTTTGGTATGTGTGTTAAGTGTTCCAATGTTACATTTATATAACGTTTCACTAAAGACACGTATATAACAACGGCTCAATGGTTTTTTTTTAAAAGTTTGTTTTTATTGCACCCAGAATCTCATACATTTTAACTTAAGCCTAAAAATCACAACAAAAAGACTTAAATTTATCCATAATCATATTTAAAGCTGGTTGGTTACCGTTGGTAAATCTCGCCAACTATCACACTATAGTTTTGCTTTATTTAGTTATCCTAAGTCAACATTTTCATTAAAAACTTAGTATTTAGTTTTACGATAGCTTCTTTTTCGTTAGATGTGAAAAATAGGCTGGTAAAAAAAACATCTGTCACTTTTGGGAGAGGGTCATGAGGAATATTGGAGTGTGGTAAGATGGGTCTGGGGTAGGTTGCTTATTTACATATGTACATATTAACCGACTTATTAATATATTAGTTATCAATCGCAATATGTTTGGGCTCCTAATTCAGGTACATGTAGTAGGTTTTCTTCCCGAGGGTCGATTATTTCCTGAGGGTTCTCCGTCGGATTTCATCAAGGTGTTTAGCATCGCTTTGTAACCACCAGTATTCTTTGACTACTCTATGTTTGTCATTGGTATCAACAATAGGCAGTGCCGTAGAGAAAATAAAGTTTTTGTAGTCATCGTAATTCAGGTTGATTCTTTTGTCGGTACAGTGCCTTTTTTCGTGGTATATAATAGGGAGATTTTCGGCATTTTGGAGTACTCCCTGTTTATCACAGAATGTGAACATTTCGGGCGTGAGGTACCCTGTTAGGCATTTGCTTCTGCTTTCTGCATCGTCTTGGCACACTAGATTGTCCATTATCCGGTTATTAATGTTTCGATAGTTTTCATAGTAGTTTCTGCAGAGTTTCAAATAGAAACAATCTATTCTAGTGATGTTGGCCTTGTTGTAGATTTTTTCGTTGCTAATTCTCTCACGGTAGTTGGTTTCAGCGGTTCTATACAGTCTGACACATGACCGCAGCATGGATCTTTCTAGTCTGCGAAATTTTTCCATGACTGTAGGCCCCATATTCCACAGCATTGGAGCCGCATATGTTATCAGTGGTCTCACCAGCAGCTGGTAGCAAATTAGTTTGGCCTTAGTCTCGAGGTTTCTATTGTAGAAAATCCTGGCATTAGTTTTTATAGAATTTTTGGCCTTCTCTAACTGAAATTTGTGATGTTTCGTCATGTGAAGCAGGTGATCAAATGTCACTCCCAGGTATTTAACAGTTTTTTTTATAGGAATCACGCTTGTGTATCCTTCAGAATCTTCGACTGTAATTCTAGCTGATTTAATTTTGTTGTATTGAGAGACTTTGATGTGATTAACTGGTCTTCTAAAGAATATTATTTCGCTCTTAGAAGCATTTAGTTTTAGATTCCAGCGTAAATAGTGTTTATTGATTTTATCCACTCTATCTTGAAGTTTCCCAATGATTACGTCTACATTTCTGTCCGCCAGATAAATCACTCTGTCGTCTGCAAAAGAATTAGACATCACCCTATCTCTTTCCAGATCAGCTGCCTCATTAGTGTCGCTATCATAGATATTGAAAAGTATTGGTGAGAGAAATCTTCCTTATTGGAGCCCCTCTTCGATTCGGAAACTTTCATTTAAAAGTCTCAAGCCGTCCCATGTGTAGAAAAAATTGCCCGTGAGCATATTATATAGGAGGATTAGTCCTTTGGGGAAGTTTAGTTTGTCTAGTTTATAAATAAGTCTGTAACGGCTCAATGGTCTAGGGGTATGATTCTCGCTTTGGGTGCGAGAGGTCCCGGGTTCAAATCCCGGTTGAGCCCGATTTTTTTTCTCTGGAATAATTACGACTCACGTTAGCCTGGATTTGTATAAATTCGTATTTCAAAGATATTTTTTTGGAACAATGTCATATATGTATTTAATTTTTCTTGACAAAGTGCGAATTTCACCCTGTGAGTAAGTGAACGATTTTCAAATCATCAGCTGTATGTGTGGTCTAGTATTTTTGAAGATAAAACTGAATTAAATCCAATGCCATCAGAACCTTGACCATTATTTTGTAAATAATAATAACGTATCTATATTTCCTCGCCTAGACTGCATCGACAAGGTTACATTACGTTAAAAAGTTGAAAGTTCCTGAACTGAAGTTAATTGATTTTAAATATCTTCAAGGAAATGTTACCGACCATGACTTCGCACCCACTCACTGAGAAATTCATGAACAAAGAAGACATTTCGAGATAAGAAAATCATTGAAAAATAGAAACAAATTCGTTTAAGCTAATAATAAATAAATCTTATCAAGATGATTTTTATTTAGACAACAAATTACAAAATCAACAATTTAACATAACAGTATTATTATATACAATAATCTCAATGTACATTCTCCTAATCATTAAATCAGACGTTAATTCAGGCAAACGAAATGGAAGGTTAATACCAAAACTTTATGAGCATTTCATGCAGTTCAGTCTCCATTCTCAGTGCGCAGAATCCTGTCAGACACAATTTCATCGTGTCGGTTTCTCGCTGACGCATATTATGACCGTAAGAAAGATAAAAAAAGTATCCAAGATGGCTGCACCGATATGGCGGGAAAGTGCAAAACGCCGAGTACTGTGTCCCGACGTAAGGTGCGCAATAAAAGATCATGTTCGCCTGATCCTGATGTCCCATGTGCGCAGGCCACTTCACGCAGCTGATATGGTCGAGCAGCCGTTACTTCGGCGTTGGGAAGGCACGCAGCCGTAGCGGGAAGATCATCGTCGTGGCGAATTACCAACCGGTCGGCAACGTTTCCGGACAATTTCAAAGCAACGTTTTGCCGCCTTTGCCGGAGAGCGCGAACCTGCCGATACCACCGCCACCTAGGATCCGACAGTATGAATTACCTTTATCCGATATGTCAACAAGCAGTAATAGCTCGATTAGCACGCAATAATACAGACGAGTCAACTGCCTTTTCTGGGTCTGCACACGACGCGCGTAAACGATATTTTTCCGGGATTTTTCAAGACCAGCTGAACGTAATTTTAATATTGAAATAATTATCCTTTTTATTCTTAACTTGAATGTGCATTACAATGCTAACCGTACAAAAGTATATGAATATTTTTTCATTTGAATATTTCTCCTGAAACTCAGAGTTTCCTGCTTAACCGAATAATCTTCAATTTATGCTGTTCATTTTCAATTGCTATACTTAGTTACTCCTAAAAAGAAATGTTCCTTTTGTTGAATTTTTTACGGCATAATTTCTTTTCGTATAATGAGATAAAGCAATGTTACCCTGACCCAGAATACTTGGTTACTCACTTCTTTTTGATCCTTAAGGTACCTTCAGAGGAAAAAACTTGCAAATCCGGAAAGTGTATTAGACATTATTGTAGGCGGATTAATTTAATATACGAATTTTTTTAAATATCTTGGAAGACTGGCATAAAAACCAAATCAGTGTATTGAATATGACCTTAGGTGGTTACGAGGTTTCTATAATCGTTTCTGATCGCCTTCAATCGCGATATTCATCAGAATCAGAAAAAGCAGTGACGGACACAGCCCGGAAGAAATATTGGTCATCAAATGATCTTATAAAACAATCTCTTAAGGTACCTTTCGAGAGAAATTGGTCAAATAAACAGGTGGCACTGTCGGCCATAAGGCCACTCAGGTAATCGCGACGTTTCTATTGATTGATTCTGGAAATATGGCTGCGCCAATTTTCTCTCTAATCACAAATAATACTCGAAATGAATTCCACTCTTCAGATTACGAATTACAAATTCGATGATCAATTAACCTTCGATTATATCATTATACTCCTATATCGATTTAAGTAGTAGCCCTAATTTTTTTAAATTCTTTACCATTAACAAAATCATAGTCTTTTGCCAGCACAGATTTTTTGAAAGACTTTTCTATACTCTTGATTGATTTGTATATATTTCGTTAAATAACATTTTTTAAATCATTTGACAATTTTTATTAATCGCTGCGTTAATCGTTGATCGATTCACTATCGAAAAAATATTTCTCCGCGAAAATCAATGACGACATACTTAAGACGCGAAACTACAATCAGAAACGTCATTCAAGTTAAAACAATGCTGCTCAGAAGTTTTGCGTACTAAATTAGGCGTAATAAGAAATACACAACTAAGAGAAAAGAATGAAACAAAGATTTCGAGGAACGGAAACTAACAAAAAAAAGAAGTGTAAAATGCTGTTGAACTATCGATCTCAAGAACGAGACAAAAATAATGAAACTTGATCGTGAAATGATCGCTGAAGTAGCGTCGCTTGAAATTGTTAGGCGAAAAAAATTTTCAATCCATTTTCAAAATATGAAAATCCAATATGTACTCGAAGTTACACTTCCTTTTTATTTTTTCGCAGGACAATTTACAGCGACGAAATTATTCACGATGATAGTAGTCTAATTAATTGTAAGACGCGGTGCCTCTTATTATAATGTTTGTACTAATAATTGCCAAGCGTACATAAGTCTGGGGCGTCACGTGCTCAAGAAATAAAAAGATTCATGTTTACACTGCGTAAAAAATCGAAATGCGCAAGGGATCGTTGCATTAATTGACGTTTCGTCGGATAATCGGTTGGCAATGCTTTAACAAAATATTGATGACATTTTTCTTGAGCAAAATCGTGTAGTCTTCATTTCGAAATTTCACTTCACAGAGTAGGGCCTAATTTTTGTAAAACTTAATTGACACTAATAATTAAAATTTTGGATTTACTTTTCCCCGGTAATATGATATATACTTTAAAAATCGTTCTTGCAAAATGCAGCACAGATCCCCATGTGTTTTCGAAAAATGTGAAAACATGTTAATCAAGCCCTTTGCTAATAATTAAACATCGCTAGGCATATATGTAGTGATAACCAAGGGAGGATCTAGACTTAAGAAAATGCAAGTATAGATAGAAGAAATAAATACTACTACCAGATAATTAAATAATTAAAAAAACAGACTAGTTCAGCCGCTGCTTATTGCTCTCAATACGGGAAGGGAGGTGGGATAGGGACTTGTACCGATTTTATAAAAACAAGATAAGTCCCAAAAGGCCTTTTTCTTCAGTCAATTAAAAGAAATGCGATGTATCATAACTCTAGTAATAAAAAAAGGTTTTTATTCGTTTCCTTTTTTTTCGTTAAATCACTTTTTTTTGACACTATCATTTAAATGGAAAAGAAATTTTATTCGGTACGAGTCCACAACCCGTAAGGTTGATCTGACGTGCGCAAAATTTAAATAGCAACGGTAAATGTGAACGCTAAATCGTTCAATTGCCCACAACTGAAAAATACATTTAAATTTGCGTCACTAATTATTAATCGCGTCATTAATAATAATTGTTATTAATTAATATAATCGACAGGTTCGATGTAGTAACAAAATGTAGAAAGCTGCGCCTAGTCATTTAAATACGTCATATGTACCACATAATGAACAAATATTCTGCAGAGTCTACGTTCCTAGTGAAAAACTCAAGAAAAACCCGTTTCTTAGATTTATATGTACTTCTGACATACCTGCTACTACACAGTGTAGTACTTTTGTAAATGTCGTACAAACGTTACGATTCGTTCTTGCTAGGTCGATATTAATTAGACACCCGACACTTTTCAATCAGGATCCAATAATCCGTTTATCACTAGGAATTAATTCTCCCCGGAATATTTGTGCAATATGATACACGCTGCGTGTATGTACACATGCGAACGTGCATGCTTTGCCAGATTGTAGTGCTGGGAATCAATAATTTATAAGTAAATACTGATTAATGACAATTAACAAGATGACAGTAACAATAATAATAAGGGTAATCGTAACAATACAAGGTTTTTTGTACCTTCGGCTACTCTAAAACGGTTACGATACTTCATTCGAATACGCTATATATACCAGTATATATAGATATACCAATTAGGCACGTTACTAAAGTCGGCAAATTACCGAACTTAAGATAATGACATAACGAAGTAAAATTAAAGGCTGCTTTATGACAACCTATTATCTAGGCTAACTAGTATTTATGGTCGTCCAATATAAAAAAAAATCAAGACAAATTACAAAAACTGAAAAATTTTATTTTTTTGAATATATAACATGTACTTTCTTATTTTTTTCATTTTCACTTATTTCGATCTACCAATACATGCGAAAATCAGAGTGAAGATTAATTTTCGGCACTGTGCTGTCATCTTTTTTTTTACCAAATAGTGAAAATGAATGAAAAGTGTGTGATAACGAGTAAATTGCTATTAAATTACACGTAAACCTAAAGGCGCGCTTAAACGACGTATACTCACATTCGTAGATGTGTATACACCAATAATATATGCAAGTATATTGTATTTAATATACACATAGATATTATACGTATACATAATGTTATGGAGCTGAATAGGGAGCGACGAATTTTGTATTGTTGTTTTTTTATGCTAAATACGTATACTCTATGTATTGTATCATATGTAATATCGTATCCGATGATCGCGTTGCCGATAGATAATGAGACGCGACTTTATTTGTCTTCCATTGTTTCATCCTTTTGAAAAAGAAAACAGAGACATCCGTATGCTTGTGAATTTTGTCCATCCTGGCTGGATCCCATTATTACTTGTAAAAGAAAAATGGTCAAAAATAACTGAACAGCTACGTCATTCCGTCTATATCGTTGCCCATTTTTCATGAATCTCGTATCGCCGCGTAAACACGCCAGAGTTTAAATACAAATATCGCTATGAAAATAGTCAAGAAGGGAAAACCAAAGAAATCGTTTCGAATTATGAGAATTTTGCAATTTTACGTAAAAAGGCAGGAGGCTTTTTCGATAAGTTTTCTTTTTTAAAATATATACAACGCACGCGAGCGAACATACGAACCATATACATAAATTATGTACTTACGTAACAGACATCGCGCACAGTACAGACGTGTACATAAGTATAAATAATGTGCGCGCGCACGCATTTGTTGTGTGTTTGTTTATCAAAATGGCAGACGAATGAGAATTTAAAATTGTGCGCGAATAGCTTTGCTTTCAGTAGTTCGTGTTATCGCGATAGATTGCAACAGGAAAGTTTCGTCGAATTTGATTTTTTACCGTTAACAGAGAGAGGGAGTAAAAAATGGAGGACAAGTGGATTAAGGGATAATGATATCTGAAAATTTTTGCGGATCACTTTCCGCAAATAAACGAAAGACATGTGTGATACAAATACGTAGATTTTTAGATTAAGTAATTGATTAATAAAGAAGCATATAAGGGAAACACGGAAAGTGAGAAAGAGAGAGAAGCTGAATATATGTTTTCATGAGTGCACGGATAAAGGAGCATGTGAGAAAAGACGAAAAAGTTGAGAAAAAATTTAACACAATTACGTGCTATGGAAAAAATTTCTACAGTCTAGACAAGGTGAGATTATTGAATTATTATTTATCAATTAGATAAGTCCCTTCGATTAGTCCATATATCAATATCTTTTATCTTCTCAACGATCCTTCGAGATATTTTACATCATAATATTAATTGAATTCTTAGATTAACATCTAATTAAATTCAGTACGACTAGTTGCTTCACGAGTCAGATGTGTTATTGAAAGGCTTTCTTATGATTTTCAATGTAAGGGTCCTCTAGACCAGATAAGACATTTTATTTTTGGATCGACTATACATCCTACTCATAATACACTCGAATATCCTTTCTTTATAATAAATTTTTTTAACCAAAAATTAAACAGCACCTTCGATTTTTTTTATAAAATAAAAAAATGATTAGGTAATTTTGCAATTGTGATACTTATGCGATTATAAATCTTTTAGTTTACTTATGTTTTTTCTTAATTTTCTTATTGATAAACGTTACCAAAAAACGGATTTCTATTTTGTTGATAAATTTATTCATAATTGTGTTGTATTGACAATTATATTGCGTTAATCGTGTAAATGTTCTGGCAGGATAATTGTGCGTTGTCCGTATGAATCGCGTGTCTATAAAGCTTGCGTTTACGCAACACAATCCCAGCCGATGGAAGGCAACGATATAATTTACTTGCAAGGCCTAATGACTCTCTTTAGATTTTCGCTGTTTTTCGTGCTTTATTTATCACTGACTGAAAGCACGAATTCTTTTTAATTACCCTGTATTTTTATCCGTCTCATTGTCTCCGCAGTGCTTTATAAATGACATTCAAACTTTGTTTTTTGTTTTTCCTTTTCTTTTGTATTTTTATGCTTCTATTCATTATTCAAGACCCGATGAACGATGGCCTACTTTTATGTAATTTTTTTCTTTCCAAAAAATATTAATCGCTATTATGAGATGTCAAAGGTTACAAATTCAGTTTTTTGACAGCTATTAATAATAATAAATACTCGATGATCTAGTGGAAAATTCCAAACATACAATATAGGGGTAAATGACTGGAACGTGATCGTCTCTTGAGATTAATATGTTTGTATACATATGTGGATCTATATACATAAATATATAAACTTGTCACGGGGTAGTTATGAGGACACTGCCGATTATGCGGCACTCACAACGACAAGCTGAAATGTTTTTTTTTTTAAATGCCCTTGGGGCATCTAGCATTGGAATTCTAACCTAACCTAACCTAACCTAGCCATTTCTAAGCCCATCACAGTTCCGGGTGTTTAGTATTGGAACAATTTTGGAAAATTTGGTGTGAGAGTCGCTTTATGGTCTTTGCAATATACCTTATATATCAAAATCTTGTCAGGACCGTCCTGATAAACTACAAGTGTCCTCATAACTACCAATATTCATGACAAAAAGTTCTGAAAACTACCCTTTGTAAAATATATATGTATACACACATGAAAAGAGAATGAGACGTTATCCAAGATATATTGTGTGCGACGGTCCACATGATCCGAATATTCGTGACTTTCTCGTGAAAAAAGTAGGAACAAATTTGTTGAAGGCTACAAGTAGTACTTCGGATATAGAAGCTTATGGTTCTTTAATCGTTGAAAAATTACATAAGTCAAACGAAGATGTCACGTTTCACTTTTTATATTTTATGTTTTTTTTCTTAGGATTTTCAATTTTGAAACTTCGGAATGTATTGCACTTTCCGTTTTAGATATTCCATGAATTACTCAACAATTCTATTTTATTTTTCATAGATTATGTACTTGCTTTCATATGAATCTATTAGAAAAAAAATCTACTAAACCCAAACGAATACCAGAATTGTACAAATACGCATTATTCTTTCGAATTTAGTATACGGGATAAGAATATATTTATGTTAGGTTAGGTTAGCAGGGCTAAGGGCTTCAATGGTTGCGTTTACTAAATTAATGTAATTAAAATTAATTACTCACGAATTACAAAATCGCGTGACCATTATTCGTATTTCATTCATAAACATTCCAAATTAAATTAATCAGGAACGTTTATCATCTCGCAAAATGAAAATCCAGAAAGAGAATGGGTCTCTGATGAAACATGCTAAGAAGACAAGCTAAGTGCTTTTCGATGTTTCAAAAAATCATTATCCCTAAATTTCTCGACAAAAAAAATGTTCCACTCATACTAATTTCTGTCATTAAAATTCTGCCATGATATCGATCCTAATCCAATCTATATACCTCGGGCATTCCATGAAATTAGAAGCTGTCCAACATCATTAGAAACTTCTACATGGAAACAAAATCGTGATGGAAATTGCAAACAGATTTCAAAATACGAGACTTGCAAGCGGATATCCAATAACGCAGACCGTACGATACAGTATAATTTAAGAATTTAAAAGATTGAAGTTGCAAAAACGACACGTGCGCCATCTGTACTGGAAATTGATATTCAAACTTTTCACTTTAGGATTAGATATTAGGTTTTCCTTCCAGCTTCTCCCTACAATCACGAACATCCTTCTTCCTCCTACGCTATGTGGAGATGCTTATTGATTTAACTTACCAGGAAGCTGTATATATAGTTTGAAACAGCCTGCAGCTTCTTGACCTTTCAATAATATACGTACTACTAGAAAATAACGTATATTCGTTCATATTTTATGAGCAATCGAATTGATTATCTGTTGTCTAATTTTTAACATAATTCTATTTGATTCAATTATTTCTATCACGTATCGATTCTATATTTTCGATTGCATACATTTACTCAGATGTAACGAGGAATTAATTGATTTAATCAAACAATTAATTTAGTTTGTTTTAGTATCTTTAATAAACATTCACTTAATTAGAATTATCAATGGTACGCGTTAATCGATTACTCCGGATTCTCTACTATTTTCACTTCTTTTCTCTAAGCTATTATTTGTCGGTGAACTCGCGCCATTTTATATCACTCGTTATTTTTCCGTTTTGTGTCTTTACCTTATTCTTCTACGCGGTTCATTAGGCTGCTCAATGTCCCATATAAATTGATTACTGCAGGTCGTTTTACGCTCGTCTGATTTGCCTGTGCGTATAGGTTAGGTTTGTTTCTTGTCGAAAGCATTACGTGGAAACGATATGCGAACTCGTTGTAATTGACGTTGGAACAACGATTTTCCACATAAGATCATCAAAGCGATTTCACATTTTCTTCATCATTACACACGTTCCTCTGTTTTTTTATGACTCCTCTCGTTCTTTTACTTGAAAACAAGTTCTTTAAAAAAAAATCAAAAATATCGTTATCCCGCCCAGGGTGTGCTGTACATTTTGCTATGATAATCCTGTCGAAATAAGTTTGTCCCACCTTTTATATTTTTACTTGTAACATTAGTTGCTTTATGCTTGTTGGTTGGCATACCTCCGGCAAGGTAAAATTACCAAACATTTTTTCCCCTTAATGTCAGACACATTATCACGTCGACCCTTATGGATCTGCCGTAGGTAATATTTCACTCTTATCTTACCGTAGAGAAACGTGGGTTAATCCCTCTAATAACACTTATTTGTTACTTTCTTTATATCCATCTGGTATACGAATTAGTTTATCCCTATAGGTAACGACCCAGCGACATGCAAGTAATTACGAGAAAATTTATTAGGTGTCCGTAATACATACATTTCGATACGATCCAACTTCAGGTCACTAGAGTAGATTAATTAACGGTCATTTTTCAAATTGCCCGCGCAATCTAATTCACGTACTCTTTACCCTATTCAAACTATACGGACTTGTTTCTTTCCTAATATTTTTTTTACTATTATTTAAATGTTAAACGGACTTATTATCTTCCAAGAAATCGCTGGGCGTTCGTCAATCGGCCGTACCTATATGAAATGCGTCTGTTCACATAAAGGATGAAAAGATTCTATAAATAATTTGTAAAAGTATTATCGTCAGATAACTCATAATAATTAATGCAACTCGTCCGCCAGAGGCTGCTGATAAGTAATTAGGTTAAAAGCCTTGAAAAAATAATTATGTGCTTAAAAATTAATTACGCAATTGTTAATGCTAATCTACTACTTCCTAATTGATTCATACTACTTATACCTATATACTACTACTGATAGATGATTTTTTAGGTAGATTTGTAACATACTGATACACAAACGTAGGCGCATATGACACATATCTAAATATTTGCTATGTACTTCAGGCTATACTTTCGAGTATTTATAGATACTATGAATACTTATACCTATTGTAAGTATGTCTGCATAAATGTATTACTTTTTTACGTACACGTGAGTATAAGAAAAATCTTAAAAACGCCTCATTTTTTTTTCTAATTAAATTAAAGTCCTCCTGAAAGAATTATCTGCATTTCACATGTAACTACTCGGATTCTACGGAAGTGCTGACATTTGATAATATACACGATGTTTTAAATGATTTTTTAAATAAAAAAATGATTTATTTATAATTATAAGTATGTCAACATTAAAAGCTAATGGCGCAGCATGATTTTAAGTACTAGACATTTATTAAGGCTGCACAATCACTGTAATCATACGTACGTAAGACTACTAATGCGTAAAAGAGAGATGCTAAATAATTAAGTAACTTAAATATCATATAAAGCAACGCGTGTTTCTGCGTAATGTGAAATAATCTATAAGTGTAATGAATTAGCCAAAACATTTATTAGGGGGTGACACGACGTGACGCAAAGATGGGGGTTGCAAAATTTCTGTAACGGGCTGTGATTACCTGTTAGCGCACCGTATTCGCGTGCTACGATGAATAATAAAAAAGATAAAAAATGGGGTCACAAAAATACTTGTAAATTGGCATCACTGATTAAACGACGATTGCTTATGGTTATTTTATGGTTATATAAATTATTTTCATAATACGTTTGCAAATCATGGTTATATAAATACGTTTGTAAATTATCAAGGAAAGTCAATCTTCATGATACATACATAATTTAGAATTTTTAAAACGCCTTGCACCCCGATACACTTTCGATGATGCTGATTTACTAGTGGACTTTGTCTCAGACTAAAAAAATACGATGCACACACGTTAGAAGTGGCCATTGCATTTGCACTATGAAAATTGTCTGTCTATCATAGTACAGCTAGATGTTCAATGTTGGCCATCGTTAAAAAGAAAAAAGAAATGTTTATTGGTTTTCGAAGGAGAGGAAGTACGAATTGTTTTTTGCAAATTATTAGTCGAATGATATATTGACATTTATTTATTTTTTCTTGTGAACTCTTATTAATAATCATTTATTGCCTTGTGTAAATATACACCATTGTTACATGGCTCAGGGAAGTACTCCTGCTTCTGTGTCCAAATTTCAAATAGTCTCGCTGTATTTTCGTAATTTTCGCAAAAAAAATCATACATGTATGGAAACTTATAATTGGACCGTAATGTCAGGTTTTAATTCAGACTACTCTTTTTGCGTCATATATTTGAAAAGACTAGCCCCCCAAAATGGTGCTGATCTCGCGGGTTGAATACATGAGAAACACCTGATCATTTGTAATATATTTCTCATGGATTGATGGTGGAATGTTGGAATGCTTTATTATTGTTAAATGACTAAGCGAATATTATACGTAGGCGGGAAGTTTCGAATGTACAACGAAAATCGAATGATTGGGCGTAAAAAAGGATGAAATCGACTAGAAGAGGGTACAATATATAAGAATGACTAAGGTTGGGTTATTCTGTGAAAATGTAAGGTTTTCGTGTCTAACTGTAAGAAACATGGCCTCTCGATATTCGAAAACCACTACGGTGGCCTTTGATAGAAATGCGAACCGGTTATGAGAATCCCATTTTATTTCATATCGAGGCAATCAGATGTTATATACATATTCCGACATTATGGCGATCAAATAAATTGTTGTTATTGTCGTTTACGATTATCTATCATTCATTCCCTTCCTCCCTTTTTTATTAATTATTTATACTATTTTGCATGAGGCGTACTACGCGTCTGTGGGGTGTCACATGTCCATGAGCAAAAAATGTTTTAACATAGAGGATGGGCCAAAAATCAGAAGACCCTTGCAATCGTGTACATTTTCTAGTGTGCCGACTTTTGGCTCACCCTGTATACATATATTATTGAAAAGAAACAAATTCATCATTCCATTTCAAATATCCATCTATAACTTTTATAAAATGCAAGAATTATATGTTTTAAACGTTGCTAATTCATATAAGCGCAACGAAAACAAACCGACTGTGCGGTGCTTTTACTCTCTTATGTGCTTATGTGCTACTAAATAAAAGATATGACACAGAAAATCCATATGACATATTTATTTATTATTCACTAAATGTTGGCTAATAAAGTTATTTTTAAATGATCATTGGCATGTCTCAATCATTTGAAACAGACAGAAAAGCGGAACACAGAAATTAAAGTATAAAATGTGTCATAATCATGCGGTCTGAAATCGTCAATGAATCACCATCAGTGATAACAGCGCGTTTATTATCTGAACAGCAGTTTAGTCCTTGAAACAAGCTTTGAATAGATACCTACCTGTCTTTAACGTTTATTTTGTAGAATAAATTTCTCGTAGTTCTAAACTCCTGGAACGATGCAATGGACAGTGAAGGATTATGAATCGTTTTCAAACGATCCTGAACGTAGTAATGAAATGGATTCAATGTGAACGAATTGCTGAGGAATCCAGTAAGTACTAATAAAATCGACTATTTAATTTCTAGTGACTATGTTAGTATTCAGCCGGCGATAAGACCTGCAATATTGTGTCATTATTTGGAACAAAGTTTCACTGATAAACCTTCGATTAGCAAAATAACCTGGACAGTTTTGTAAAAAGGGTGAATTGTTTTGTCAAATCATCTCTACAAATAGTTATACGAATTGAATTTGAGTATTTTTGTTTTGTCTTCCACGGCGATTTGGAATATTATTAGTAAATTGTATAGTTCATGTTACCTACTGTACATAAAAATATACGTTATGTACTCTATGCAAAAGTTTTAGCAAATGTTGCTAAGAGGGCGCCAAAGTAAAAGCTCATTCTCGAAATATACCATTAATCCCAATTCTTTATAGCAGTTTCCAAAATGGCGGCCAAGAGTGGAGGTGCTGTCGATTGGGCATCAATAATAAAGCCGATTTTGTCTGCATCTTATGGCTCTTTTAACAAAAACGAGATTCTCGATCTTGTCAAAGCCATAATAAAAAGGTATGTCAAATTTTAAGGTAAAACATAACGAATGTTCTTAGGAAAAATTGTATTCTCATCGTCGTTGAGTCCGTGCTGACGCACAGAAATGGATGCTTGTCACTAGAAGTTGGGAACTTACATTTATTGATTCTTTCTTTCTATTTTTTTTACAGCGAATCTGAATTTTCGTCACACGAGGAACAATATGAAGCATTTTATACGTCATTTGCAGCACTTGTTGCCGATTACATCAGTGGCTCTGCTAGTACGCGTAAGTTTCCTAATGACCTGGCACTTATTATTGCTGATCTGCAAGAACTCTGCGCATATAGATAGATTTTCGATTGTACGCCACAAATTCTTGGACGTGGAGTTACTTTTGGTATTAATAGTTTTATTTTAACACAAGGTTTCAAAAGAATCAATAACGCCTTTGTTTCTTGATGTGAAGTGATGATATGGGATACATAGTTCATTCTGCTGTGTTCTAGAATGTTTTTGGAGTATAGGTTTAAATCGTTTCACTTTCAATATTCCGCACATTCTATTTAGGGCAATGTCACAATATAATATGAATATTTGAATCATGTTTTAGATAAATTAAGAATGTGGTCATATAGTCTTTTTGAGCATCCTGAATTTTAATGTTCGTTGTACGACACTTAGTATTACTATAAAAGTTCTCTTCAAATAAGGTTTGGAGTATTACCTCAAGACAATCCTGTATTCCGGTTCAATTGATTCTAGACTTATCTATGAGTATATCTGACTTGATAGTAGGTATCAATAGTTCATAAATGCGTATCTAAATTTTCTAATAGGTTATCCAATAATATTCACAATAATAAAAGTAGTGATTAATAAACAAGTCATTGCATAATTACTAATACGCTTTTATTGTTTTGGTTATCAGTATCAAAGAGTCAAATTTCAACTGTCTGCCAAGCATGCAGAATTCTGCTTACTTACCTGGTGGGCAAATTGCCACAGCACCAAACGCAACCTGGAGATGGTTCTTCAACGATCTTGACCACAAAGCAACTACTCCTTCCAGTCCGTGCATTATGTACAGGACAATCTCTGTTGACAAAAACCGAAGAAGTAGTATTGCTAGCAATATTGAAAAATACAAAACTGCCATCAAACGTAAAATCTTCACCAAATGGAAGCGACAAAGAAACTTCTCCACAACCAGTAAAAGAATCCAAACGTGCTCGTAATGATTTGTCTAGCAGTATTTTGGAGCAGTTAACAACACCTCTACAAGACTTTACACCAATCATGTCGATCCCAAGTGAAAACACAAGTGATGGAGGCAATAAATTAGCATCTGATGCATCAGGAAATGATTCTGGCAGTGACACAAAAGTTAGTTTAACATTAATTCTCTATTCAGATCCTACATTTAATTGTTTTACACTCAAAAACATGAATATAATCTAACCATGCATAAAGATATCTTTGAGAGGTCATCTTCTCATGACTTAATAAGAAACAGTATCTGCTTGTTATTTAACTATATGTCGTATTAAAAGAAGGATCTGAATACAGGCCATTCTCATGTATAATTAAGGTATCAAGAATAAGTTTAAATTTTTTCAGATGATGTTTGTGGCCAATAATATAAGCACTTTACAATGTATGGGTGCTGGAGATACTCTACTTGACATGTGTTCTAATTTACCACATCTGTCGAGATACACGCGCAAGTATCAAGCGTACTTAAACAAAAAGACGTTTAGTCTGCCTGCAAATCATTCGGACGCCCACATTATACGACACAGTCTACACTCGATTGTGAACGATATAAACATCGTGCACAGTGTAGTGTCTTTGCCAGTCCTTGAGCCATTGACACCTGCCAAGCTCGAAAAATTATCATTGCTGACAATGTCATGCCTCTACTGTTCGATTGCGAATGCAACTGCATCGAGCATAGTAGGAATCACGAATGCTGTCTCGCCAAAGTGCAGTACAAACACATCGATCAATACTCAGAGTGCCCAAGGTGGAAAGAGTGCCGAAGAGGAATATGACACCTTAGCAATTACTGTAGTCGAAAAGAGTCTTGAAATATTTGGGCTTGTATCTAATGTTATAAAGTACAGTACACGTGCTGGTGGCCATGTAAGTACTTATTTGCTACTTTACCTTTTTTTTACATTCTACAATTGATTATGGTTTCTATTAACGAACTTTTTTTACTTTAATAGCAATTACAAAATCATTTGTTGATTGGAGTTTGGCTACTGGTGGCTGGACTGCAAGCACAGCTTTCGGTTAGCAGTTTCAGCGCAGCTGATAAAGGTAAAGAAGATAAAGGAAAATCTCCAAGCAAAGCGCGTGATGGGACTGGCCGTATTAATTTGATGAAAGTGTTAGTACTTTTCTTTATTTAAAAAATGTGAATCAGACAACTGTATATTATTTTAGTTTTACGTAAATAATATTTAGGATTTTCACATTTATATGAAATTCTTATTTATTATATAGACAACAAGGTTTCGGAGTGCTATCAGTGGCTCTGGCCTCGCACGCCCTAACTTTAATGAGTGCACTATTAGAGGATGTGTCAGTAGAAGCTGGCACAGAACAATCAACTACTCCTGAACCTGCACCTTTAGATATCTTAGCAACTGCTACCGCACTGCAGAGAGCAGCTACGTTTCTTCAGGCTGTGCCACTGAATCATCTACTTTTCTATCTAGCTACTATCAGTTATCGAAAGGTTTGTAACTATCAATCTAAAAATTTTTATTATAAATATTATACGAATAGAATATATAATAATTTTGTAATATTAGGTTGCCTGAATCAAACTTGCTGCTACTTCTTTAATTGTCTCCATCGAATGCTTGAACTGTCGAGGAAAATATCAATTACATTATATTGCGCAATCCTTCTGTAATACACACATCGTGGTTTGTAGTTCAGTAGTGTTAACAATTGGGAGACAGCAACTTGTCTTGTCCATTGATGATTATCAACAACGAGTTTTCACCAAATTTGGTCTCTTACTAAATTGGATTGCTTCGGAAATTCATTGTTTACTTACAAATGCACTCGAGTCAATGTGTATCATCACGGAAGGATTGCGCAATATAATGCAATTGATATTTTCCTCGACAGTTTATGCGCTCGATTGAGGCAAAAAAGTAGCGGCAAGTTTGATCCAGACAACTTAATATATTTGAAAAATTTTATAATTTGTAAAAAAATTGATTGAAAGCTAGAATTTTGCTAAGGGCTTACAAATATTCAGAAAGAAATGGTTGAGATTACGTTCATCATGTTCATTTGAAATTGAAAACTTAGGTTCTCGCATTTTTCAACAAAATAATCTACAGTTGACATTTTTAAAGATAATATACCTGTTCATCTTACAATATATTAAATTCCTATACGAATAATGTTCTATGGATCATAACTTCAGTACAACACCTAATGGTCACAGTACAAGAGTTTTTGTTTTATAGCCAGTTTGAATATGTAAATTGCCTCTTAAGTACAACTGTTTTTATAATGGTTTAGAAAAATATAATAACAAACAATCTTGCATTTTTTTCTTTGGCGGTGTCTACTGTAATGAAATATATTAATGATGCAAAAATCGATTATGCTGCGTGCATCCTACAATATTGGTTGCCTTATTGCAGGCATGTGCTCTGATGAGAGTTCAAAAACATCCTTTAGAAGGTGACACTCTGAGTCAGTCTGATTCTACGACATACTACGAAGATCTTCTAAGTTGCTCAGAAAGCACTACAGACGAAGGTAACAAACTTGTGAAAAAGAAATGAATGTATATACATCTTACTATTTGTTGCTTATTTTTCTATAGAACTTTCGTACTTTAGATATAAATGTTTATAACTACAGTTAAGCAACTCAACCTCCCTTCTTCAGGATATTGGAACATAAGCCTCTCTCTCACTCTGTCCACTAACTATCAAATAACTTGTAGGTTTCTTTTTTTCTATATGTTATCCGTCTAGTATAGTGTCACTTTTTGTGCTTTGTCCTTAAGATTGTGCGCATACTCACCTTGTTTCTGTCCATCATACTAACTCTCTTGTGTATGTTCACCACGAAGAACAAACTGTTCTGTCGGTAGAGGAGGACAGCGAGCCCATCCTTGGTCTATGGTTTGAAGAGACCCTGGCACCGTCGGACGGTTCGCCTACAAATACTACGAAGGAGACTACCAACGAGGCTAGTGCTGAACGTACCACGACGACCATAGTTCCTGACAACAGAGAACCTGATGGCGTATGTTAACAGAATTACTCTTTGTCTATCTTGTTTTTTTCTTGTTAAGCTGTTACTATGTTTCATAAAAATGTTGACTTTTTGTGAATACTTTAATTATATTCTGAATATGCATATATTTGTTACAGTATATATCGTTGGCTACTCAAATCTTCCAATTTATGAATCAACACCTGATAGGTAGCAGAAGTGTGTATGTACGTGAATACGTTGTAAATGGACTGGTAGAGCAGCAGATGGTCATCCTAGCGGCTATTATAAGGGATTTGGATTACGAAGCTGCTGGTACAGAAACAGGTTAGTAAGCAGAAAAGTGCTCAAGTTAATTTTTCTGGTGCAGCTTCTTGTATATTAATACATTTGGTATCGTGTCATGTTGAAATATTCCAGGTACTATCTCAGTGTATTATGGTGCGACCTTGGGCAAGATGTATTCTGAATTCTCTCAAGCACTGAATCGATATACGCATAACCTATTGGCCCGTAATACCTTAAGCGAGACACTTCAAAACACTTTACTACATCATTTGGGAGTCAGTCCATGGTCCACAGAAAATACAAGTACCTCATGGCCACTACAAGTCTATCCAAGAACACTTGGAGTACTTGCTCAGGTATATTGTATTTGACATTTCACTATTCTTTTTAAGTGACGAATATTGGAATAATGTGGTTTGTCCCATATTTTTATAACAGATTCTACTACTGAAGCCCCAATCAGAAAAAGAAGCTGCGTGCTTATGCATCTGGCATAGACTTGTTACAACGATGGTGGAAAATGTGTGCAATCCACCAACAAGTTTTGAGACTGAGAATGAAGGTTTGAAAACATTGGGAATGCGATATCAAATTGGATTTCGTTGTCTTACATTAACGAATCGTTTTCAATTTCTTGCAGATTTAAATGTGGAACACGCACAGCTAGTTTTGATTTTATTCCATTCGCTAAACTTGATGCAGAAAAAGTCAGTCTTACTAGTCACTAGCAGCGGTGCAGTGCGATGTAGCGAAGCTGTCAAAACGCCAATGAAGGACTCGCAGCTGCTTCATCTTTCGAGACTTCTGCTCTTACTCGAATACATGATGAAGCATCTCTACGATGCGCCACCTACATTACTCGTGCAGGTATTTAATTAGATGAGGAGTTGTTCATTTAATGAATAAAAATATGCATTTCGTCGGTACGTCACTGCGGCTCTTACATGCCGTAGCTACATTAAACATTTTTTTAATACATTCATTTTTTTATAAAATTTTTCATTCATTATTTAATTAGTCATTATTATAAATTTTGTGCATCATTAAATCCGCAAATGCTAAAATAATGTCAAGCTATCATGAAGCTGACACGAGATAACAGGGCCACCAGAATGAAAGTAAAAACTGAGTGGTAGTAAAAAACTCGTACAAATATCCACCATATATACGTTTATGTAACTTGGATTTTCTACAAATTTCTTGAATTTTTGTTCATTGAAGGTTCGGTGGAATCTGTTGTCCGCAACTAGCTTAGTTACGGATGCTAAAGAAGGAGATGATCAAGCTTCCAGAATCTATACGCCCTGGAAGGAAATTGAAGATAACTACCGTAAATTCAGTGTTCAGGACGAATTCTCAATGAAGCCTAGATTCTATAACTTAACTCCTTCAGACTTTAACAATCAAGACACACCGAAGTTGGATGGACTCGTATGTATCTTTGTGAAGCGAGTCGATTTTAATATTTAACCGTCATTAATTCACGTTCTGCACTTCCTTCAAGGCATGCAACTTCATCTTGGGTACTCCAGATAAACTGAAATATCCTCTCCTTGTGGATGCTCTTATCGATATCCTAAACGTCATCAACCAGACCAGTATACATCAGAAGTCATCTGCGGATAGCAAAGACAAGATGACCCCTACTGGTCTGTGCGCTACGCAGTATTGCTTTTCCATTTGTTGGAGGTATACGTCACTTTTTTCTCTGACAAATTTTTTTCAATGGCTTTCTATTGTTCATTCTCATTAATTGTTACTACCTTAATTTGTGTATAGATTATTGCTGATGTTGCCACCGTCGACACCGTACATGGACAAGCTGGCTTTAGGTGAGGAAATACCAGCCGGGCCAATGCTGCTTCATTCTTTGATTTGGGGCCCCAGAGCTGCCTACAAAACATTCACTGGATGGATGAAGGTACATTTAACCTTACAAAAATCTCTGGATTCCTCATATTGCACATCTAGAAGTAAAAATGTAATCGAAATATTTATTGCAGGATTGTTTGGTAAAACAAGGCATGTACACTCAGTACGCAGAGAACCTACTAAAGACAGTATCGTCAACTGTGAATTCTCTGAAGTACGACGTGACTTTGGCCAAGAACTGCATCAATTCCCTTAAACCGGAAATGAACGCTGAAGATAAAATAATGCCAAAATCTGCATTACCGAAGCTCAGCTCTCTGACTATTTTGGCAGCTGTCATTGGAAAACTACAAGTTCTAATGGACGAAAGTATATCGAAGAGTCCCACTGACAATATTGAAGCATCCAAGTAAGTAAAAGTCTGGCTTACAAAAGCATCAAAAGTCATCTTCAAGAACGACATTGCATTCTATTGGTACACTTTTAGGAGTTCACAGACACCAGAGTCTATCTCTTCCGGCACAAATAAGATGATTATGGATATACTTCCACATATCTTGTCCTTGACGGAGTCAGTCCTATTTTCTTGTCGATCGAGTGTCTTATATCAGATACAAGAATCCTCTGAACCTGTGGGAAAGTATACGATTCGTGACTACTTGGTACTGGATGATATTATTTGTATGGCTGGTGCCAACTGGGCCATGGAGTCTTCGCTGGTCACGCTATTACCAAGCAGTGTTCGATCCGTTCTTGAGAAGTGGAAAACCATTAACGTTTCACATGTTCCTTGGGTACGCGATAAAATCTTTTCATCAGCACGATAGCATAATACCGGAAATGATAAAGTAAGCTATTCATGAATGCTTGTGTTGTAGAATACCTATGCGAACGATATAATACCTGCTGAGAGCTATATCCTCGCTACAGTAAATCATCATATCAGCTCTTTATCAGAGTATGGAACATTCTCCATCAATCCGTCGCTGAAAAATTTGCTTTATTCTCTGGTGGCTTTTATCATGGAATATGTTACGTAAGTAGATTGAGATTACTGATGAACGATTAAATGAACGAAGAAACTTTTGTAATTACGTTTGGCTTTACATTTTAGGCCTGCTACTGCGCCGGAACAATCAGATATCCGCACTCAAGCCATAGATATCCTGATACCACTAACCATGGATGCCAGGGCTGAGTACCTCCAGGAAATGGCTTCCAAAACGCTAGGTAAACTCTTAGGCGATGCTGAAAGTGAAGCTAGACAGCTACGTGAGCATCTCTTCGTTCTAAATCATACGTACAATCTGATCGTGGAATACACCAGTAATAATGAAGATACCATTAGTGTATCTGTCGACGAGAAGATCTTAAAGCAGTGTATAAAGTATTGGGAACAACTTTTGGAGAAACCAGTGGGTTGTAAAGCCCTGGATCAATTCTTTGACCCCAGTACCAATCGCACTTTGGTTTCGGTATTGATGTCAATAGCATCTCCTCAATCGTCTCAGCAGTTCAGTACCAATGTACTTCATTTCTTTAATAAGCTCTTCAAAGCTGCCGAAAAGAACACTGACGAATCTCTAGATCGTCTGTGTAGTTCGGTATCAAACTTGGCCAACGTAGACAGTGAGAAATTACAATCTTGGCTCAGACACGTCATTCTCGGTGCGACAAATCTCTCCCCGACTGCGTCCTCAACCAATATTCAAACACCGACTATAGTAACAGCTACAGCATTAGTAGCAGTGACCGGAAATGGCGAAGAAACACAAAAACCGGATGAAACCGGAAGCAGTGCACCAAACAATGAGCAAAGCCAATGGCGAGCCCTGTTCCTAGATGCTTCCGGTAATAGTAATCCAACTACAAGTCCTAATGAAGATCAGCACTCTATGCACGAGAACAATCAGCTACTTCAAGCTTTGACGAACTATATTGTCAAAGAGAACAGCAATGTTAGCGAGGACGTCTCCGTAACAATTCTTCAGGCCCTCATCCCAATAGGTTACCACATACTCTCGCCAGTGGTAGAAGGCGTTGGTTTTCCTGAGTTGATGCAAGTTATGTCTACTTTGGCCGATGCGGGATCAGACAAAGGTCACATTCAACTTTTCAAAGCCGCTACTGAGTGGGTTGAATTGTGCAAACAGCAACTCATGAATAAGGATCCCCAGAGTATGGACAAACCTTCACCCTACATCGAGGCAGGATGTTGTGTGCTAAATTACATTGCTGATATAGTGGGTGCTGTGTGTCCTCAACGTAATCAAGGTCAAGACCGTGCCACTAGCCCACCTTGGGAAGGCGCTACGCCCATAAATGATGTCAACGACAGCGATTGGGTTGACGAAATCGCACATTATGACGAGGACAGTGCTCCGGAAGACTCCGACGAGGATAACTTCTTTAGCACACTCTGCACCTTTACCATTACGAAAAAGGAATTCATGAACCAGCATTGGTACCACTGTCACACCTGCAACATGGTGGATGGTGTTGGAGTGTGTACAGCGTGTGCTAGAGTATGTCACCGGGGTCATGATGTAACCTATGCTAAGTATGGGAATTTCTTCTGCGACTGTGGTGCCAAGGAAGATGGTTCCTGTCAAGCGATGATTAATCAAAGTCCACAAAGTTCTGAGCACCAGGTCGGCACGAGCGCACCATATAATAACTCAAGTAATAGCGCCGATAATAACATGCTACTCACTAGTAGCCTACGAAGAAGACCTTCCAGCCCTGTTCACTTTAACGACAAGCACGAAAGGTTAGATAGAGACAAGCAAAAGCAGGCTGCTTTGGCCAAACAACTTGAAGGTTCCAAGGACTGGGTTATGTCGAGATTATGGAGCAGTGGACTAGTCTCCTCCCTTGTAGAGCTGACCAAATCTCTTATACCAGCAGTAGACGCGTCCTGCCAAAGGAACTCACCAGTAGGCTGCCATGCAAGAGCTCAGTTGGCTCTTCGACAGCTGCATTCCTTAGATAAGAAATTTGAACACACCGATCAACTTATGTTGCCTACTCTGGGCTCGCAAGAAGGTGCCTTTGAGAATGTGAGAATGAACTACTCTGGAGATCAAGGGCAAACTATAAGGCAGCTTCTCTCAGCGCACATGATACGACGTGTCGCCATGTGTTGCTTATCCTCTCCTCATGGTAAAAGACAACACCTCGCTGTATCACACGAGAAGGGAAAAATTACAGTACTGCAATTAAGTGCGTTGCTGAAGCAAGCCGATTCATCGAAACGAAAACTGACCTTAACGAGACTGGCGTCAGCGCCAATACCGTTTACTGTACTTTCTGTCACCGGAAATCAATGGAACGAAGATTTTCTAGCAGTGTGTGGTTTAAAAGATTGTCATGTCCTCACATTTAATAGTTCGGGAACAGTCTCAGATCATCTTGTTTTACACCCTCAATTGGAGACTGGAAACTTCATAATCAAGGCTACCTGGCTTCCTGGCTCCCAGACCCAATTGGCTTTAATCACAGCAGACTTCGTCAAGATATACGATCTGGGTAAAGACGCCTTAAGTCCTCAATATTACTTCTTGGTACCTACTGGAAAGATTAGGGACTGCACCTTCATACACGCTGAAGATGGTTTGTTCCACCTGCTTTTAATGTCTTCAGCCGGGTATATCTATAGTCAGGCCATGAACGAGGATAGTTCAGCCAAGCACGGTCCGTTTTACGTGACTAATACCCTCGAAGTCTACCATCCTGAAATCAAGGATGTAAACGGTCAAGTAGGAGGCGGAGGAGTCTCGATTTACTACTCCCATGCGCTTCAGTTACTCTTCTTCAGCTACGCGTGTGGCAAGAGTTTCATAGCACCACTTAAGTACATGGACTCGGACATCACTGTGGTTTTCATGATTAACCTTGCGAACAAAACGAACGGAAATAAGTCCAATAATAATCAACCTCAACCACTCTGTCAATGGAGTGAGGTCGCGAATCATCCTGGAATTGTTTGCTCGGTCCTTCAGACAAGTAATAATCCAGTGATTCTGATGATCAAACCTGATACTGTAATGATTCAGGAAATCAAGGTAGTACCAGCAAAAGCCAAAATTATGGATATGGTTGCTATTCGACATCCCAGTTCGAATGCTGAGCATCGAACCACTTTGATTCTCCTCTGTGAAGATGGAAGTTTGAGAATTTACATGGCTGCAATGGAGCAGACAGGATTTTGGATGTCATCTAGTGTACAGCCAATCGGCACAATGTCTACAATGAAGTCAACCCGAAAAAAGAAGACCACAAAAACAGGAAAACCATCAGGAACAGTCTCCTTCCCAATTGACTTCTTCGAAAGCTGTCAAGCCATGAATGATGTCGAGTTTGGAGGCAATGACTTGCTACAAATCTACAATGTTGCACAGATAAAGCACAGGCTGAACACCACAGGAATGTATGTCGTCTCTACAAAGGCTTTAGGATTCAGTGTGGAGATCACCAATAACGATGCTACCATGGTGATGACAGGAATCAGAGTGCTTCTTGGTAATCAGGATATTCAGCGAGCTCCGTTATATATAAAGGTAACATTAGATTACATTACGTAATTTCCTCCTGTGGTAGAACATCCAATCACATACTTCCTATATTAGGTATTCGAAAGGAGCATAAGGACGAATCTGACACGTAGTCGATGGTTCGACATACCTTTAACTAGAGAAGAAAGTTTACAGGCTGATAAAAAGTTGACTATAAACTTTGGGTCATCGCCAGACCCTGAAGATGTAATCATGGTCGATTCGATAAAAGTGTAAGTTTTTCATTTTCTTAAGTTTATTATAGGTATCTTATTATGAGTTTTCGTAATGCCAATGTTTCCTTATGTATATACAGAGTGTATGAAAAAATAACGGCATGTAGTATCGGGAATTTCTGTCTGCAAAACAGATAGAAGCGGCGTTGTAACTAAAATTTATAAAAAAAGAAAACCTAACCTATTTTGTAATCAATTTTACCATAACATAACATAACAATTTATACATTTTTAAGATACGGCAAAACTAAGGATGCCTTTGGTTGGCCGGAAGAGGCTGAGGAGATCTCTGCCGGGCAGTCGACTCCAGCACCAGTGGCTACTGGTACGGCTACTAATAATGAGGCCGAAAATACCATAGCATCGCCTGCTCCTTTGAGTTCTCTGGACAAGTACGTAATATATTTTACATATATTTTATTATAACTGTGGTATTTATTGTATATCTGTCGTATTCCTAGTCTCAACTTTCTTAAAGGTGAGAATTTGTTACCAATTCAATGTGGTTGAAATAATAACTGAATATTTGATATTCAGAACAAAACGTTCAACAGTGTAAAATATATTGATCCAAATAAGCAATTAGATACTTGCCATTTTTTGTATTTAACGTATAATATATCCATTTACAAGATGGGAAAAATGTTTGCCGATTCCACGAAAGGATAGCTTTTTTCTTTATGAAATTATGTAGCGCGATGAATATCGCAAATTAATTTTTGTTTATATTATTATAATGCGTCAGACCAAAAAAGGATGATTCGGTGAACATCGAAAGGTAAGAAGTAAAGAATTGGAATGTATTGCAGAATGCATTAATCCTATAGCTATAATGAGATTCTTCATTTACTCGCCTAAAATTAGAGTAATTTAAAATAAATAGAAAGCCTATAAAGCTAAATGCAAAAAATTCCAGTTGATTGCCAACACTTCATATCATATATCGGGTTTAAAAGAATGATTTGTAAATTAGTCTTAGACTCCTTCCAAATCTTGTTTGCACTATATTTGTATGGTATTTTCAAACACCATATTATATTTTATTCCAGGATGATCTGCAGCATTCTCGAAGTCCTTGAGTCGTCCTTTACGTTGACCTCAAATGATGACAGCAAATCTACACTAAGATTGACCGCTATCGAAGTGGCATCCAATCTCCTGACGTTGCCGACTCCACCGCCTGTTCAGATGCACACTACTGCACTTTTAGCAGCACTGCACAATACCAAAGCATCTTACCACTCATACAAGGTAAAAAATATTTTTTTAAATGCGTTGCATTTATTATATTTTGATAGTTATTGTAGTAGAATAACGTTACTTTGTTGGTACCAGAGTACACGACTGTCCGTTTTCTACCGTTCATCTACTACTGTCGTCAGAACGTAAAATAATAAAAATTCAAATGTTATAATACTCTAAAATATATCAAAAGCGCAAAAATAAACAGGTCTATTGTTTTGAGAGGTTTAGAATATGGTATAACTAAGAAATTGCATGACATTTATACTGAAATTTAAATATTCTACTAGGATCAAGCCCTCTTGTCACACGTACTTGATTCCTTGAAGTCCATGAGAGATATCAGCGATCCTCGAGACATCGACGCGGAGAACTTTTACCGCCTTGTCCTCATTGTCAGGAGCATTGCTAGTGCTCGTGCACATAATCTTGCCAAATTCGCCGATCAACACGCTATTAAGCCTATCGACGAATCCAGCAGTACGTAAAGATAACACAAACTTAAAATATAAGCTTATCAGTTAAATAATTCCTAATTGACATTGATCTACTTTCACTTGTGTCTTTTAAATTCAGTTCCAATACTGGAGAAAGATCGGTTGAACTGGCGTGGTCATGCAGCCGTGGATACAAATCAGCACCTTGTGGTGCAGTTAATGGACGTTCTTTGGTCTCTCCACTTAGCGTATCCGAAGAACATGGCTCTGGCGCCTGTTGTAGTTCCAGGATTAACGCACACTGAGGCAACGATTCATGCCATCGTCGAAATCATTCATGCTTTCACTACCTGTGACGTCGAGGGTAACACACCCCTTGCTGCTAAATTGTACTTACAGCTGTTACTCTGTTCGGATACTACCGTGAGCTTCAGCGCTAAGCAAGCCATCATCAGGGTATTAAGACCCCGCTATAAAAGAAGAAGAGTATATATACCTAGCCCGCCGCACTGCACCACACCAGGTTGGGAAAGTCAAAATACATTATAGCAACCACATAAGAAACATGAGCTATTAAGATATATATATTGTACGATACGTATATATAGTGCATAATTTTAGTTATTTCTTCTATTATTTTTGCAGGTGCTGCTACAGAACCTGAAGAAAAGTCAGGAGCGGTGTCTTCGCAGCCGTCTCAGGAATCTGGGGAAGTCGAACAGCAATTTGATGTAGAAAGTGTAGATCCGATGGTTCTGCTTGGTGCTGATGGTAACCAAGCTGCTGCAAGCGCACGAGCACCCAATCCTCTGGAAGCACTTCTTGGTCCTGGAGGGCTCCCACAACTCCTAGACATACCACCAGATGCAGATGATGAAACAATGGTAGAATTAGCCATCGCTCTGAGCTTACAGGATCACGAAGGCGGTGCACTTCAACAAGGACTTGCTAACTTACGAGGACTCCAAGGTTTGGAGAATCTGAGTGGTCCTGCTCTGCAGAATTTACAGGCTTTGGCGGCACAAGGTCTGGCTGAGGCCCAAGCAGCCGTGCAGGTATTCAATATTTCCTTATTTGAACTCTTTTTATTTTGCATATCACTGTGCTTGTGATTTGTTTAATCTTCATTTTATAATTCCGCTCCTTGTTTTTAGAATCAGGAAGGCGGACATTACTCGGACACTACAGCTTCTGCAGGAGGATCAGATGATGAAGGATCCACCGCTGCCACTGACGGTAGCACTCTGAGAACTTCACCAGCTGATCAAGTAAGTTATTTAATATCCCTTTTTATTATATACAGTATATCAAAAATGAAAAAATATTGTCTTCCTCTTTACACTTTTGTAATAAGTTTATTGTACATTAAAAATTACGGCTGTATTTGGCAATTTTTTTATATATTGAAAGCATCTCTGAAGACAATATTACTAAAATATGCACTAAATTTGCATTTTGAAATGAATGATATATGGTCAATAATATTTATTTCAAAAGTTGTTTGCTCGTTTATTATTTTCAAGGGAATTTATTGCTTGACTTATTTAGACCTTCTTAATAATTGAACTTCTTTATAACACTAAAAAGTTAATGATGTTTCTATTACTATCAAACAGTTATATAGTAGTTAATAATGTGGGTCTCACGTGCGTTTGTGTGTGTGTGTGCCAGGGTGGTAGCGGTGGTAGCAAAGGTAGCGAGAGCGGTGGAAGCGAAAGTGGAGGCAGCGCTGTTGACAGCATAACCGGAGAACATAACGTTTCCGGTAGAAGTTCCGCGTACGGTGATAACACCACTGATAACATTCCACCAATTGGCATTGGCATTGGTCAGCCGTCACGATCCGAAACGAGTTCACTTGGTGCTCCTGCAACTTTCACTGTAAGTCTCTGTGACCTTGACACCTTAATCATATGACCTCTCTACATTCCCACGATAGCACCTCTTTCCATTTTACTATCCATATCCTCTAATAACCATTTGAATCATCCGTGCTATTAATTACAATAAATAGATTGTATACAATGCTTGGTAACTTAAAGATAGTATATTGAATTTTATGCTACAAGATCACTATATTATTTACATCAATTTTTAATATTATATAATGTGTAAGTGGTGATCTATACTCTTAATTGCAGACTACCGAACAAGAAGAATGCGCAGAACAAGAACATGCTACGGAACAGGAAAGCGATGCTGCTGTCGAGAGTACCAGCAATCTTCATGCTGTGCGCCTACTTCTCCTTGACAAACTAGTTCAGTTCATACCTAACCTAACAAATGTATCTGGAGTACTAGCGATTCCATTTATGCAAGTAAGTTACTATTCGTCGAGTGCACAATAGTCAGAGTATCACTTAATATGAAGGATCTTAACAACACCTGATATGTTAATTAATAATCATTTTGAATATTTTTAAGGTCGTTCTGATGCTGACTTCTGACTTGGATGGTCAGGATGAAAGGGATAAAGCCTGCGTGAAGCGTCTGCTTCACGTGCTTGTAAAGGAACTCGAAATGGAGAAACCAGACACAAATGAGATTTGTCAGCGCAGTAACAAACGAGAAGTACATCTAGTCATTATGCGGTTACTTAGTAAGTATAGTTAGAGCCTTACATTGTAATGACGTTGATCAAATATGGTTCCCCGTGCATAATGTAAATTTTGTTTTCTTGCATTCTTCAAGGTGTCCTAATGTCTCGTTCAAAATGCAACACAAAAACGCAAACGGAAAATCCAAATTTCGTCTCGCAAACTACCGCTGCAATTCTCAGCAAGGCAGGTGTCATTGACTATTGTCTAACGTTATTGAAGTCTTTGCTGGAATATTGGAAATCGTGAGTATAACTGAATACGAATTTATGTCAACGAAACAGCAATAATAATTAAAAACTGCTTCTACTCGACGTTTACGAATTTTTAGAACGTCTACAGAAGATTCCAGTACTGTGATAGGTGGTCAATTACTCAAGAAGCATTTAACAGCTTCTCCACCGGATATGTCGCCATTTTTCGTGAAACAATATGTCAAGGGACATGCGAGTGATGTATTCGAACCGTATCCACAATTATTAACTGAAATGGCCCTACGATTACCATATCAAGTTCACAAATATGCAGAGAGCAGCTCCGCACAGCCAGCCTTTGAGCAGGTACCTACAAATTTAATTTATTTTATACTTAGACTGCTTTGAATTATGGCGTTTTTTAAAATCTAATGGAGCAACCTTTGACCTCTTCATTATCAAGCAGGCTTGGTACTTCATTCTCTGCGAATATATGATGTCCTACCAAACACCTTTCGTGAGGAGACAGGTGCGCAAGCTGTTGCTATTCATTTGCGGTAATAAGGATAAGTATCGGCAACTGAGGGATCTGCACGCATTGGTGTCGCATGTGAAGGTAAATTATCCTTTATTTGAATCCTAATAATAATAATAATAAAATCAGTTCAAATTATATATGCGTCGAGGAAACAATGTTGTCTAATACATTTGCGTGAAATTTAAGTGTTGGTATAGAATAATACATGATTTTCATAATGAGAATTGGTCAACTGTTTATTAGTTTAACTTCAAGATTAAAAAATTATTGTTTATTTTCATATATTTCTTTTTTGATTGTAGTCCGTACAACAGTGCTGCAACACAGGAGGTTACGATCCTCTTCAGGCTCGCCCACATTCGATCAATCTTCCTTACGATTCCCTTGTAGAACTAATAGAGCACTTAAAGAGCTGCGTGGAAGTGGCCACAAGCCGCACCGGAAATTGGCAACGCTTCTGTTTGAAACACAATACAGTGCTTTCGTATCTATTCAGTATTTCAACTCTTCTCGATGAAGGTGTCAGTCCCACCGTTCTTCAACTATTGCAATGTGCTATATGCTCTACTAACAAGCCCAAAGACGCCAAAGTCAAGGTAATGTTACTAGTTCTGAATAAATACTTTCATTCATTGCACTAAACAAGAGATTGTTATAAAAACTCGTCGGGAAAACTTTTTTCATTTCTTCACTTTCTACTAATTTAGGAATCGAAAACTGCGGCAAATACAAAAGAACGTCGAGACAGAGAAAAATCTGAAGATTCTGATACTGAAGCCAAATTCGAAGAAGCCCAATGCGTCAATTTGGTGGAACAAATTTTGAAACAAGTGCCACTTGCATTGCTAACGAAATTTATACAGACCTTTTTGTTGGAGACAAACAATACCAACGTACGTTGGCAAGCACATTCATTGATTCTGGCTATTTACAAGTAAGTACAACTTTTTCATCTACTTACAAATGTAAGATTCAAAGCAATAATATTTAATAATTGCGTTTGCAGAAACTGTGGCCCGGTTGACCAAGAAGTGCTTCTCGATCTTCTATGGCGTCTTTGGCCTTTACTTCCGGTTTATGGACGCAAGGCTGCGCAATTCGTGGATTTACTTGGCTATTTCTCTCTAAAGACTCCCCATACTGGCAAGAAAATGCATTCATATATGGAGCAAGCTGTCGCAGTGCTACACGCACAAAATCAGCTACTTTCCAGGCATCCAAATGCTAATTTGTATGCGAACCTGGCCCAATTTGTTGAACTCGACGGTTATTATTTGGAGAGTGAGCCTTGTCTAGTTTGTAACAACCCTGAGGTTCCTATGGCGACAATCAAACTATCGTCGATAAAAGTGGATTCAAAGTTTACAACAACAACTCAAATTGTGAAGTTAGTTGGTAGCCACACAATTAGCAGAATAACCCTGCGCGTGGGCGACCTCAAGAGAACCAAAATGGTACGCACCATAAATGTTTTCTACAACAACAGATCAGTTCAAGCCGTAGTCGAGCTCAAAAACAAACCCGCCATGTGGCACAAGGCGAAGAAGGTTACCCTGGCCCAGGGTCAAACAGAGGTCAAAATGGAATTCCCACTACCAATTGTGGCCTGTAATCTCATGATTGAATACGCTGACTTCTACGAGAACATACAAGCTTCCTCAGAAACACTTCAGTGCCCCAGGTGCTCCGCGAGTGTTCCGGCCAATCCTGGAGTGTGTTCCAACTGCGGTGAGAACGTCTTCCAGTGTCATAAATGTCGTGCCATCAATTACGATGAGAAGGATCCGTTCTTGTGTCATGCATGCGGCTTCTGCAAGTATGCTAAGTTTGATTACACCTTAACTGGACGACCTTGCTGTGCGGTCGATCCTATCGAGAGCGACGACGATCGGAAAAAGACTGTAGCCACGATTAACACCCTCCTAGAAAAGGCTGACAGAGTTTACAAAACTCTAATCTCAAACAAGCCCATGTTAGAAATGCTTCTTGTGAAGATCTCGGAGCATCGTCTAGATCGTGGTCTTGAAGATGGTGTTCAGGTGTCGGGAAGCACCCAGGTCAACAGAGCCATCCAATTACTCGCCCAAAGATATTGTGGAGAGTGTAAAACTTCCTTCGAAGAGCTAAGCAAGATTATTCAACGCGTTCTGGCTTGCCGACGAGAACTCGTCGCTTATGACAGGAACCAGCGAGGACAGAGCACTACACCTCAATCATCCTCTCATGCTTCAACCAGTGAAGGTCATGTCAAAGAGGAAACAATAGCACCACCTCCTGGACGATGCTATGGTTGCGCATCAGCGGCTACCGAGCATTGTCTTACATTACTTCGAGCATTGGCTACTAACAACGCAGCAAGAGAAGTTCTATGCAAGCAGGGTCTGATACAGGAACTTGTTGAGCATAACCTCCGAAAAGGTACCGTCCAAGTTCAGGAGGAAGTACGACAGCTTCTGTGCCTCGTCACTAGGGACAATATGCAGTCGACGAAAGAACTGTGTTCCCTGCTGACTGGTAGAGTTACTATGACTTTGAGAGGTCGAGTCGCTGCATCCGACTTAGCCCTGGCTGTTAGGCATGAGATGGCCTTGCTTGCTGCACTTGTTCAGAAAGAAGATGCTTGCTGGGAACAAAAATTACGATGTGTCATGCAGCTCTTCCTAATGGCATGCAAAGATTCGAAGAGTCCCGTTGTCATGGAGAGTATCATACTTCCATGCTTAAAGATACTACAAGGTCTCATCAAACCTGATCAGCCCATATCTAAGAAAAACAAGGTGAGTGTTTTACAAAAGTAAAAAGTATAAATCGCATATGCTAATTTTTTACAGTGAGCCTTGATTATGGAATTCCATAAAAAATAAGAATCCAAATAATTTTTAATTTTTATGGGAATTAATTGACCTTTATGTTTGACAGGATAAAACTATCGAATCTCTAGCGACTGTACAACCACCAGAAGGAGTGAGTATTGACGTTGGGAAATGGCTCAGCGGAGATCCGAAGCATTCATATTCAGAATGGCTTCAACGAATGCCAGCTAAGAAACCAGAGCAACAACCTAGCAAGCGTTTAAAGAAGGTACTGATTATTCACTTAATTTTTTTTTCTTAAATAAAAATATGAAAAGTACGATAAAAAATATTCTTTAAATTGTCCTCAGGACGAAGCTCGCGTATTATATTTGATGGAGAAGTATGGACACAGATGGCACTACAGGTGTTTGAGACTCCGAGGAATTCAACCTTTGAAACTAGCTGATGGAGCCTGGTTAAAGGAAGTTCTTTTTAATCCCAGCTCCAGATTGGCACGCCAGGTAGCTTGCAATATGGTAGAGAGTCTGTGTCAAGGTACAGAACGCAAGAAGGAGGTTCTTGTACTGTTGACGTGCTACCTGGAGGAATTGCGCACAGCTGGAGAAAGCAGTGCCGAATTCCTATCTCTGTATCAAAGTTTAATCCGACAATCACCCTGGAAGCAATTTCTGGCCGTGCGTGGAGTAATGACCTTGCTGGCAGACCTGCTCACACGAGAAATCGAAGAACTTCATCGCCTTGAAGAAACCACACTTACCAGTGATCTCGCTCAAGGATACTCGTTGAAGATGCTCACTGAACTTCTTGCCACCTTCCTCGAGCAAGATAACATAAAGCAACAATATAAAGGAAGACTTGTAGGCGCTGTTCTGAATGGGTACCTTTCACTACGAAGACTCGTTGTACAGCGCACCAGACTGATTGATGACACCCAGGAGAAACTTTTAGAACTCCTCGAAGAAATGACTACTGGTAAACTTTTTTCTTTTTACCTTTCTTTATATTAGCAGAGGATAACGTAAGTTCAACTCCGTATAATGTCTCCAAAATATCCAGGTACTGAGGAAGAAACGAAAGCATTCATGTCTGTGTGTGTGGAGACCGTTCAGAAATATAGCACTCAGGATGTCCGCACTCCTGTATTCATATTCGAGAGATTGTGCTCGATAATTTATCCCGAAGAAAATGACGTGGGTGAGTTCTTCCTCACTCTGGAAAAGGATCCACAGCAGGAAGACTTCCTTCAGGTAAGTTTCCCCCATATATAACGAATGTTCGAAATTCCTTTCCGTTCAAAGAAGTTTATAAAATTCTTTGTTTCTTCAGGGTCGCATGCTAGGTAATCCTTACAGTAGCCTAGAGCCAGGTTTGGGTCCCCTGATGAGAGACGTCAAAAACAAAATCTGCCAGGACTGCGAATTAGTAGCATTATTAGAGGATGATAATGGCATGGAACTCCTAGTAAACAACAAGATCATTAGTCTTGACCTTCCAGTGAAGGAGGTACGTAATTTCATAAAATCGGTTCTTGACTCTGACTGATGAAATGGTGTGTTCTTCTAGGTGTATAAGAAGATCTGGGTACTAGAGGGCGTTGAATGTGATGCTATGCGTGTAGTCTACCGTATGAGAGGGCTTCTTGGTGATGCTACAGAGGAGTTTGTAGAGACTTTAAACGCTAGTAGTGAACAGGAAGTGAATAATGAGGAAGTATACAAAATGGCTAACGTCCTAGCGGACTGCGGTGGCCTTCAAGTAATGCTTGATAGATTGGCAGCGATTCAAGACGTCGGTAGAGCAAAACCATTGCTACAAGTACTTCTAAAACTGTTTCGACTTTCCGTCAAAGTCAAGAGGAACCAAGAAGTTCTTACCAGACCAGAACTTGGAGCTATTACTGTCCTCCTGGACGTCCTTCAACGGTGTCTTGCCACAGAATCTGACAGTTCCCAGGCGAAGGTTACCGAACAATTACTTGATGTAAGTATATTTTGAGGAAAAAATCCATCTTAAAGAGTATTCATAGAATATGTATGCTGTATTGTGATTTTAAGCACTGGAACATTGACGTTAGTAAGGCTAAACTTTGCACTACCTAACGCAATCTAAATGTAGGTTCCACGATATGATTACAATCCATGTTGTGTTTTTCAATCGGTCTCTTATAAAGAATTTAGACATGAGGAATACATTCACACATCTTTGTTCGGCTGAGACAAATAATTTTTCTATTAAAAAAGAATGAAACCTTATGTTTGATTTCAATTTTGTAGATTATGGAGACGATTTTGGCTAACGCTACGTCTCAGCCGTTAGCAACCTTCGAAGAGTTCTCAAGGACACTCGGAGGACCAGAACACCTGAAGTCCTTACTCTCCTGTACGCAATCGGCCGCTGTGAGACAGAGTAACGCAGTGTTAGTACATTTGGCAAGAGTCCTGGCTGCCCTGACTTATGGTAACCAGGAGAAAATGGCACTGCTATGTGACTACTTCAAACCTGTATTAAACTTCTACAAGTTTGACTTTGAACATACAACTGAAGACGAGCAGAGGCTGGAACTCTTCTGTATCCTTACTCAAGGAATCGAAAGGAACGCAATAGGCAATACACTGAAGGATCATATTATCAACATGGGAATAGTCAAAGATGCATTTGAATACATAATAGTGAGTATGAAGAAGAACCCAATTTTCTTATATTTGGAAAACTTTACTCAGAACTTAAAGTGATAATTACTTAATAAATTAAACTATGCTGAATATTAATTACAGGTACATGCCCCATGTGTAAAACCAACATTGTTACGCACAGACAGTGACGAACTGAAGGAATTCATTTCCAAACCAGCCCTGAAGTACATTCTGCGTTTCCTAACAGGTTTAGCGACGGATCACGAACCAACGCAGGTATTAAATGATTAACTAAATCAATAAGTATTATTTTTCACTAAGCATGCGGAGCATTTATTAGACTAATTACTGTCATACTATTTAATAAAATTATCTTTACAAATATTTTTAGCTGGCAGTCTCGCAGGTGACGATCAGCATAATCCACAGATTGGAGCAAGTGTCATCAGACGAACACGTCGGTTCTCTAGCTGAGAACCTATTGGAAGCACTCTGTACGAATAAAAAGGTAGCAGAATTAATCGAAGAGGCTCGTCAGCATACTCGAAGCGAAAAGAAGCGGCTGGCAATGGCAATGCGCGAAAGGCAGTTAGGTGCTCTTGGCATGAGAACTAATGACAAGGGCCAAGTCACCGCAAGTGGCACGATTTTACAGCAAATGGAAGACCTTGGTGATGAGACAGGTCTTGTCTGTGTCATTTGTCGCGAGGGATATAAATTTCAACCGAATCAGGTACGCACGTTATAAGAGTATTTGATACTATGATAAACACGCACCAAAATTATTTTTGGTGTAATATATTCGGTGATATCCATATAATATTTTAAATACTTTTATTGCATCATGCACACAGGTCCTTGGCATATACACGTTCACGAAACGCTGCAACGTCGAGGAATTCGAAACAAAACAAAGAAAAACAGTTGGATACACCACAGTGACACATTTCAATGTAGTCCACGTGGATTGTCACATGTCCGCGGTTCGTTTAGCACGTGCAAGGGATGAATGGGAGAGTGCCGCGTTGCAGAATGCCAACACAAAATGCAACGGACTGTTACCACTCTGGGGACCCCACGTTCCTGAATCGGCCTTCGCAAGTTGTCTAGCACGACATAACACGTATCTCCAGGAGTGCACCGGCCATAGAGATATATCCTACACCTCAACAGTCCATGATCTGAAATTGCTGCTGCTACGATTTGCTCAGGAGAAAAGCTTCCACGATGACACTGGTGGTGGAGGACCTCAATCGAACATGCATATGGTCCCTTACTTGATACACATGGCGCTTTACGTTATCAATACGTAAGTACCAAGTCGCAAGTTGCATATATTTTATACCTAAACAGAAGTAGCTTATACATTTGATGGTTCGTCAACAGTACCAGGTCAGCCGCCAGAGAGGATAAAGCTTTAGTAACATATCTGGAATCCGCACCAAACTCTGCGTGGCTTGAAAGCTGCTACGAAGCTGAGGGGCCATTGTATCAGTGTACCCTGTCACTGCTCTTGTTGACACCAGCTCGGTGGGAACAATACTCCCTGGCTCATCTACGGAGGCTCATTGTGCTTGCACATCAGAGATTTGTGTCTCCTTCGGCATCTACCAAAACCCTGACCGATGTTACTGTCAAGGATTACTCCGTGTATAAGAGTGCCCTAGTGTTCTTTGGTCTTGTCGACTGCATCTACTCGAATTTCTTCAAAGTACGTTTCCTTGAGCGCTTATTAAAACTTTGATTTAAATTTAAAAAAAGCTAGTTATAATTTTAACTTGAACTTCACTTGTATCTTTTAGAAAGTGAAAGTGCTCTCTGATGATCAATGGCCATCAGTTCTGGCTGAATACATTAGACACGATGATGAGGCGATGTTGAAGGCATCTGAAAGAGTTCTGGCAACGTATAGAGATGAATTACTACCCTGCGAATCTTTCGAAGAATTTTGTGATGTTGTCGGTAAGTGAAGCACGAAATCGCTATTTAATTTTTTAATATTCACACTTTCCATTTTATTTTCAAACAAAAGATACTTTATGCGTTTTAGAAAAATCGTAATTCTTTATAATTGAATACTTTTTTTTAGGTGTGCTCGGAGACATTTCGAATCCATCAACGTACATAGCAGATCTTCTCCAGGGTCTAGCGTAATTAAATAGTAGCTCATAACCCCCTTTTTGATCGCTTTTGGCCGTCTTATATTTAAAAAACAAAAAACTATTTTCAATGTGTCACGTTTTTTTGACTGGATCTTTTGTTGTTTTCTCGTCAAAAAATGCACATTAGCTGCAGATCTCATGAACCTCAGTTTTCGGAAAAACAACAGAAAGAAAAACTGTCGTTTATAAATCCTTGGAAGGGCATCGTTATGTATCTTACAACTTGCTGTGGTGAATTTACGTATATTGTAACTCTGTAACGCATTCTCACTTATGCGTAGATACTATTCTAATGATAACAAAAAGTTTGTGCTTTAACAAAATTCGGTATAATAAAATGTTTGCAAAACGTTAAATTTTGTCTTATTTTTCATATAAAAATTTCTTTTATACTGCAATTGATAAAAAGAAATCCTGACATTAGTTAATGATTTAAAAAATACAATTAAAAAAATAAGAATTACTCCTTATACGAGTGACGAAAAAAACGTTGATTGCAGTGACGAAGGTGCCCGGGTACCTTAATATACTTTGTAGGAAAATTGATCGTTATTCTACATTCTTTTGCTTTTTAAGGAGACACGTGTTCATTCTTGGGGGTTTTCAACTATTGTATACATGTATACGAAGAAAAAGGTTACAAAATTTTAGCTAAAAAACGCAAAAAATATCCGGGTACCTCGTCACTCTCATAAGGGTTAAAAAACACGAAACGGCTGTATGCAATATAGATTCTTATTTATTAAATACATGTAGAACTTTACAAGCATATCCTTATACTATTATCGAATGTCCAATACGTTTTTTTCATTTAGAATTCAGAACAAGATTCGAAAAGTAGTATTACGTGACATTCAAGGAGAACAATTTTCCCGTTTCGTGTATTCTTGTCCAACGGTTGAATCTATTTTCATAGTTCATTTTTTTCAATCTTCACAATCGCGTTATGTAATTGGTAAGATGAAGATGCAAACACCTTTCGAAAAGGAAGCACAATATTGTAATGACACCACTTGTAAATCAAACAAGACAAATACAAACAGTTTGACATGATGTTCTAGAACACCGCTTTTATAAAAATGACGCAGTAAATAATTGTCAGGTGCTTCAAAGCGAATTTTGAAAAAAAAGATGAATGTCAAACTAAATGAATTTATTTGCAACATTTTGTTGCAGCGTTTTTCGTAAGTTTCTGAACTCATGTCTATGACATTTCTTTATCTTTCCTTTTACGTACTTGTACGTACTTGAGGTATCAACATGTGGGAATCGACTGCGTTTCAACGATGCTGGAATTGATCGATAAATCCTTAAATCTACGCCTATATTTTTAGGAGAGATCAGTTGACTGCGAGTTATAAGTAAAAAAAAAAAGAAAAACAGATAAAGCATTATCTACTCTAAGACTCAAAAGAATATCGGATAAGCATCAGATTACAAACGGTCGACCTGGAGAAATAGAAAACGCCAGAATAGAACAGGTTAAACTGATTCATCATATGTTAAGAAAGTCATAATTATTTAGCATACAATATGACACGCCAGAGAGTAATTAAACATACGACTGAATTGCCTTAAATTTTCATATCGAAATTCATTGCATTTTCGACCGGTAAATGAATTCGATTCGTTTGTTCCTCTCTGATACATATGATTGTACAATGTCATTGAATCTATAATCTAGGGTGCATAAAATTCGCTCTTTACGAAGCTTTAATTTTAAATAATCTGCGCGATCAAAAATTGAAAAACTACACAGACATATTAAAATACGGCCTTCACTATTGATGGATAACAGAGCATATGTATTTCTCTTTGTTGCTTTTTACGAAAATAAACCCGTATGTTACATTTTAAAGATTGATGTATTTCTTCGTCCGCTTATTTAGTTATGTTATGTTATGTTACTTTGCTTCTCATGGAATTCGAGATGTGTAAAATATATTCATATTTATGTTGTATATGATTTTATTTTGTACAGAGTAAGGAAGAGGCTTGCACAAAAACGATTGTCTTGCTTTTGTGTACCTAATTTACGTATCGCTTTTCCATAATTTTATTGTTCTGTCGTTTTCTAAAGCCGCAGAGGCTATAATGTTGTCGGTGGGGTGACATGTCGTGCACAACACTACGTCTGAAACACAAGAAGGCAAATACAATCAGCTGAAATCACTTTTAGATATAAAAAAAAAGTTGGCAGTACAATTAAATATTTTTAACTAACCTGTGTGACCTTGTAATTTCTGTACAATTTCCTTTGTCTGTAGATTCCAAATGTACACCATATTATCTTCTGATCCCGAGACGATCCACTGTTATAAGAAGAAATATTTCTCTGTTTATTACAAGTTTTCTAATAAGGGCCGGTTCCACAAACACGGTTTATTGTTTAAAAACTCGGTTTAACTGCGCGATTAGCCAATCAGATATTTGCATTTTGAAGAAACCGAGTTTAATCAATGAACCGTATTAATCCGGGCGGAAAGTCATTGGAAAACAGAACAGTAATTTACTTAGAGTAACTGTAAAGAGACACGTGACAGTCTCTCAGCGCACTGCAAATAATAATATTAACAACGATTTTTAATATTATGCAACGGCAGTATATATTTCGTGTCGTTAAATTCTAATCTCTTGAAAACATAGTAATGAATGAATAGGGAACAGCTAGGAGTATCTTCCATATATCCCTCATTTCATTACTATACAGCTGATAACAATTTCACTTCAAGATTTCGACACATAAGAACTAATTATCTTTGTAATACAATATTAAAAAATGAAATTCATTACTATCTAACATTAATTACAAATTTTATTTTATTTTTCACTGTACGCTGAGACACGGTCTTGTCATCTACTATGTTATTCTAAGGCTGGATCCTCATTGTGGCGCACAGCACTTTTGCGCCCGCGAGTGGAACAGAGAGCGAGAGAGAAACGAGCGAGAGCGCATCTTTCCCTCTCACTCCCACTCATCGAAAACGTGGCGCAAAAGCGCTGTGCACCTGTAGTGAGGATCCAGCTTAAGGGTTGCCTCTCTTTTTTTTAAACAAGTTTTACCCCACAATTTTAATATGTGTCAATAATAATTTATTTCTCAAAAACTTGATTGGAGAAAGCACAGCGACGCTGGATGAGCCACAAGTTGTGAGCTACCTTAAATGCCCTACTACATATGCCCTATCAGGCATAATATATGCACTGAAAAATACTGCGTTTAGACAAATTTTATTTGTACTATAATCGTACAATTTATCATGAGCAACATAAAACATTCTAAGCTGTGAAATCTGAAACATCAGGGCTATTTTAACTTCTTAAATGCATGAACCGTTCAATTTTTTTTGCAATAATTCAAATTACCTTTCCTCCTGTTACAGAGAAGTTGGCAAATATACAATACTTCTCATTACGGTGTCCTGTGTACGTTTTAAGACATTTCCCTTTACTGTAATCCCAAAGTTTCAATGTGTTGTCTAGTGTAGCTGCCAGTATATATTTGCCATTGGGAGAAAATTTAACAAATGACACTGGTGGATTATCATCGTCTATTAACGTTTTCAAACACTGTCCAGAAGCTGTGTCCCAAATTCGACTAGAAATAAAAATACACGTATTCAGATTAACTTTATTACAAAACTACGCTAGTTCTTTTTTTAAATGAATCAGGAGCGTGCTTACATATACTCATTAAACATAAATTAGTATAACAACGAAAATAAAGCATCTGAGGAAGGGTGAAGTATTTTAGAAAAAGTTATATCTCAAAAAAGTTCCTGAAAGCGCTTGATTCTTCATGTTAATTTAACAGTAAAGAACTTACCATAAACCGTCGTAGCTGCTGGATACTATTAGAGAGCCATCCCTGTTAAAGTGAACTGCACTCACAGGATCTGAATGTGCTGGTAACGTTTTCAAACACTTTCCTGTTCTCACATCCCAAATTCTGACACTTTCATCAAACTAATATTTAAACAATAATTAATTAGGTATTAATCTTCACACATTTTCAAATCGTAAAAGGTATTTCTTTGTTTGGAAATCGACTTACCGATCCAGAGACGATGAGGTTAGATTGAGGATTAAAATTACAGCAAAAGACATAATTACTGTGTCCCTTTAAAGTCTTTAAACATTTACCCTAAAAGGAAACGTATACCATTAGTAACTTAGGTACAAAAAACTGCAAATGTGAATAAATAAACTTTCAATGGACATATATCATTTGAGTCAAGATTTTAGAAATATACAAAGAATATGATTCTACTCACAGCAAGAAACACTACAACGAAAAGGAATGTAATAAGAGATGCTAACGAAATACAGAAAAATAAATTTTATTAAAAATTAGATAAAATTAAAATGATTATTTATTTTTGAATGCTGTATTCTTCAACTATTTTGATATTTTAAGCCATTTATAAAATAAGTGCAACAAGCAAACAGAAGGTTATTGAACAAAATACATTGACATTATTTAAAATTTGTCTGTATTCCAAGAAGGCAATGTCTATTATTTTCAATTTAATTTCTGAGCTCATTAAGGCTGGATCCTTATACAGGCGCAAGTGATCAAACGCAGAGTTTGAATTGATGAAAAATCTCAAGCCCCCCCCAACATATTTTTCACTAATCGAAGCTCTGCGTTCGAGCACTGACGCCTGCATAAGGAGCCAACTTAAGATTGTATTAGACCACCATGGAGATATTGGTAAAGTGGGCCAGCCCCCATGAATTTTGTCTAAAACGAACTATGTGGCATTTAAATCCCCTTCAGAACTTCCATACTAGTTCCAGTATATCTTCCGTGCCCACTATCCGTCAGGTACAAAGTCCCATAAGGCTGGCCCTTTTTACCAGTATCTCCTCGGTGATTACACATTCATTTTTCATTACTTCATGGTTTGAATAGTATCTCAACAAAGTTCATCAAGATGAAGTATTGTTATCAATTTTCATAAATACTTACTGAGCTTAATTCCCAAATTTTAAGTGTTTTATCATCAGATGCAGAAACCAACAACCGGCTGTCACTTGACCAAGCAACATCAGATATTCCCAATTTGTGACCAGATATTGTCTTTTCAAATTTACCATCATACGCACCCCATATTTTTATAAGTTTATCAGCCGCTGGAAAGTAAATTAAAAGGGTATATATATACACTTCATTATTAAGTTATTTAGTTAAGATCAGTTGAAGTGTCTGTTATAATAATGATAATCCTATTTTGACTATATTCATAACTAATTTATCTAATAAATTTATATAAGGAAAGAATATATTAGTGTAACAGAGCACAAATATGATTTAAAACAACAATATTAATCTAAGCATTCATGCTAAAAGTATTTGAATAATACAACAAAGAGTAGACAAATATCCAGTATTCTTTAATAAATACTCACATGAACTTGCTAACCACTCTCCATTTGGACTAAACTTAACAGACGAGACAGCCTTAGTATGTCCAGCGAGTGTATACTTCAAGGTATAATTAGGTTTCTGAAATGAGTTAAAGTAATTATTACAAATTCAAACAGAGACATCAAGAAACTCATTCGAGTCTTGTAAATATTTGACTAAGAGCAAAATAACATTTTCTAACATACCACAGCTGAACTGCCTTTAGTGCCACTTGTGGGAGTGCTAACAGAATTATTAACAGAGGTCTGATGCCCCGGTGATGGTCCCAAGGGTACCATTTTTACTTATATAGCACAGTCAATACAATTCCACAAATAGATTGATATTAGGTTATGTTACGTTATGTTGAGTATGTTCACACAATGTCGTTTACCAACCAACTTGGAAAGAAAGCTAATTAATTATACGAGTACAAACACTATCGTACAATAATTCACGTACATTGATTTAATGAAATAGCTGTCAATCGGTGAAAAGCATAATGAGTGACAGCACGCGCGAAACTTTTACTGTTTCTAGCTACCTCGTCACGCGAGATATCAAAATTGTCGTTTCGCGCCCTTTGAAAAATTAGATCAATCAATTATGTGCCGACACACAAATAATCTCTTTTTTGTTAAATCACAATAATTTTGGCAGGACGCACGAAACGTCTGGCAGTACCACGCCGCAAACATTCGACAAGCGTACCAGGATGAAACCTAAAACCGCCATTCCACTGTTTCCAAGTTCCCATAATTCACTAGATGCTATTTTCGCTTTTGCAGCAATCTATAGAAAGTATTAAAAAATGATTTTGTTAGGAAACAAAAGAAAAGTCCATTGCATAAATTCAAGTAAAATTCTTTAGTAAAAATATCTACATTTAATGTATTTTGTGAATTATTTTGTACCATTTGGCCAGATTTCGTTTATCGATGGAAGTTACCGCTATATTTAAAAGTGGCTATATTACTAAAAGCACTTAATTTGTAAATACTTTTAATGCCAGCAAAAGCTAAAAATAAAAATTTGCGTAATATCCAGGTCCAAAGATTACAGTAAACTACAATAGTAAATTATTTACCATGGAAACCATTATGCTCAGTGGCTATTAATATATATAAAAAGATTTGCATGGCTGCGGAAGCTTTAATATTACTATCTTTCTACAAAAACACCAATCCCAATTATAAAAATATTTAGCATTCGATACATAACACTTGATAATCAGCATACTTCATACAAGTAAAAATATAATATTTCGTGATTTATTTATAACTGTGTAAGTTAGCATTTCAGTTCTGCAGATTGTCTAATTGTTTCTGTAGAATTGCAATTCTCATTTTCTTTTCTTCAAGGGCATAATCGTTTAATATTCTCTTGTATCTTTCTTCTTCTCTAAGCAATGCCATTCTAGCTTCATGTTCTTGCAATTGTAATTCAAATCTAGTGGTCCACTGCTTTTTATGGAGTTCAAGCAGAGACTCGGCACATGATTGTTTCTCTGTAGTTTCTTTGGCTTGAGACTCGGATAAAGATACAGCCATGACTGTCTGGGTTGTATCTAGCAGATCTTTGACTATTTCCACTTGCTCTTGTTCTCTAAAATATGTACCAATGACTCAAAATTTTCAAAAAATTAAGTTATAAAATACGGATAAAAGAAAAACTTACTGGCGTATAGGATTAATGGTGCTTTTATTGTTCTTCCGCTTCTTTTTTAATACTGGTTCTGGATCCTTCGTGTGTCCTTGCAATTGCTATTAATAAAGAAGTATATAAATAATATAATCTAATATTATATACGTTATTAAATTTTTCTATCGTAATACAAACACATTTATGAAAACACTTGTTGGCCATCTTCGACTCCTCGGAACATATTTTTGCTACTAAGAAGTCTATTTTATCTGGCATAACCTGTGACTTCTTACGATCACTTCCTTTATAATGTTCCTTCCATGTCCTGACTTTATGTTTAGCTTTGTATTTCAATGCCTTATAAAACAATCGCAATTCGTCCCAAGAACGGGAGAATCCCAAAATCGTTAGAGTATGGGAAAGTTCCATCCACTTCTGCTTTCTTTTCTGCCGCATTGTCCCACATTTGCATGTATCTTCTATTATATGTTTATTTTCTTGGAGAAAGTTCACAAGACACATTATCTCCCTTTCAGAATATCTTCCATTCTTACGTCTTGTCACTGGCATTTAAAATAGTTTATATTATGAGATTTGATGATACAAAATATAAAACAATATTATGTTATAGCAAGTACACTAGCAAACAATAATGGCCTTCCTGTTTATAGTGTAATAGCATTAATTTACAGTAATATTTTGGAGGACCATTTTTGATCCCCACTGTACAATTTTATTAAAAGAAAAAAAAATAAGTTACATGCAAAATGTTTGGTTATAGATACGATTTGTTTGCTGATGTGTAGTCAACTTACTTATTACTAGACTTTGCTATGCAATAGGATTTATGTAAACTTTAACAAGAATCGTTATGAATTACAAAATTGCTTCTTAATTCCACGTTCAGTTATATTATCCTTTCCTTCCCGTGGCTTCCCTTTTTTAACTCTATTCGGCTTCACGATGACCTTCAGACCCTTTTCAAATTGCCTCTTCCTTAACGTTTTTCAAATGTATAAGAAGTTTGATTCGCACATACGACAGAGGCACAGAATAAAATCCCTAGAGGAAATCAGAGGGTGCTTTCCAATTGAAATATCACTAGACAAATGTGCACAATTGTCTACACATTGTTGTTCCAATTATGACACAAGCGACAAACGCGACACAGTATGGGCCCGATCACACTCGTCAAACGCGCGTTCGAACGCGACTGCCGACCAATAATACAACGTGAATTCCTGTGGATGCGGTGTACCATTGGTCGGCAGTCCGCATTCGACATGCGTTTGACGAGTGTGACCGGGCCCTAACTGAGTCCATCTTTAGGAACCCTTAGATGCTTGACGCTTGTTTTAGCGTCAAAAGTGGTCACGTGACTGTATTTTAAATTTTAGCGCTGAGATTGTGTTCCAGCGATAAAGATGAACTGTGTTGAGCTTTGACGCTGTCATATACGCTAGTTGTATTGAAATAGATTTGAAATAGAGAAAGTAAAATGGAAAACAAGAAAATACAAATATAAATCTTTAATACACATTGTAACCTCGCTTTCTCCGGCTCTGTCTGCTATAGCAGCAATTGCCAATCTCGTTTGGTCTCGCTGATGCTGCTGACGCTTGAACAGACGTTGACGCTCATATATTTGACGCTATATCTCCCTCCATAGTAAGAACGTCGAAATATAGTGACGTGACCACTTTTGACGCTAAAACGAGCGTCAAGCGTCAGCATTACCGACGTATATATATAGACCAAGCATTCGACTTGCTAGGTGAAGCCACAATTGACAGTTAAGAAGGGGTATACCTATCCTTGTTTAACATTGACAGCGTGATGGCACTACCGTCGTCTTGACTGGTCTTGACAGTGTCGCAATAGCGCCAACTGATCAGTACCAATCAACGTGCCAATTTACGAATTCACGCAAGAAAGAAATTAAAAATATGTATACGTATTAATACCAATTATGGTAAAAACATGCCGCGATTGTAGTTTTCAGACAGGTCTTGCACCAGAACACGTACCATAATTTGTTGAATCTCCCGCGTGTACTTTGTGACAGCGACATAACTCTTGCGCATGTATTTTGCGCTGGAAAAGGACAGAGATTCCCTTTTGATGACCTTTGTCGCACACTTAACTGTCAATAGTTTGACTTCACCTGGGAATACAGGCTGAGATAGGGAATGCTTGGTCTATATATACATATACGTCGTTGGACAGAAACATCAAAGGTTCCAACAAGAGTGTCGCTTCTGGGCACTGAAATACAAGTATACTGGAACGCGTACGGCATTGGTGGGGGCCGTGTAGAGAGAGATAGCGAGGAAAACAGGCTGATGTAGTAGGTTGTCTCTATCACACACTGTACAGTATCTAAAAAAGTTTAAGCTGTGATAAAGCACTGCGCACAGGGAGGACTAAGTCTACATAGCCTGAAATAGTGACATGCCTATTTTATTACGTGCAAGGCAGCTGGCAAACTATACTCTTATACGTATTTATATTTCAGTGCTGGCAATGCTATGCGGCGTTACAACATTTTTGCAGGGCTTGTACACCACATGCGCAGTTCAATTCGACAAGGACAACCTACTACATGAAGTGAGTGAAACAGATGCGCGCTCGCCGGGTTACCGCAGAATTATAGCGTACGCGTTCCAGTATAGCTATATTTCAGTGGTTCCAATGTATAAATGGGTGACGCGACTGCAACAGCACTCGTATCACAATTAGCGGATTTCGATTTGCCAGTCGCTGTAATCGATTATGCACACATCTACTATGTAAAAGAATGTACCCAGTGTGTTGAAAACGTGTCGATATGTGTTCACTCAACTGTTTAAGGAAAACGTAGCGTCTACAATGGCATTAGAAATTTGTTCCTTTCTCCACTTTAAAAGCACGTTCACAGCTTTGCCGAGCTACATATTTGGAAAATTAAACTTTTGACTTTTAATTTTTTAGTCGTCCGACAAAACTGAAGACGCATGCACAGCTATTTATTTTCTTTTGCACTACTGGCTGTAAATTATGTTCCTGTTTTTAAGAGTTCAGAATGCGTTCAAAGCAAGCTTACGAACATTCCCTATAACTCCTTTGTGCCTGTTGGAAAGCAAACAGCCGGTCAAACGTATAATCTAATATAGTCACTCTTACTTTAATCCGAAACGTGTTCAATTGGCAAAATTTCGGTGCACTCTAGTATATTATTCATATTTCTATTCGATGCAACAAAATTGACCTAATCAGAAGTGCTACTGGAACTGACGAAATATTTTTTAGATTTATTGTCTCGAATTTACTCTGATTTTATAACAATTTCTCCCCTTATTTTAGATTCACTGAACCACTGTTCTAATTGTTTTATGAAATTCATTAAGTTGGCTATCAATAAAAAAAAATTTCCGGACTAATCATGTTTTACTTAAACACATTTATATTACTTGCCCTAATTTTTTCGTTTTACGTATTATAATTTATTATCGACATTACATTTGCATGTCTGACGCAACCCAGACACGCTACAGACACAGGAACGTTATTTATTAATAAATTAATGAATATTTCATCGAATAAATTTTTATTGTATTCTCGTATCACTTCCCATGCGCTGCATATACAAAATCCATTGACGTAATGTAACGAGCAGTGTGCACTTGCTTCACTGGCAGTCGAGATGCAATGGGCCGAAAGACGAGAGATGGACAAGATGAGGAATTATGCTTCGACTTCCTCAAGCTTCTTCAAGAAGGACGCCTTCTTCTGAGCAACGCGATTCTTGCGCTCAGAGAGCGACAACTTCGCGCGGTTCCAACGTTTCTTCACTGGTTCCTTCGTCCTGGTCACCTTCTGGTGTTCAGGGTTGGCTCGAATCGCCTCATGGGCCTTCTTGTAGATGCCTTCAATCTATTTGACACAAAATGAAAGAGTGAAATAAACGTTGTTCGAACACCTTTTAGAAAATACCATAACGTTTTTTATTTTGAGAAAGTAAGTGTAACGAAGGTCAGCTAAGAAAATGTTCAGTAGAACATGTTTCGTATTTATATCGACCTATGTATTGTTGTGGTCCAACTGCGACGCTACCAGACAGGTTAGATTCTGCCAGCAATTATAAGTTGGACGGATATATTCTGAATATTTTTTTCGGAGTATTTCATGATGTTTCAAGAATCAAGATATAGTGGATACTCACTGCGTTGGCGGTGATTCCATTTTTGATGTACTGAGAGAACTGACGTTTGAAAGCATCATCGTCCTCTTCCTCCAAGGTTCGCATGTAGTTGGCAACATGCTGGGCGAAAATGTGCTGCCGATGAACATCGGCATTAAAAGACTTAGATTCGTTGTCATAGCCGGGGAACCTCTTAGTACTGTTTTCAAGAAAATGCATCATTAAGAACGGATCTTTGAGAGACGACAAACTATTGGAATTCAAAGGAATTTCAGAGACACTTTATAATCATATAATGCCTGTGCGAAATTTCCTCTTGCCTTAGCAAAACGCGAAGACAAGATTCGACTTCACGGTGGCTCAGATGACGCGCATGTGTCAAAAAATCATCATAAATTAATTTATGGAAAAATCACGTTAGATAGAAATAAAATTGAATATAATGAATACCTATGAGGGATGTTCAAGCCACCATCTACAGCACCCTTCATGGCTCCGAATACACGGGCGCCAGTAGTGGTGCGCATCAAACCGGTGTCCAGGTAACACCTGAAAGCTCCTGGGCCGTCATCGAGTTCTTCCACATTATATTCATCACCAGTCACTTCGGTAGTGCCAGTATATAAGGTGTCCAGGCCCAATTTCTTGAGGAGCTATCGATATTTGATATAGACATTAGAAATTGTACTTAAAAAATATAAATGCTATCAGTAATTATCCTATTTCATATTGACTTCACTGATCAGATTGTTTAATACATTAGGGAACAATTTTTTTTTCTTCATGTATGTATCAAAGCGAGCTGAGTGGATCATCATTTAGTGAAGTATTAATATAAATACAACAAATTCATTGTACACTGAGTGATATAATTTCAAATAAATATGAACATAAGTGTAAATAAAATGAATGAAAGTGAATTTGTATCATCTAATAAGCAAGTAGTAACATTTTAAATCATGTACTTACTCTTCTGGCAAGCAAAAGACCTGTGCAGTATGCTGAGGCATAATTTGTCAGCCCAACTTTAATCCCGTACTTGGGAAGTTCATGACTGTACGCTGCACATACGATTCTGTCTCCCTCAATACGAGAGTACGCCACCTACTCAAAGAAAAGAAAAAACTATTATATAATTACATAAATGCTTGGTATCCAAAGGATCCAAAGAAAAGGATATTTGTTGCATAAAATGACATGCTATCACAATAGTTTTCATTATAATGATTGTTCAAATAATTACCTGGCAGGTGATGTCTTTATTGGAGAGACGAACGATCAGTCTGTACTTAGGAGTGTTATATTTATTCTTGTCTTGTATAGTAAGACGTTTACGTGCGTAATAATCGGTTTTACCCTCACGACGCCTCTTGAATTTGACTTGGTACCGTTTAAAGTACTGCTTATTTTTCACGACTTTCACGAAACCCTGTAAGTAAGGATCTTTTATTACCACATTTGTGTAAAAGTTATCACAGATATAAATGTATTATTTATTTTGCCAATCAGATTAAAACAATGATTAGGGAACATTTAAGTTTCTTCAGTTCTGTATCAAAGCGAGCTGAGAATATCATCACATGGCAAAATCATTCAGTATTATTCATTATAATACAAAGACTCAATGTATCTAAGTATAAATTGTTTTTATAACGAAGAAATAAATTTGTGAGGAATACAACATCTAGCACAGCAACTTTTCACAAAATCAAATTAAACAAAGGATCTTAAGTCAGTCCTCCAGTTACATATATAAACACTACATTCTTAGCAAAATATTGTGATGGACGACATGGGAAAAATATTTGTTGTACCATTCTAACCTGAACAAACTTCTACTAAATAATTATATGAATATTTAGCAGACATATACCAGAATTTGTAAGATACGAGTAATATCAAAAGCACATAATAAAACGAATAAATATCGTAGGTTTACAACTTTCAGACATATGGTGAAAAGACTCGCTGTAAGCAAGAATTCATGTGCTCGCAAAGGCCATGACGTGTCTCATGCTTCACGAATCTTTTTCCCAAAAATGCATCTCCAATTATATCAAATTATTATATACGCTTTAAACTAAAAACTGCTATTCCGATAATGGCTATATATATATTTTTTAGATACGCTTACTCACCATTTTTGAAGGAAAATGAGAAGACGCCGCTACGGGAATCCGTTTCGGCAAACGGCCCTCGTAGGAAAGAGACTCGCTCACTGCGCAAACGCAAGCGCCATGTATTTACAAACCTTCCGGTTAATATCAGGTATTGCAGCATCCGGTTTAAATGTCAGTAGTTCTGTACTTTTTTTTGTAGATGCCGCTGTTGTTGCAAAACACAATATAAGAATAGGGAGGGGACGAATCTCTTGCCTGGTTGGCTTGAAAAAGTGGACAACAAAAATGTTTAGATCTATATAGCAATATATACTACTTTTTGAAGCTAGCCAGGCAAGACTCGTCTCATCCTTAATCTTAGTTCTTTGCCATTATGTATGTACAGCATGTTACACGGACGTATAATATGTGGGACGTGAGCTTTTGTAGTGCTGATCGTATGTTTTTCACATTACCTACACTTTCTTCACTTTTCAAAACGTGCAGAAAGGGTAGGTAACGCAACAAGGCTCGTTTGTCAAAAGCGGATGTAGAATCTACCCGTTCTTCATGATTCATTGGCTATTTCGTCTAACTCAATCATAACAATACAGGACAGCATTGTATAGTAATTAATGTTTTTACTCTGATGATTTATGCAAAATTAAACAATGATTACGTTTCCATCTGTCCGTAAATTCTAAATTTAGAGAGAATTAACCAATTATGTGTAACATTTGAGAAGAATACAAAATGTTTCTTCTCAAATGTTGCACATGATTGGTTAATGCTACTTATATCCTGCACGATGGAAACGTAGTAAATGTCGTTGATCTATTCTTTTTTACACTTTATGTAATTTTTTCATAGTTAACTTCTTTTTATTTTTTATTTACACCTTACAAAGATTTAAAACAGGCTTATAATATTTGTGTCAATTTTTGTATTATTTTATTGGGTTTAAATAGAAATACATTACCTGAGGAGGGCCCCAGTCCAGGGCCGAAACGTCATAATCAACTTTTATTGTCATTTAACCTGGCTGCGCAACTTGATCAACAATCCTTGCCATCAAATATTATTATTGAACCAGCGGACATTTTACCACTTTCAAGTATGAAGAAAATCAAAGTTCTATTGTATTAATGTGTTCTTTTCTTGCATAATAGTTTATTTTGTTACTAATAGATACATTTTTTATGACAATAGAAAGATATTCAATATCTATTCATAAATCATATCATCTTATTTTTTACTAGTAACAGGCTTAGTCTTTGGTATTGTACTTTGAACATGAGCGTATTTTGGATTTTTTCTCACACCAAGAAACGCACTAGATAGAGATGGTGACGTATTACTAGAAAATGACGAAAAAGCAGGGGAAACTGATGAGTTTTCTCTTCTATCTTTTGGCTCATTAGGTGATACTTGTCTTCTCTTAGAGCTAGAATGTAAAGAAGATGTAGATGTTAACTTTTTATTGGAAGCAGATTCTCGAGTGTTTCCAGAAAAGGGTTTTGATGACGTTGGTGTTACTGGTGCACCCATGGTTATCGACCTACGAATTTTCGGACGCGGTATAGATCGCACCACGTTTGAAACGCGAGATAGACCTGGGATGTGTCCAATGGCAGATAATCGCCGAATAGGCCTTATAGTCTCTTCGAATCCCTATAGTTTTTACGAATAACAGGAATTAACAAATTTTCCATCTATAATCAACCGCAAGATCAGGTTCATTTTGTTGATTCATCCTTATATACTTTCTGCACAGTGTAAAAGTTACCTGAACTTAAAACTGATGTTGCGGTTCAAAAATATAAAGATTAATAAAAAATATTTAAATATCGAATTAAATACCTTTAAAGTGCTCGACTCACTACCACTACTTGTTATACTTTCTCCATTAAGTAACGATATGGTATTAGAAGCGAGATTTTTGATCTCGTATAGATTTTGTAAAACGTCTTTATTATCCATGAAAGGTTCTCGTAATTTCCAGTCATAAGTGATTTTATTATCCATTGTGAATGTGTCTGATCTTTGTAACGTATCAGAATTAACAGCAGGACTCGATCGTGAAATAAACTATAAATTGAGAATTTTCCATTATTTAAAGATTGTCATATTTTTTCTTGCTGTAAAATACCTTCTTCTCGTTGGACTTTGTGTTGGCGTCTTGATTGTCTACATCCATTTGTGTTTCATCCTTTGGTGTCAATGGACCGGGATCAGGAAGATCATGAGAGTCCTCGTTACTTGTAGATGTAGTCAGTGTATCCAACGATCTATACCTTCAAAAATTCCATAAAAAATTAAAAAACAGATTTCTTTCGCGAAATTAGTATTCTCTCAATTATACATTTGATACTTTAACCTGCTAGGCATTGTTCTATTTTTATCTGGAGAAACTGGAAACATTTTTGGTATGTCTGGTGCATCTGGAGTTGTAATAATTATACCAACTGCAGGTGTTTTCATTGTAGTATTTTCAAGCTCTCCTTTTGCCAATTGAATAATTGCATTAAATAATTCCGTTATTGCAATCGAAACATCGTCCCGCACTTCATTAAATATATTGATATTCGTGACGTCATTCTGTAACGGATATATATTTTTTAAGTATGAGAAAAAATTTTAATAATATTCAATAAGTATTCTAATGTAAAAATCGATCTTGTTAATACACAATGATTATGGTATGTTAAATTCAAACAATTTTATTCACCTGTAATTCTTCGCTATTTTTCAAATTCGATGGCGGATACATTTCTATCATTCCATTTATAAAATGATCGTTCTTAGAATCTACTATTTTCTTCTTAGAATTATTATCATCCACTTGACGAAAATTGTAACCAATTGCAGAAAGAAGTTTTTCAAGTTCGATCTGATTAATTTCCTCTGGCTAAGAAAATTTGATTAAAAAAATAATGTAACTTTGGATGAAATTCTTGAAGTATTGCATCGACTACCACTACACAGAAAATATAAAAAAATATAAATCTCACGTCCTTTGGAGTCTCTCTTGAGGCCCAGAGAAGAATCCAATCAAGAAATTCCTTCTTGAATTTTGCACTATTCATCTTTATTCACTCTTATTCGCGTGTAATATTATATCGCTATTAGAGCAGCTTTCTACGTTCTGATCAGTGTAATCGAACATCGAGAATTCACCTTACAACCTTGTGTGTTTACATTTTTTACACGACACATAGTGATTTGAAAAGATGATCAACACTTCCATTTGCAAATGGAGAACAGACATTAGCTGGAATTAGAAAAATTTCTCAACAATCAGGACAGAACATATTTGCATTTCGGAAAGCTAATCTTTGGATTCATATACAAATTAAGTATGAAGAAGAACAGTTTTAATCAAGCTGACGGACTGTTGGGAATTAGAAATTTCTGAAACATCGCTATAAAGTGCGGGAACGCAAACCCTCTGTGATTGGTCGGACGTCAGAATCAATGTGTATTCACTGAGCAAACAAAGAATACCAAATGAATTCAGCTGAATATTTGTTCGGTGTTCTGTTTCATTTAGTTTATTGTCTGTGTTCGGCGTTAATATTATTTTTTAACGTTTACGCAAATCTTCGTTGAAGTTCCCTCATCGGTGGAACCCCATCAAAGACAAACAAATGGGATCGTTCGTTTTCGTTTATTTGAATACATGCCTTTTTTGTAAAAATTTGAGAATACCGAAGTAGAATACACGAAAAATACCTTGACCAATCACAAGCTATGCGCACGTTTGGAAATAACATAGTTAACATGTCGCGCGTAAGATATAAAAAGAATACATCAACGACATTGATTAATTTTGTGTAAATCGTCAGAGTAAAAATATTAATTACTATGCAATGCTGTCCTGTATTATTATGATTGCGTTAGACGAAATAACCAATAATTGATAAAGAACGATTAGATTCCACATATGCTTTTGACAAACGAGCCTTGTTGCGTTACTTACCTTTTCTGCACTTTTTGAAATGTGAAGAAAGTGTAGATAACGCGACAAACCTACGAGCAGCATTCCAAAAACTCACGTCCCGCATATTGTACGTCTGTGTCACATGCTGTACATATGATGACGAATTTCAAATAAAAAAAAAGGATATTTCTCATGGAATGAGAAAACGATACCTTGTAATAAATTATATATTTATTAGAACCTACTTTAAGTAGTTAAAATATAGGACCTCATTGGTTTGTGTAATCCTTTACGCACATACACACACGTATTACCATGGCTGAAGATGATGAAAAGGTATAAATATTTCAAGGTGTAAACAATAGCACGCTATTATATAGTAAATAGATAATTATATATCCTCTACAAATTCTATACACAGTAAAGTCAAATAATAATGCCTTAAATATTATCACTTAAGGCCTCTACCATAGGGGAGACCAAATAAGAACACCAGGATCATAATACCTGTTTCAGGTTATTATAATACAATTTTCACTCAATATTCGCATCTAATATGCAGTATTCTACGTATTTATCATATATACAACAGTCGTATAAAAAAAATAGATATATTTTGTTTGCTAATCCTTCAATTCGTTCGTTTCCTCTGCACCCCAATCATTTAAATCATCACCCCAACCTTCATCATCCGCATCAGCTTCATCTGTACCATTAAATGTTTTCATATCAAATAAACTCTTAGAGACAGATACCTCTTCTATACGTAATACTTGTGTCTTCTGTATTACTGGTTCCATGTCTGTAAAGAAATCGAACTCATCCTTTACGGGTTGAACAGATTTAGAATGTTTTATATCAAGTTCGGATATGTCAGAGATTATTAATTTTTTTTTATAGTTCTGGTTGTCAGATTTGGATGAGCTGATGGAATGCTCTGAAGCTTGCACTTCGGCTTTTAACTGCAGTTCTTCGACTATTTCAGTGATTTCTGGAGCTGGTTCTGGAGTATTGATGTCAGTATTAGAGACTTCCTGAGTTTCCCAATCAGACCAGGTACTTTCTTCTTCAGCAAATATAGAGTTTGATTCTATTCTGTCTTCACCACCGTCCGGCGATGGTCTTTCTGGTAAATCCAGGATTAGCGTATTTGTATTTGTAGGAACATTTTTAATCTCAATATTCCCTAGAGAGGGTTGTATATGTGACCTTGACTCTTTTTGCTTTGGAATTTTATTAGGTCGGCCATCCGTGAAAAGCTTTCCTCTGCTACCGCCAATGACTGCTGCCGCACCCAGGATAGGTACCAGGTCCGCCAATGCTCTCAGAGTAGTACTCACCAAAAGATCATTGGTATCCTTGATACCGACCAGAAGTTCAGGTAAAATGTGTGTCTTCAGCTCTTCAGTTTGAAATACATGACTGAAGGAATTAAAATGTGATAAGAGAAGTAACCTTATCGACGCATCACGAACACAGAATATCTGTAAGAGTCTGGGTACTAGGTGACTCTTAAATGTGGGTAAAGAAAAGAGACCAGGGTCTGTTTCATCCTCATTTTCACCTGTTGATAAACATATCAATGTAAAGAAGAGATAACATATCAAATCCATTGGGCGGAATACAGAAAAAACGAGCAATGCTTGTACTATAGGATTCATCTTTTTGTTAATTTTGCTATTTTACTCCAAAACTTAAGAATTTGCATTATCTCCTACAGCAAAAGCATGTACTCTTCTTTTACGTTTCTTTTGATTAATTTTTTTTACCTTTTGGCTTTAAGACATGGGGTAACAATTTTTCTTGTGCAGTGAAATCTAATAGTACCATTCGCGATAGTAAAAGCTTCCCTAATTGCTCGGCCACTATTTTTTCAGGAAATGCTTTTAACTGCACAACTAAATTTCTGCAATAAAGACTAATGTTTGAAACAGTTTAATTAATCAGACAATTTACTTACGAAAAAAATTCCTGCTTCTCGCGATCACTCTTCAGGGGTAATTCCATTAGAAATGCGTGTATCGTTATGAACTCATGTGTAAAAAATGGATGGGTAAGAACAGATGATAATTTCGTTCTCAGTGAAGGCTCTACATTTTGTAAATGTCGTTTACATAGTTCTCTGAACTCAGCTAGAGCTGGCACATCATCTAAAAATTATCGACCATATTTAAGTTGTTCATTTAACTTAAAATTGCATTTGAATTTATATAATATAAATAAAACTGAATGGCCATTTTCATTTTAAGCAATATGAAATGTAGCAAGCATGTTTAAATATACTACTGAGAATGGTAATGGAGCTATTACCATTGTTCTTTAATCGTAAAACTTCTTCAGCAAGTACACCAAATGCAAACTGATCAATAGCAGTAGGTTCCAATAACACAGCTGACTTGGCCCCATCTTCTTCTGGAGAGATGGCCTTTTCATATCGAAAATTTCTTGTCTTTTGTAAATATGCTGGAGTTAACTCCGTAAATCTGCAAAGATATTCCAAGCCACCCAACTTCCAAAATCCTTCAGAAGTCACATATATGGAACTGCTGCAAACATTATTGTGCGAAGCCAAAGCCTTTTCATGAAGAAATATCAGAGCACGAAGGATACTGTGCAATCCAATACAAATTTGAAGTGTAGTTTGTGTACCAATAGCTTGCACCAGCGGCTTTACCTCTTCAGTTGCAAGAAAAAATTTACTACCTTTGTGCCATGAAGATATATACTTCAATATACATGGATGTCGATACAGCATTAAATTCTAAAATACAAAATTAAACTAAGTTAAGAAAACTATCCAGTAGAATGAAAACAACTCAAAAGCTTCAAGCATAATCACTGGAGGTTATGCATATCCAAGTGTCAAAATAAAACGAAAATCATTGATAACTTGCATAATACTTATTAAATATATATATGTAAAATAATACTTTTGCAGTTCTTTCCAGAGGTGATGGTTTTCCAAAACTAGCAGTGGAATGCAGGGAAGGCTCACTAATAAAAACTGATAATTGTTGAGGATTGGATCCATTTACGCTTGCACTGTGATGTAGCCAAAAGTCTGTAATTTCCACAGCTTTTTCGTCAATTTCCAGCCCATTCAGGGCACTTTTCTCATTCCCCATTAAAACGCTGGTAATGAGTACCAGGTGATTATACGTTCCAACCAATATGTTTTGCAAAAGTGCTTGCAACCACGACACCTGTTAATTCGCTGTTTAGACCAGTTTAGACGTCTGCTATCAGGTGTAACATGTGGTGCCGCCATACGAATTGAATTCGAAATGCATTTTAAGGGGTCTGGGGAGTACATCATAATCTTGAAATGGAATATCGTAATTTATAAGAATGTAATGATAAATTCTTATGTAAACGCAGTGCGCGCATATTTTTCCAGTTGTACTGTTATTTACATGACATTTTCTGCGTAAATAATAACTGACAAATAGAGGTATGAATTGCATGCAATTTTTTGACGCGCAACATGCCTGTCAAAATTTTGCATGCATCTCATATTGTTATTTCGCAATTATTTCTTATGAAAGTGCCGTTTCAGTAGTTTTAGAACTTACATAAACATGCTTGCACTCCAGTTTGATAAAGATAATGGGTTCTTTTCTTTTGCCGACAAACTTCGTCACACTCGTGCACCTTTGTGTTTCATTTACGGCATTTTCGTATGAATCGTCACAGTTTTCATGTTCTTATATGTTTTAGCCAACTACATGAAATCCGAATGTGTCGGTAAAAGAAAAACACCCAATGTATCAATTCCGTGTAATTTACGATTTTCGTGATTGGAGATTCAAGGTGACTGTTGAGACTTCCCAGTCTCGTTAAGAATTTGGCAGGCTAAGGGGTTATGGGAGATAGAATCTGTTTATCTTCCTTATATAAGCTAGAATCTTGAAGGGGTAAATCCAAGTTTTTGCGAGTTCTATCTTCCTTTTGTATATGAATCCGAGGGCTCAACTTTATAGTGAAGAAAGTCTTCGATTGATTATAATTTAATCCTAGTAATAGCCTCAATCACAGGTTGATACTAAAATAAATCTAGTCATATTAATCGGTTAGCCAAGAGCAAATGGTATTTGATATCTTGTCTTCTTTTCTTTTCATGAAAGCACTTACCCTTATACAGCTATATGTAGCGAAAAATTAGTTAACTCTAGATGGATAGACTCCTGAGCGTACAAATGCCAGGTGTAAGGTTCCTGGACCCAACGCGTATTTTAGTGTTCCCATTCTCTCCTCTCCGCAATAAAATACTCTAAAACCCCATTAATCCTTTCGTTAGACAGTAAGGAAAATATTGATGCATATATTAGGTGTATACAAGTTTGTCTTTTTTAGCGCTCTGATACAATTATTTAGAATTGAAATAAATGCCTGGCTTTCTGTATTTTAAAGGGTTGGCATCGAAGTCTTTAAAACGTCATATGCCATGATTTAGGGCCGGTTCCACAAACACGGCTTATTGTTTAAACACGGTTTATTGTTTGAATTCGGTTTAACTGTGCGATTAGCGAATCAGATACTTGCATTTTGAAGATAAACCAAGTTTAAACAATAAACCATATTTGTGGAACCGACCCTTAATGATAAACATAACCTCACAAAACAGTAATGAACACGATGAGCGACGAAAAGCTGTATATTCGACACTGCATTCGGTACGAGTTCCAACAAGGGAAAAATGCCGCCAAGGCATGTGAATCAATTTGCTCTTTTCTTGGTGAAGGTGTTGTGTCCCACAATACTTGCAAATATTGGTTTCGACGTTTTAAAGCCGGTGATTTTGAAGTCAGTGATCGTCCACGCTCTGGAACGCCGCGAAAATTCAAGGCCGATGATTTGCAAGCATTATTGAACGAAAATCCGTCGCAGACGCAAGAGGAACTTGCGGAACAGCTGGGAGTTGATCAAGCAACAGTTTCGAAAGAATTGCAAGAGATGGGAACAATTCAAAAGCTCGGAAAATGGATACCGCGTGAACTCTCCGAAAACAGCATTGCCCACCGGCTTAACGTATGCATCTCGTTGCTTGCCAGGCAACGTAAGAAGGATTTTTTGTGGAAAATTGTTACCGGTGACGAAAAATGGATTATGTACGACAATCGTAAACGCACACATTCATGGGTAGACTCTGGCAAGCCATCAACATCAACGGCAAAACCGAGCATTCATGCCAAAAAGGTTCTTCTGTGCATCTGGTGGGACATGAAAGGCGTGCTGTATTACGAGCTCCTCCAACCGAGCGAAACGGTTAATGCTGAGCGCTATAGTCGTCAATTGAATGATTTGGCCGACAAAATAGAACAGAAAAGACCTTTTACTGGACAAGGGAGCCGGAAGGTCATTTTACTGCACGGCAACACTAAGCCGCACATTGCTCTTCGTACTCAACAAACCATCTTTGACTTGGGCTGGGAAGTTCTCCCGCATGCGGCGTATTCACCCGACTTGGCGCCTTCGGATTATCATTTATTCCAGTCGATGCAGAGCTCTTTAACTGGACAGCGCTTTCGAGGTGTGGCTGAGATACAAAAATGGATCGACGATTTTATTGCCTCCAAGCCGATGGCTTTTTTTCGCGAAGGAATCCGAAACTTACCTGAGAGATGGCAGAAGGTCATAGAAAGCGAGGGCAAACATTTTGACGATTGAAATGTATTTTATATATTATGAAAATAAAGCGAAAACTTGCGAAAAAAGACCAAAACTTTTGTATACACATAATAAAACTTATAATGAATGCATTTAAGTTGGTGAAAAATTCATTTAAAAAATGCCTTTAAATATCGACTGCTGGACAGGCGAGAAAAGAGATCTGTTGGAGTTGCGATGGACCCTGCTCTACCAGTGTAGGGTTAACAGGTCTAATAATAATATATGTAAAACCCCTCAGTAGCTCATCTGAACTATTCTCAGCTACCATCAACTACCAATTGGTAAGTTTCTGCCGTGCAGATTTTTTACACTGTTGACCAATTGTGCTGATTTATTCTTTTTATATCGTATACTATTGACTGTATTGAAACTTTGCACGATGGAAATAGCAATTGGACAATATAGATATGAAATCAAATAAATAAAGCTATTTAGGCAGCGAGAGATCGGCAAAATATCTTTCATATCACCCTTATATTTCCAATTTTCGATCATAAAGATTCTTTATCGCTATGCTTATGGTTCTCTTGACTCAGCTGCGTATTACATTTTTAATATGAGAATATCTAATTAAAAATGTTTTTTTTTAAGTCCGCAATTCATTTAAACTACATATACAATTTCTCAATTTCATTAAACAATTTTTAAAACATGGATATATATAGTACCATGCGCACTTGACATATGAAAACAAAAAGGTCTAATTATTTTACGAATAAAAAGGCAACATTAATTATTTAAGAGTTTCGGTTGTAATTGAAAAGACGCACTCGCCGGTTAGTAATTCAATTCGACTTACAATCACCTTTAATTTTTAATTTACAATTTATTGTAGCTAAAAACAATGACTACACGACAGCTAATAATAATATGGTCACTCCTGACATTTCCTTTATCCAATGTAAAATTACACTTATTCATTGAATTTTTTATTACGGTTATGGAGTCAACATCTTCGGTGTGAATAATCCTTTACACGGTTTTATTATTCAGTATTAGAAATGTATTGTTACGGTATGAATTTCATAGGGCTAGAATGTATCTGATACGCTCAGTTTCAGTTTTTATGGATCAGCAGTGTTGTCATGTCATTATATTTAAATACATACACGAGAAATCTTCATTAGCAAACATACGTCAACGCATAGATTATTGATTCAAGATTCCCGACTATGAAAAAAAAAAAAAAAAAAAAAATGAAAAAGTGAATATCACATGCGTTTTTCAACTGCGCAGATATGCACGACGATGTTCGGCAGGAATCACATTTTAAATTTCATTATCGACATCAATTTTTAGCATACTCATTTCAAAGCTTAGACATTTTTTGACAGTCCACTGTGGCTTCCTTTGTCACCACTTTTCTTGTAAATAAGTTGCTCCCGTAAACCTTCAGATTCGCTAATTTGACAGTTCAAGTCTCAAAAATACCGGCGGGTAGCAACTTAAGATTTCTTACATTTTAAAAGAAATAATTTGGACATTTTAGTAACTGTCCAATGATTCTGGAAGAAGACAGACTTTCTGGAAAGTGTTTAAAAGACAATTCTTTCAGAAAAAGTGACGTAGCTAGTTCCTTGTGTGCACATATGAAGCGTATTTCCGGTACATCAAGAGACTGGGTCGAGTCTCGCGCCAAGTACAGGTAACCGGCGGTACAGGCGCTCGGCAGACCGAGATTCAAATTGGTTTTGGCAAGGACTGACAGAAACAAACACGGTTTAAAACCTGCCAAGAACACATGAATAGTTTATCGCTTTTAGTAGAGCCGAGTGTTCGGATCTTTCCAAAGTACAAAGTATAAAGGCGGATTCAATTATATTTGGAAATAGAGACGGAACAGACAGATTGATCAAGGTAATGATAAATAATCTTAACTATCGTATTTTAGTTATTATAATTACTATTTTCCTTTGTCCTTGTTACGTTGATACCTCTGACTAACATCGTTTCTTAGAAATTCGTAATGACGCTTTCTTACAATTAGTTTCTTTTGTGTATTATTATTCGATAATGAAATCATAATAGTTTAGCAACAGTAGTAACATTACAATGATAATAATTAAATGCAAACGCAAATGATCCGTGTACAAACTACAATGATGATGATAACATAATAGCAACTTCTGTTCTTAGGTTACCTCAGATATGGATTTTTATTAGAATTAGAATGGCAGTACCGCAACGAGAAACAGTTAAATATAAAATGAGAGAAAAAACGAAAGAGAGACGGAGAAGAGTGTAGATGAAAGTAAGCGGATGTGTGTATGTGTGTGCATTACAGAAAAGAAATAAAAATGATGCTTTCGCCTTAATTAATACTTTATGAACGCATCGACTTCTAATATAAAGTACGACCCTAAAATTCGAGGATGACGTCATTGTTGTTTCCCTTTTCTTCTTGTTTTAGGATCCGTTGTTGGGTTTTTGTTAATATAATAATTCAGAGGAATCAACAATATCCTGTGTATTTGCCTTTAATTATTTTATTATCGTTTAGCAGGTAAATATATAAGTTACTGTTGTCATGTCACTAACTACAAATAGATAAAATTACAGGTGCTTATCAGGGGGGTGAGAGTGGCAGGGATTGAGGGTTAGAGTGCCCTCTTCAATATGGGTCCGTCCCTGTCCATTTATTCGACATTTGTAAAACTTCCAGCAATTTCATCTCAATTTCACATCGTTTCGTTCAATTTTATTTTTCCCCTCAATTCTCGTTTTTCCGTTATTTAAGCTTCATCCTCCACAGCCAACACAGTTATCGCAGTTCAGTCCGACGACGACACAACACATACACACACAAGGTTCAGTCTTTGAAATAAAAACAATATCTACAAGGTCGCGTATTGTCAGTCGCAATATAATAATCGTGGCGATTAGGTCAACAATGATCCATTTCGAACGGATCCCTCTTTTTAATTACGGCCACATTATAATTAATACATTAATTAAGGGATCCTGCGACATCGTTATGTCGTACTTTAACCACTTCACTTTCTCTCTCTCACTCTCACTCTCAATACAAATGCAATACTACTTTATTTACGGTCGTCGGCGTCGACGGCGACAGTGGCTAACAATGCGTAAACTAAGTCAGCTGGCTAGCCAGTTAGATAGTAATCAGTCCACTTATCAACCAACTGGATAGTAATCAGTCCCCAGACCGTCCAGCTAATCGATCTATTAGCCAGAATAAACCAGCTGTCTAGCAATCAGTCTACTAACCAACCAGCCAGATAGCCAACTGGCAGTAGTCAGTTCCATTTAACCGAAATTCAACTGGTATTAAAGTTGCTAGTCAAAAAAACCATGCGATCCAGAGCCCTGCTCAGTACAACACAACTGTAGCGAAGAACACTCCAAGAAATCTGATCCATTTTTCATAGTGCCTGAGAGTACATTAAACTCTGACCTACGAACCCACAAAGCTCCCTGGCTCTCTCGCCCACTCGTGACCTGGACACAATTCAAGAAGTACCACTTCACATATAAGCAATATAGACGTGATTAAACAGACTCGAATACCCTCGATAAATCCTTACAATACCCTAAACACGACATTTTCCATTTTTTTCGGCCATATTACTCCTTCGTTACCTCTATTATTTATCAATCGTCTCCTCTCACGTTTCTTATCTTTTCGCGTCACTCTCGTATACCGCCGAGTGTACACGTGCGATATAATCGTGATAAATTTATGAAAATAATAATAATTAATAATAATAATATACTCGCAATAATAATCATAATAATAACTGTAATAGTAGTAAGAGAAAGAACCATTTACTAGCTTCTTTGAAACGCCATTTCCTTTTCCACCCTGGAAGTTATCAATTTTCTTCCATTTCTGCCACTTTCTTTCATTTTTCTATCAGGATTTTCCCGCTGTGAGGAAACACGCTGGCTTGCATAATGCATGTGTGTATATGCGTGTGTACTTTGTGCGGCAGCGCATCGAAGGCACTCTCTACCTTCTCAGTATCTCCCTTGTGATCATCATCATCATCATCATCATCATCATCATCATCATGGTTGTGTTCATTTTTTTTTGCGTTCCCAGCTATCAAAGATAAGTGTTCCTCGTCCTCTTCGATATTACGCTCGTTACTTGGCACGGCGTGCAATCAAGTTTATTCTTGTTTCCTTTTAATTGTATTTACTTCTCGTTGTGTCGGTTTTCGTTTTATTCCAAGACACGATATCTCGGCACGGCACGCGCAATAAGTTTCATTTAGTATTTTTTCCCATTAATCGTTATGTACGTGCGCATACCAAACAAGTGAGAAATCGCAAGAGTTCCGAAAACGGAGAGACGCACTTTAAATTAAAGTGACTTCTTCAAAAAGTAGCGATCACACCATTTTTTACGCCCGTTGTATGCTTATAACAATATTTACTTAGTATCGGTATCGGTATAACAACGAGATGTTTTCTTTGTTTCTTTTTATTATTATTATTTCTTGCTCACGACGACAATAGCTCGCGGCACGCGTCTCGAGCAAATACATATAACTAATACATTGGTAGCGAGTTTTCAATGATTTTTATTCGTTTACTTTACTCGGTGCTTACGTTTCTTTTATTTCATCTTCCGACACAGCTGCATTTCCAAAAATTTTTATCTTGTTTTCTTATAGGGCGGCTATATCGTTACGCCCGTTGGGGTCATGACAAATAGTGTCATTTATTTCACGAGATGACAAAATTTTACGTCAGCGCGTCTATGCGCGGTTGTCGTCCACGCGACTGGCAGTAGTTTAAATATACATTAGATACTTTTTTTTCTTCATTACCGCTTCTCGATTCGACAGATTTCAATTTGTCACCCGTGAAATTCATTAAAATCTTTTTTTACCTACTTCGTATTTTAATTCATTGCTTTCGCATTTCTCTGAATCTTTTGTTGGTCGATCGATCAAACTCGGCGATATCAACGGCGTATTGTGTCGATCGAGCAAAACGAAGAAATTTAATTATATATCGGCGAAGATAGAGGTAAACGCTCAGTGGATCATACTTCGAGTCGAAATTATTTCTTTGTGATAAATTCGTGCAATGCAAAAACGTACCACCGTTGCGCTAGTGTCGACTTACGGAAATCGTCTTTTCCTCTAGATATAATATTCAATTTTAAAATCGCGGGCACACAACCTTCCTCCATCACGACCATTTTACGATTTCATTTCAATTTTCCTGCACTCTGGACCGTCAATGATATTTTATTATTTACAAATTGAAAATTACAGGCGCGAGGCTTATGTCACGTCCGCTTAGCAAACATGTCTTTCGTTAGGAATGCTTCAAAAAAAGAGAATAATAATACAGAGAAAAACAAATGAGAAAATTCTTTTCTAATCTAAAAAAAATTGTGGGACGGAAACATTTCATGCTAGAAATCGTACGTCAAAGGTGGAAATGGCGGAATACAAGAGAATCTCCACGATATAGGAATTCGTCTTCGGCCTGTCCCAAAGAAAGGTGCATCTCGTGTATAAATAGTTCCGGAATATTCCGTTTCTTTAGGATAAATGGAGGAGGCGAGTGTTACAATACAGTACCGCTCTTTTTACATGTATCCATGTTTCTATGTCAAAGCCAAAGTGCTAATCGGCATTCGAAAATTCTCTCGTCGGGATTTTTCCTATCTCTTCGCATTATTATGCAATAAAGTAAATCTTCACGTGGTAGTGTCCTGTTTGTTTTTTCTCGGTTATCATTGTGTTCCCTTAGAATTACTCATTTTGTTGATTCACTTCCTCCTTGGTCTCACCATCTTGTTGACTCACGTTCGGCTTAGTTCCGCCGGTTTGGTTGCCGCTTGCAGCATCCGCAATTTTGTCACTATGTGAATCGGTCTTATCGGTCGAATCCATCTTCACGTTACCTGCAATCGTATTGCACACAATAAGTGTCTACTCTTTCGTGTCTTCAAGAAAATGCATTGTATATAATTGCAGTGCCATTACTATCCATATTGTACATACTTTGATTGAAAGAACCACTGTGTTTTTTAGAAATATATATTTAAGTATAGATAGAAAATCTAATCAATCACAATAAAAGAAAGAATTGACAACACTGTACAATAAACAAAGAGAAGACGATTCACCTTGTCCAGAATAATATTGTTGCTGCATCTTCATGTTCCGCTGTTGTTGCTGTTGCTGTTGCTGGTGCAAATTCGGTCTGTGCCGATTCATTTGCGTTTGTTGTTGCTGGGATGGCATGCAATTAGGTTGTTGCTGCGTGGGATTGTTTGGGTTTGGACCTGGTGGAAATGGCACCACAGGTCTCTGAATTGGTGGCGGGTAACGTTGCTGCGACGGCTGAATTCCTGCCCGTGGCGGCATTCCCATTCCACGCACGTTCTGTTGCAAAACCTTGGTTTTATAAAAGAACAGAAGATAAAATAACATAAAATTCATTGCTATTGAATCATAAATCATAAATAGTTATTTTCGTACCATGGGCGTAAAGTACAACTTTACGCCCGCGGGTGATCGAACGCGCCCGAGGGCCGGCGTAGCCGGCCCGAGGGTCGCGCGATCACCCAAGGGTGTACAGTTGTACGCCCGCGGTGCGAACATTATTTT
>JARQST010000035.1:21557-32535 GCA_030142225.1 Pachycephus smyrnensis | reverse complement strand
ATGATATTAAATGATTATAAGAATAATATTTGATTACTTGACTTCTAAATAACTATAAGGCGTGGGACGTAACAATAGGTATTTTTAAAAAGAAATCTGCACAATGTTTGGTATATAGTATGACGCATAATATACAAAATATTGCAATGCCGGCTATACCTCGTGGATTAATATTTAAAATACTATTATCTGATGTGACATAAACGTACGCAATTTGTATACATAGATAGTGACCTCGTTATCAAAAGACTGCTATAATCATGCAGACGGTATCGATGCTATCATTGTATAGAGCATTGTGCTATAAGTTTGATCTGGCTGTATCTCGATATTGTTGTAGAATTTATATCTACAAAAATGGCTTTAATCAATTATTTCAAAGGACAAATTTAGCCACAGGACTTTGCCGGAATAATCAATTTTTATTGCGTGTAATCAGCTTATGCTCGATGTATCCAGTATGTTTCAAGATGATAGAAATAAGAAAATTGGTATTAATCATACAGTCACTATTTAATTTAGCATCAAATATACAAGTGCTATCAATGTCGTGTAAGTATAAATGCAAATGACTTTATGATAGATTAGGGAGGTCGAGTACCTTTTTTCTAAATATTACCATGAGTATGAAAATTATGTAGAATATTCTTTGGTATCACATACGTGGATCTAAATTTTGTTGGAATTTTCATTTACTTTTTTAAGAAAATGCAAATTAAAATTGGCCTCTTATAAAATGAACTCTTACGTAAAGCATGCGGAGAAGAGTAACTTTATGCTCAAATTAATTAATAAAATAGTTACACCTTAATAAAACACTATCTAGACAATTCTTTACACACGGAAGACATCATGCAGAAATCAAAATCTTCTTCTGTGTAAATTATCAGTAGTAACCAGAAATTAAGAGAAAAACGACAAGTGATGGAGAAAGGAATGCAGCGTCGGTAGAAGGCACTTAAGGTAGTTCACCTAGCATCATAATAATAGTATTCGTATTTCTGTAAATACCCTGTACACGGTTCATTACAAACATATTTCCTGACAAGGTATTATCTTTAAGACAAGCGGAAGAATAGAGATCCATCATTTTTTCAATTTCATATTACATATTGTTCGAATAATGCAGTAAAAAAATGATTGAAAAATTCCAAGATTATTAATTCAAAAATCATCGTTGTAATGTTCGATGTAAAAAAAGTGTCTCCTAGAAATTTCATCCAATTTTACCACCTAAAAGCTGAGATATCTCGAACGAAATATAGCTCTTTTAACATGCGAGGTATATCTATATAGTGCAATTTTGGCTACTTTCATTCCGTATATCTCGCAAACTTTAAATCAAAAAACAGTTTTGCATTTTCAGTTCGATTGGAATAAGATAATCTGTATATATTTTGAATTAGTTACGTGGTGTTATTCATTAACATTTACAATTAATACTCGTATTCACAGGATTGATATTTGATTTATTATTATAACCTTTATAGTGGTTCTAAAGAATAATCATCGTTTCGAATGTCCAGCACCATTGCTCAATGACGAGTATTTAAGAGGACAATACTGAGTACAAACTGTCATTAGCAATGTACAAAATTCGATCTTTATTTTGAAATATAGGCTATAGGCAATGATAAACGTTAAATATTGAGTTTTGCGCTGGCGAGACAATCCAAAAAGACTCATACATATTATTTCAATCGCGACCTTCTATTTCCTTTTTTAATTTCTTTCATATTTGTCTCAGATAATTCACTGATAGATTCATCTAACGTAGCGATGATGACCATACTGAAATAGGTAAAATACAAAATGTCGAGGATACGCGGAATCGAGCCTCTCAACCTTGTTTTCCCAGAATGATCAGACGTCTGACAATTCAATGAAGACACATAGCACTTAAACCATCCGCAATATCGATACTCGACTATCATTAACATATTTTTTTCTCTCTACTCGATCTTTCCTAACACATAAAACAATAAAAAATAGCGAAACTTTATGCTCAGTTAAAAATTAAAGACAACATTTCGAGATGTATGAGGCTTCGGAATTCGTCTTATGAAAGTAACATGAGTGAATAAATTATACATTTAATAATAAAACTGAATTAGACAAGGACTAAAATAGATACACTATAATATATTATGTTTACATTCAAGTTTTTTATAAGAAATTATATAAAATTGATTAAATATTCAATGCCTGAATTTCATGTCTCGCGTCTCTATTCACTTACATATTTTCTGGGACAAAGTGTTGTACGTTTTATTCTGTTTCCCCAAAAGTGAAGTTCACCACATGCGATTTAATCAATCCCAAACGATAAATACCTCCGCTGCCTTTCTTTCATGACCCTGGTTGCAACACCGCCATCATCGCGCGGAATCTCGACTTTCATTTTCTGCGGGTAGAGCATTTACTCCTGCATGCCACATTACATGCGAGACACGGGGCCCGCGTAGCGTACATACGCTCATGTGTATATTTGTCACATGCGTAACAAAAAGCATATACGACTCTCCTGTACAAACACCAAGGAGATACGGTTGTTTTTTATCTAGGCAGCTTTCTTCTATCGTAGACTTTACGCTTTCCTTACTTCCTTAATGCGCATGTTCCAAAAGCAGTAATCAAAGCACCAAAACACTATTTACTGCAATTCGAGTATTTGTCCTCCTATACTATTCTAATAAAAACAAGAACAACACATATGTGAAAACTTGAATATTAACGGACGCAATAAACCTATAATGAGATGGTATTATATTCCCTTATGTTTTTATAAAAAATGTAAAGTCGTTTTAACATTGACGTAAAGAATGGATTTTCCAATTTGGTCAGCATTTCGCCTATGCTTTGAAAATTATTTGCATGAAAGGAATGCCGACTATACCGCGACGTTCACAATTCGTTGCTTTTACAACAAAGGGGCGTCGGGATAGTGAAAGAACACAGTCGATACTCACAGTCGGTGAGAAACGAAAATTTCCAGTTTTCGAAATGTGGGTCACCCACGTAAACTCTTTCTCCCTCTTGCTTACTTTTTCTCACTCTTTCTGTTATATGTCTTATACGTGGACTGCGAGATCCGTTTCAGTGCACTAAATTTTCCTTGATAATTTCAGCATAACGTTTCAATTTTAACTGAACCTGTAATTAGTCGCGAATAAAATGAAATTCGAAATGAAAAAAATACCGGGCAGCTGTTTCTTTTAAATTGTATTGATACCGTCGCTCACTAGCATTAAAGGATGTTCTCGTCGAATCTTGGTCCAAATAGCGTGACCCAGGCCTAAATACCGGCATGGTGCGTTCACATGGATACTGAATGAAACACGTTGTGAAAGAATTCCTCGGGCTATTTCATTTACCTTCAACCACTTAATTAATCGTCTAATAATAGATTAATCTTACAGAATATCGAATTATTGGCTTCCTAAACAACTTCAATATAAACATAGGTGTCATTGTGGAATGTAAATGATTTAGAAAACTTATTGCTTAAATATAGTCGTAAAAAAAATTAGTTTCAAATTCACGCTAAGTATATGTATTTCTTAATATTATAAAGTGGTATTATAAAGTACATACGTATTTCTTAATATTGTAAAGTATGAAGCGATGACCTCTGCAGTTGGATCTGATGACAGACTTCTGAATTTCATGTACAAGGACGCGATAATGCTGTAATCATTATCGACGTATACTACGGCTTAATTAGCGATTTGAATTACCTCATTTATTGGCAATTTAGATTGCATAATCAATTTTTGGACAGATCTTTAAAGAGATGCGTAACATGTTACTCTGAGCGACCCGGAATCAATAGATTACACAATGAGTAGAACAAGTTTTAGGAAGGGAAGACGTAAATTTCGTGTTCAGAATTAATAAGCAGTTTTCACTTTCGTCAACTACGACAAACGAAAAGAGTTTCGTATGTTTAAGATCCCCTGATTATCATGAATTTACTATTCTTGTGTCGTTAGAAGTAGATATAACGTAGTTACGAATAAAGACACAAGTTGGGTGTACGCAATTGAAATAATTCGTATTGCATACAACCCAGATAAGTATATAAAAAGTTTAGGCTGTCGTAGAGTCATCCGCAACGAATTATTAGTAAGAAAAAAATCCTTGAAGGATCGCATGTCCTTGCCCGAGGCATCTGGTCCTATTAAGATTGCGTTATTGACCGGATGACACGTCATTCGCACAACCCACTCACTACTCACTAACTCACTATTCACCAACTAATCGCGCCTAATTTCCAATTGATTAGAAAAGACCCATTTTGTTCTCTCCGAATGACGAATTATTCACAAAGCCAGGGTAATGGAGCACTTATGGGCTTAGTAATGCCCATAGATATATCCGTAAGAAAGGACAGAAGAGAAAACATACGGGCGATAATAAATTAGATCATAATGGGAGTCGATGAGGCGATTGCATGTCGGTACGGAATTCAAGAATCATATAATAAAGTATGTTCAACTTTCTCCGGCAAATTTTCATTATTCGAAACGAGCAACCGAACTTGATTGTGGAGACATCTGAAATCGGATTTACCGATTCATTCTGAAACGTAAAAGTACGTTTATAGGAATAAAGGTTTATCGAGGAACATATTTGTGGTGTTGATTCCAAACATGAGATTGTCCCGTATTCAAGGCTTGCAAACCATCTGGTGAAGGTCGCCCAGTGTGAAATCCAATTGAAAAGCGAATGTCGGGGCCTTGCGGTGCTCAGTTCATCGGCGTTTGTTATAGAAGCTGGAGGAAGAAGGTGGTCTGGGAGAAGTCGGAGATACTTAACCTCGCTATACACCTTCTCCAAGCATTTACCAGGAGTGTACCTAGGCAGCTACCTGGATATCACGACGAGTGAACGTAGAAAGGCCGGTGCGTGTCTATAGTACATGTAGGTACGCGGGATTGCCATCCCGTTTGCAAGAAGTTATACCGGTTACCGATCTCAGTCAAATAGTCTCCTCGGTGTAGCTGTGCTCTCGGTTTTCACGACATCCACAGTGCTCATCACACCTAAAATACTCTTCAGCTAGTAGTGCCAGGAGCAGCATTTGTCCACCTACGTTTTCCATTTCGCGTAAATCAATTTCTCGACCTGCGTCAGAATCCGTTGCTTTCGAAATTAATGATTCACGTTCGTGTGATCTTACAGGTGTATAACCGTGGACAATTTTAATTAACTTAGCCTACCTAGTTCAAGTAATCGAATTGTGATTAGCCACAACACAAAAACCGTTTCCTACTAATGGTGAAGAACACTATGGAGAAAATACTGCTACTACCGCTGATTGCCATCCTTGTGGGATCAATGCAAGCAATTCCTGGCCGGCTTAACGGTATGTTCTTTCTTTCATTCTTTTTTTTGTTCTATTCTGTTAGCCGTACCTATTCCACTCGGTAGTCGAGTCCGCAGGGGTGGGTTTAGCTTCAGGCATTTTCGGTTTAATTGGCCCTGAGATCTGGGATTTTTGTAGGGGCTCCAATTGTTACATCTTAATTGGACGAGAACGAGGTCAGATCTAAGTAGATGAAGAATCCACTAAGAAGCAATGATAATTGCTGCCAACCCGCTACACGCCCCTTACAAACATTCTGAAAGTGACATAGTAAATATATCTATAGTAAGAGCATACACGATTATTGTGACAATGTCAAGTACAACGTTAATGTTGTACGCAGCAATTAGTACATAAAGACTCCAGGTTACAAGTTATCATTTACTGTGTACTTTATTACAATAACGCTGCCTCGAGCGAAAGTTAATACTCACAAGTCAGTCACTTTGAGTGCATTAGTACACTTGAGTAAGTTTTAATTTCTCCTGATTACTGGTGCCGATAGTCCATAAAACCATTTTTATCTGACTGTTTTAATTGCTCATTGCACTAAACACACTGTAAAAAACTATTCACATATATTCTTTTCGAAATAAAGTCGATTGTTATCCTACATCATGGATAGAGGGGTTACTGTAAATACACTGCAAAATAAGTTTCACTTTTGGGAGTCACTTTTTTATGTTTTGGCATATGAGAGTTCCTTAAATATTTTCACAGTTTACCCCTTGAAATTATATATTTCGCAATCTTGTTGCTTAAATTGCATCTATGAAAGTAATGACACAATATTAGAATCACTGAGTTCGTTCAAATGTAATTAAACGCCCAGATATAATATTCCAGAGCAAAATAAAATACCAGTTAAATTGGATACATTGGGTTGGTTAACTAACAGTGGTACGCGCTAATATAGCTTTACATTATCGTTTGTTGCAATTTCTTGAGGAATTTGAATTATAGACTGTAGAGCGTCATGGAATACATTCTTCTTTTGACTTGTGTATATATTCCCCCGCTGTTCCCGCCGTGAACCTCTTGTCAGATTCTTTTGCTAGAGTGAATGGCGATATTCATGATTCTCATTTTTTTTATGAACATCTGTATGTGCGAACTACATCACAGATCATGTGCAAAAATGCCGATTCATATTGTCATTTAAGTAATAATTATATAACAATAATAAGTAATAATAATAAATAATAGGTGTGGAATTCGATCTCGTGCTGTTTAGTGCTGTATAGATTTAATAACCACCTTATACTTTACAACTGCCTTTAACAAATGTGGAAAGCTATATATCTATCTACATTACCACCATTTATGATCAATGCTGAACGAATGTTCGACCCGTAATAACTGTAAAAAGATGAGAGTTGAAAGTAAATTCATTTTACACGCGCATCGTGTAGTTATAACTTATTAGAGACTTTTTTAAATGGGAGGCGTCAACACGAATCTATCTATACTTTATTTTCTTGTTTTTACTCCATAAGGCTTTTTTGCTCACGTTAAAGAGCCAGTGGTCGTTGTTCATCTTACGACAGGATGCCAAGGTGGTATCTTGTATGTCACAATCGTGACACTTCTCGAAATTAATGTTCCATGTTACCAAAGGCAAGACTGAATATGAATTTGAATATCTCTCTAGATATTTCCGAAGCAGAAACCATGTATTCTAGTCTCCAATAACTTTCTTCTCTTCTCCCAGTTCAAGTTAAATCTTTTTTTAGTTATGTAGTCTTTCTCTTTGCTCGGCGAAATTCATTAAACGTCCTCAAACCAGCCTCTTTGGAGTTACACTCGGTTCTGTTACAGTCGTCAGGCGTGACGTTTTAATAAAAAGTTTAATCAGAATCACTGATTGTCGTCTAGGCCTTATGTATTACGTCCTGTAGAAATCGATAGCTAATATAACATTAAACACTAAATACTCACACTCATCGATGGATTTGACTTCAATCGATTTCAGGTTTCCAAGTTAGCGAACTCATGGGTTACAAACAGTCGGATTTGTCACAAGAGCTCAAAAAAAATTTTCAACCGATTGAGATTAAAAAGTCGAGTGATTTACTTCACCACGCAAATTATACTCATTGACCAATATTCTTGACGCAACGGACAACTCTTGATTTTACTTGCGTTAAAGCATTGCGTTTCCCGCCGACCTAAATCGGACAAATTCTGTTACGGGCAGACGAGTTTCTCGTATCGAGGCGTTATGGCGTAACGAGCATTGCCCGAATTGTACTCAGATCGGCAGGGTGGATAGCAATGACCTAATGGGCACAGGAGAAGAGGGGAAACATATGATGTACTTCGCCTTTCCACCTATATAAGTGCAGATGTAAAGTTACCTATGTAGATGATGAATAGAAAAGAATCAAACATACCTTAAGAATAATTATCGCAGTGCATATACGTATTAATGGAAGAAGACAGTATACGAAATGGATTAGATCTTTTCAAAGTTAGTCAAACTGATTAATTGATATTCGATTTGAATAATTCGATTATACTACATTAAAACCAAAATAGTTACTGTCAAATGCATCAGTTTAATTTAAATATGTCGTTTATACATACATTTGCGAAGAATTATTTGTTCTCGTTACACGCAATTCATACGTATTATAGGAATAGTACGCAATGCATATCTACTCAGCTCGACAACCCCAATCAGTTATGTTTTCACTTTCATTCACGGTCCATGCACACGGAATTCGGCCATGACTTAGCCGCTTCTTTAAGGAATCGAGTGCTGGACGTTCGTGAATTGGTAAAATGCTTCGTCATTTCCGGATTATGATGAAACTTGGTAAGCAAGTAAAGCGTCTCCAGACGTGAACATCCGTACAATATGAGCAGCCCTTATTAGGTTCTAGGGGATGAAACACTCTTTTATAGGTGCAATATGACTTTCATATCGGACGTACTATCACCGAAAATACGCGAAATACAAAAAATGTTTCAGACAAAAGTTCCATGATTTCGAACGTACTTTTAGATAACGCAACAACTAAATTTATTTAAATATTTCTTGTTTTCGAAAATTACCCCTACCACTCTTATTTTTAGGAATTCGACCATACTTGTATGACATAAAATGTGCAGAATCACATTTTAAATCCCACCATGTATGACAAAGTACCATGTATACTATAAATAATAAACATAATAAAACTTGTGACTTGTGCTTTACACACGGAAAAAAAAATAATTTGTCAGTGCAACAACAATTGTGATGACCGTTACTATAACCGCAAGTAAATATAGGGACAGCAATTCTGTGTGGTAACGATTACTACAAAAATATAATAAAATTTATTTGTTGATTTTAGTATTAGGTATTACGTAGTATGGTTAAATTTACACGAATATAATAGTGAAATTTACCTCTCTGTTAGAAGACATTGACATATGATAGTTGTTATTATAATACTAGAATGTAAATATTATTTTTACACGGGAAAAAATGTTCTATAAATATTACAGCAATAATTATTTAAATTAAAATACATCAAACATGCAACTAAAATAATTTTATAATTAAAACAAAATTTTAAAAATATAGGTGTGTGTGTGTGTCTGAGCCACCCACGGCTGATAGACAAATCTATTTCTGTTGCCGGCACCAGGATTCGAACCTGCGATCGTCGGGATGACTTGAAGCGAGGAGTGTGACACTGTACCCATTGAGCCATCAGCTCAATTCGTAAATTTTGCTTCGGTTAAAAATTATAATCGTCAATATTTGCATATATGAAAATAGTAAGCCGAATTTCTACAAAAATATAATCCAATTTAATCGTTTTATTCGAATAACACGTACCATATAATCACAATGCTATTGGAAGCTGCATCAATTGACTGTTCGTTAACATTGCTACGTTACGGATTGTTCAACTAATTAATACATTATCATCCGGCATGTACCGTCATAATCCACGCATTAAATTTGAAGGGCGCACGAGTCTTTCCTTAACCTCTTATCCTATAAGCTAATGAAAAGTAAATTCAATCTTTAGATCAGATTGAGATGAGAGAAAGAGATGAGTTTACCTGCGCCACTACTAATCATGTTCAAATCTCATCAACGGCCAGTTACAATTTTCATTCCTTTTTTAGACATAATTTAACACATTTTACATTTTTCGCCAAGTAGTATTCGATAAGGAACCTATGTACTTTCGATAGTGACGTATGTACTTGGCATTATAACATGATTTGAATATTTTTGGTATGTTGAACACTAATGTAAGAATTCACATCAATCCTGTACTTGGCGAAGTTTTTTACACGAAAGTGTTTTTGTGGTTGTGCTTTCTGCAACGATCACCCCCCTCCACTAGTTTGACAATAGGATTCGGAACAATCCTAACCTCCTTACCTTCAAAGAAAAACATCTGATGCGTCCTTCCTATGTCCTCATCTTAGTATACAGAGACAAGAATTCGCAGCAAGACATTTTACAGCGTATCGATACAGATCATATTGGAGAGACTGGGAACTTGTTTGACCTTCTATGTTGCCGCGATCTTTGAAAATGTTCAAAGCGATCGAAGTAACGAAACATAAGACACGTTGCTCCGATACACGATGTAATGAATACTATATTGAATTATATGTATAGAACGTGGCGTAAACTTCGAAAAATATAGTTGTAATATTTATACACAAAAATTTTTTCTAGTGCAACAACTCATTAAAGACAGTTAAATAAATGTTTTACTGAAATGGTTTTCATGAATACACAAGAGAAGACAAAAAAACATAAAAGTGTTTTGAATTCTGCGAGGAAGTCTTGAGAGTAGTTATTCGCGGTGAGTAGGGCTTACATATGGCATGCTTCATCTTTGAATTTGGTAGGCCCGGAATCGATCCGATCGAGCTCGAGGGCTATATCTGTCGACGCGCTTAGTTATAGAGTATATTTGGATTAACGGTGCTGTACTTTTTGGAAGTGGATTCTTTTATTGGCTTTTCTTTGTATTTGTGTAATTGGTGGTGGACTCGCGTGAGTCTCGTCTAGAATAAGGACCCAAGGAGGGACGTCGATCATTCCCCGTACTCGCTTCCGCGGTCAGGTTTCGTTTTGGGAATACCGACTGTGCCTCACCACTGAACCACAGGGTTACAGGATTTCAAATCCCCCCGTTGTGGCACGGCACGACGATCACCCCTTATGGTGACCATAATAAGACTGGTGATAACGACACGGAATGGGAACCATTGTTGACAGGGATTCACAATAATCCACAGTAAGTCATGTTACAAAGCAACAATTTATTGGACGCCACTAATACATTTTGTCTCGCTTTGATTGTGATACGGCGTCGCGCACGCTCTTAGGTTCTGATTATCCAAGTAGTGCGATATGTCGGGTGTGCAGTCACCCGATCATAAGTCAGCTCGCGACGTGACATTATTCTAATACGAGGACGCGGTCACAAGATCTCGAGTCGGTTCGCAACTCATCAATGATCTCACCGCTACTCCAAGAATTTCTTCTCAGGAGTCCAAGAACATTAGAATTTCCTGTATTCGCGGATGTAAATGCCGCGGTCACATGATCAAGAGTCGGTTCGCGACTCATCAATGATCACGCCG
>JARQST010000035.1:0-16215 GCA_030142225.1 Pachycephus smyrnensis | reverse complement strand
GATGCCGATAATTTGCCGATGAAAAAGAAAGCCGAGCGAAGCTATATCCCAGCGAAGCGGGATCGGGTCAGCTAGTTGTTTATAATTGCAAGGTGCAATAAATGTCCTGTCACCTGGTACCATTATAAGAAGGAAAAAAAAGAATGAACCTGATTAGAATTGGTATTTCAAATGGTAGTAAGAATATATCGGCGTTCTAGTTACCTTTGTGATCGGGTGCGACACGTCCGATCGGTTCCGTGGTTAGTAGCGAAAGGGATGAGTCACACACTGGTCTACAAATAGTACACGAGATACCCGTCATGAGGGCACTCGTGTAACTACGTGAATTTAGGCGGTATAATTTAAAGATATTGCTAATGAATTCATGGTACCAGGGTACATGTGTTTTCGCCTGCATATGTCTGTGCAATTGTAAGTGTGTTTCCGTTAGCTGTGCACACCACACGTCAATGTAATTCATGTAATTTTATAATTTCAATTAATCTCAAATAATCTTACTTTTATCACTTTGCGAATTCATACAGCGCTATTAACCATAAGAAAACGATTGTTTACTATACCCACCACATGTAAATAATGTATATTCTTGCCTGTGGTCACTAAGGAGTCTCTCCGCGATCAAATAAACCTATATCTATCTATCTATCTATCTGCCTCTGCCTCTGCCTCTGCCTCTGCCTCTGCCTCTGCCTCTGCCTCTGCCTCTGTCTCTGTCTCTGTCTCTGTCATCGACGCTCACACTATGGACCTTGGCGTCTTGTCGCTGGCTGCTAACACGTGATTGGTCAACCTTAAACTTGAATAGCTTTAAAACTAACTAATAGTCGAATCTAATTTTTTCCCCCAACTTTGTGTTCGGTTTTACCCCAACAATGCAACTGTGTAGTCCGTGTATGCGAATTTTAAGACACCCTGTATATTTAGCAAAATCACACGAAGCTTGTATTTAAGCACCTCTGTCTAGACCCTGTTAATCTACTCTCAATATCATTGATATACGCAGGTCCAGCTAACTGTTGATTCTCAATCATATGACTATCTCTTTTAATTGACGATTCTGTCAATATAGCAGCGATTTCCCGATTCAACTTTGGTGCTTCCAATTCTTTTGGACGTTCATATTTCCTTATGGAGGTACGACTGTTTCCTATATATACTAGTTTTTTCTTTTCGCGAATAAACAGTATACTGCCATTCTCAAAAATATTTGCTACACAACATATCATCATTAACCCAAGCCGAAGAGCAGCGACATATACATTTTTTAATTTGCACATTCTATTGTATATTGTTTAAATATTGCTGTAAAAAGTTGAAAAAATAATTCCAACTATGTTAATTAAAATACTGTGGTACTCATTTTTAATGTGAAATAATTGTCTCATAAAAATGTCATGAAATACTTACACTTGAGAAGCCGAAATACGTGACATCAAATTAACACGGCAAGTATATCTGTATTGTGCAGTTTACGTTATTATCATTGCGTATATCTCAGAAACGAGACGGTCGATTTTACAAGAACTTTGCACGCACAAAGATTATGTACCTGCCAAGAACATATCAAAATTTCAGATCGGTTAGTTGGATTTGTTGTAATAGTCATACCTCCTTAAAAACTCTTCTTTTTGTTATTTAGATAAACCTTTGGTGATCTAAAAAAGCCATCTCTTAGAGATTCATGGGTGCAATTTTAGCATGATTGCCTCTGACTCTGTAGAATCATTGCCTATCTGGGACAAAAAGAGATAAAAAGAAAACCTAAAATTTCCATTTCTCATAGCAAGATGTCATTATTTGACCACATTGTTATATCACTAACATTGTGCAAATCTATCATACCACTCGTGTAATGCGCATTAGATAATTTTTCTAACGCGTTTTGCTGCTCTTGCAAACTCATTAGAATAATAATGATGATTCTCCTAAAATTCGCGATCCGAAAAATTGTTTCGTTTAAGTCAATTTCGAAGCTGTTGAGTGACTCCAAAGAGTCCTAGCTTCATAATAATCTCCAAAGAGATTTTAATAGGCCTCTAAGACGTCAGGAGTATTCTCCATTTAACTTCAAAAATATATTGAAAGGTCGACATTACACATTAGTAAATGATTCTCCTAACCTGTCTTACTGTTTGTGCAAGCTCGCTAGGACATGAACAGAAACAAAGGGCCAAAAATAACCCATATACGTATTGACGATCGAGCCAAACTTTGGCCAACACCAATTTTCATCGTCCGTTTATTAAATATCAAGCCTGGGCGAGCATTGGAATGATAACGTGTGGTTGATGGTTGGCAACCGACGGTTGGATACCAAACGTCAGCCAGTGCTTGGCATTCGATATAATGCGCATGTAAAAAATGTTACGTAAATATTATACCAATATGAGCGATTTATGTGGTTTTTACCGATAATTAAATGGATAACATTCACAATTAAAAAATTCCTCCAAAAAATACAATAAATGGGTTTATTGCATTCTTGCGCTCCATCAGTCCAAGTATAATATTAGCTGCATACAACGGACTTAATTTTGATGCTCCCATGATGTTAATTTTGATACAAGAAGTACAGCTGTTAAATGATTTCATGATAATTGTTAATGATTCTGCCGATACTTAAAAAATTTGCAAGAATTCGCAAGATAAAACTAATAGAGAGAAAAGGCGAAAAAAAGTTTCGTGCACAATGCACTGGCCCCGGACTATCGTAGCTCAGAAGCAACGGAAGGGGAACACGATGCTGCTATTGACATATCAATATTGGAGATGTTGATGAACAATGATAAAATTAATACGTCAATGAGCGAATTTATAAATAGCGTATACACCGTTACTTCTGTTTTACATGCTAAATGTAAATAACTCGAACAAAAGGTTGCCGTTAATTCATTGCAGGTACTAAAGAAAACCAGTGACAATGTAAGGTGGGCATCTCAGCAAATATGATTTTCAAAATAGCAAAGTCTGGGATTCGTTTAGAAAATCATCAAAGTAATTATTTTAAAAGCGGTATTGACAGGCTGACTAATTTGTTGAGTCAAAATGTTAGACAAAGTAAAAGTCCCAGAGTTACATCCAGCAATGCAATAATAAATGCACTTGCAGAGAAATTTAAGCAATTGCAGGATCTAACAATTAATTTATTGTTAAAGTATTGTCTGCGGTTGAATGTTATTAATGTTTCAAAAATTTTAACTGTTCTGCATGCACTGGTGAAAAAAACTTCTGTAAAATTTCTGTGATTTTTGTGTAATTTGTCTGCGATTTCGGTGAATGAATAATTGTGTTTTCTCAATGATTCAAGTCATTTTTCTGTGATTTTTTTGTAATTTTTCGAAAATCTCCCAAAACAGAAATTTCACAAAGAAATAATAGAATTTGCACTGAACATTTTTTTCGTTAGGGCATTTCATATATTTATCTGAAGTTGGAAAGTATTAATATATATTAAATCCGTATCAACAATCTTTGTAAATTTATTAATAATTAGTCATACATTGTCTCAAGCCATTGCATTTCTGCATTGTGGATTTTCACACAAACCAAATAAGGCTTATGCTATTAAAAACTTATCTCTACGATAGCTTAGCCGTTGCAAACAGGAGTTTTGAAATTTTCCCGGCCTGCGATATTCTATGCGAGGTCGCCACATATTCATGTTACGAATAGCTGATTAAAAGCCTTACGGAAAACAGGAAAACACGGACTCAAAAAATAGTAGATCCAGTTTTTCAAACTTTAAACTTTACAGTTATTGAGTGAAATTTAAAAAAAATGTATGCTTCCAGTATAATTCTCCATAAGACCCGTGTTAAGGAAGTTCTGGGCTTATGTCGAGGGACACGTGAGCAAAGACGGATAAATTTACGATGAGATTTCACTTGTGCTTAACGATAAAAATCTAATTGAATAGACAATATTATACATACGTTTCATGAAAATATTAATTACAGCTAATGAAACGATCTGAACGCATTTACAACGGGTTAAAATTGTAAAATTAATTTATCAAAAATTCGTATTTCGGATTGTGAAATTTGGCAATGTTGCACTATTTGTAAGTTGTCCGCACTGTCGCCGTCATCCCAAGGTGATTCTGCTACTCCATCTGCCGCAATCGTACATAACTATGCAGTTGCCAAAAACGGCTCTCCCTCCAAATACCCCAGCATATTTCCAGCAAAACAACAGCATGCTTTACATGATGCTGTTGTTTTGCTGGAAATGTGCTGGGATATGGCAATTTTGACTATTAGAGCAGTAATGTTGATTTATTGACGATGGATTCAATAGCGAAAAAAACAATATCGCTGGAAAGGTAAAATCGTGACCGAAGCTATATATCATAAGAGGATTGCTCAAAGCAATGGAGGAAAGAAACGAGCTCGAACCGTACCGCCTGAAAATGAGATATCTGAAGCTAACCTACAATAGCCTGTTGTAGAAGGACAACGAATCGTGGAGATCACTTCATTAACGAAATATTTGGATTGTCAAGAATGTAACAAGGTGCTATCTCTGAACAATATCGAAAGTGAGACTCGGACCGGACTGATCTCTTTTTTTATGTACGCTATCACAAGTGTTTATTTGTCAACAAAGTACCAACAAGCAAGCAGCGTGTGGCTATTGATCGAAAAAGCAAGCTGTACGATAGGAATTGCAAGGCAGTGATGGGTACACTGGAAGCTGGTTCGGGTATTAGTCAATTGAACAAACAACTGGCTTGCCTGAAAATTCCAACACTTAATCCCCATCTTTACAAAAAAATATGAGCGAATAGTTGGGTCAACAAAGGAAGAGGTAGCGAAAGAAAGCTCTTTGGTTGCTGCGTTGCTCGAAAGATCTTTGACCATTGAAAAAATTGGAGTCGATTCAGAAAATGCTGTAAGAGATTTGCCTCATTTTTGTACTTGGCATGGGTGGGTTTCGTCAAGAACAATGAACAGTTTATTGGCTAATACATATAATGAAAAACATGAGTCAAGGAATATTTTTAATTTATCTTCGACATTTAATATTATAATGAATTTTGTAAATATGACGTGGCAGAATGGTTAATAGGTTTTTTAGCATTTACCTAAAAATCTTAACATGTATTAATAATTATCGTCATAAATTTTTGTGCACTAACAATTCTCCACTCGTTTCTAGTATATTTATTTGTAACGATTTTTGTGGAGGACTAAAAAAGAAACTAATATAGTGTTAATTTAAGAAACTAATATAGTGTTAATTTAATTGTACTTTCTAGGCCGGAGGATTAGCAATTAGGTTTCATAGTGCCTGATGGCCTCTCGCCAGAACAGTCACGAAATCCCACTGACAACCACTTCTTTCATCCTCTGTGATCCCTTCACCCACTGCCGATGCCACCCAGTTATCTATTACAGAGAATGCCATAGAATCCACAGTGATGCCGACTGACACCATGTGAATTATGGTATCCTACGACATGGGCTGGAGTAAAAACGAGATACTGGGAGAAATTATGATAGCTTGATCAGTTACGGAGCTATACGAGGACCTGAGAGCGACAAAATCGTCGACTACGGCACGCGAAATCGAAAGTGCATGTTGTGTGATCTGGGACACACGAAATCTGATCACAACTGTAGGCTGAATTTCTACGGAAGTGCGAAAGCTATGAATGTAGATTTAGCTGTCGAACTCACTTCTCGAAGCTCAATTTTACGTCGAGCTAACGTAGAAGTAGGTGTTCTTATCGGAGATGATGATAGTTGCACAATTAAAGCTGTCCGCGACGCAAGTAAACATCTGGTAATACAATTTTAGGATAAAAATCACACTGTAAAAGGAGTAACGTAGGATCTGTACAATATGCAAAAGTTCTACAAGGAATTAACAAAAGATGCAATATCTTATTTCGCACATTGTTTCACGTATGCTACATCGCAATCGCAGGATGATAGCGCAGTTATGGCCGTGGAAATTCGTCAGATACCGCAGCATGTCTTCAACCATCATGAAAATTGTGGAGAAAGGTGTGGTTATAAGAAAGACAAGGAAAACTATGACCACAATACAATTCCAGGTCGTTTCACAGATGAAGCTCTTTTCAAAAGCCTCAAGAAGTTGTTCAATAAGCTTGCCGACGCGATGGATAGATTTTGCCATGGAACATCTAGCCAATCAAAGGGGAACGTCCACGCTTCGATGGCTCACAAACCATCGAAAATGATATGTTACAGCATGAGCGAGTCCGCTGATTTCCGTTTTGCAAGTGTCGTGGGAAATAAAAACTAGGGAGCAGCGTTTATTCCGAATATAATTCATAAATTAAATGGTTCGCCCGGAAAGCAAGTATAGGCGGAATATTTTGAAAAAATACCGAACGATGTTGAGAAATAAGAAGAAACACAAGGGAAGCGCGTTGTACGAATCGGGAATGAATCTCTTAGAGAATGATGCTTTTAGTTTTTCAGGCTATGGCGAACATTCTTCCCACGTGATTGTCTTCTTCGATTTAGAGACTTCAAGTGTTGCAAGAACCGCGGAAATTCTTTAGATCGCTGCCAGATACGAGAACAGATCCTTCGGCGTTCACATCAACCCGACGAAGGAAATTTCAGCTGGGGCATCGGCAGTAAATGGTCTAACGAATATTAATGGACATTTGTTTTTGCACGGCGTCAAGGTTCCAACTATGCCACTTCGAGTAGCCTTGGCAAATCTGCAACAGTGCCTGACTTCCGTAGGAAAGCCGAATTGTTCTCGATGCTGGTGGATGGAAAACCTCGTATTACCAAGTCCACCACAGTAATTCGTGCTATCATTGACTTTCTACAAAGCGTTACGTAATTTCTGTTATCCGATTCTGAGTACGTGATTATTTTATAAAAGTTCCTATTAATTTATAAGTAATTGTACGTCCGATGTGATAATTTAACTCTTAAGAATATTCTACTAATGTAGAATTTACTTTCTGATTCTTGTCATAGGCTCATACGTATCAATCATTTGAGGGAATCTTCTGAATCTCAAGTAATACCAGGGAATGACCAATCCATTAATAAAAATGAAAAACGCTATATGAAACTACCTACAGATATGTAAAATTACTTGACAGCATTTTACTCACTTTAATGTGACGGGTACAATAATTTGTAGAATAATATCGTATTTCCAATTACCTTAATGGTCTAACAACAGATGACGCAAGAGTCTGAACATTACATTAATACTAGTAATTCTAAATATAATAGTTTGCCTAGATAAGTTACTTGTCAAATATATCATAATGTTTAAACCGAAGGACATATCGAGAGGTACCGTTTGCACATATGTGCTGAGAATCGGAAATATATTTTTACGTAATTTGCAATAGATATCCACAAACAAACATTCTTTAAAAAATTCTTATTAGACAGTATGGGATGCGATAATTTAAACTCAGTCATTTTTTAGTAATGACTGCAGTATCAGAGCTTTGACTTAAGTAATGTACAATCGACGCGTTCCATATTTTAATCGAAAAAGCAAGGTTTACTATTTTTCAATACACTATAGCTATTTCAATTTGGAGAGAAACGCTTTCTCCCAAGTAGAGGAATCACGTAATTGAACCTCGAATAAATCGCAATCTAAATCACGACTATGTACCTACATAACAGTAAAAACTTGATTGCGGGAAGCTTGTCCACCGACACAATTGTAAAAAGTGGCGAGTGGACAAACTCGCGGCAAGACCGTTTAACTGATTCTCTGATAATGGGCAAAAAGCCACTTCTGTATTAGCCAGGTCAATTGATGGCTTCAGGGGTGAACACGGTATACGACCTGGATTGTATGGGGTGGCTGTTTCATAGCATCCCCTAACTTCGTTAACGTAGGATGCCCGGTTGGAATCATGGTGCGATCAATAACGACCAAATGGCCTTCGTACTCGGCAAGCCTATTTTTTATCTCTCCTGGTGTCCTCAACTTCGTACACTTTTTATTTTAACAATTTTCCAGATAAATAAATGGATACGTATCTACAATAAGCTATATAAACGATAACATTTCATATATTGTTTTCACAATTGCTTTGCCAACATGCTATACGTGCTCAGTAATGGCACTTTATCATACAAAAATATAGAGAAATTTAATCGCTGTGATTTAGCCTCCCAGACACAATTGGTCATACAAACAACAAAACGATAAGTATACGAGCATAATAATAGAAAAAGTGTCAAATCTTCCTATATTTCGACTTCCTTCACAGCCTCATATATATTTCTTATGACTCCGAGTCTTACGAAAGTCTTATACACTAACGTAGTTTTAAAATTTCAATTTCTTTCTTATTCTCTAGTGTCTCAAAATTTTTATGAAATTTACCTCATGATACATCACTGTGTATAATATGATACTTAGACGAAAAAATTAAATCAAATTATTTCGGTTATATGATTGTGTAGAAAAGTACATCATATACGTATCGTCCAGTTCTTTTACACAATATTTTGACAATAGTAAAAGAGTAATTTCATGTGGTTGGCATTCCATGCATGTCGATACTTATATCCATAGATAATTAAACTATATTGGATCGAATCAGTGGGCCTTATATCCGCCGCGAGCAACACACGCGCTCTGTTCGACTTTCTTATATGCTAATGAAGATGCGAATGTATGTCGACGTGTGCCGTACCTGGGACGTATATTTCCAATCCCAATATATGTTTTACTCGGCATAAGTAAATATGTAAGTAGCTAGGTATGTAGGACGTGGGCACATGTCTAAATATTCGCGAGCGAATCTGACCTTAGCATTTGTCATGTATTAAAGATATCACTTTTGTTCTTTTCTTGCAGATGACTGCCCGAACTGCGTGGACGAACACAGCGGGAGTTTGGCTGCTTCAAGATGGACGATGCCACTTTTGAAACTCGGCGAGAAAAGATACTATCTCGGAATTTTCTTCAAGGTACGATATGTTTGTCATCACCCGTTCCCACGAGATGATAAGTTCGCTGTTCGTAACCATTATTTTGGCGTAGTTACTCGGAAATCTCTCCCTCAAGAAATCCATATCTTGCGGCGGTAAGAGTTTCTGGGATTTGTCACTCATGCGATATAACGTGCTGTACTTGAAATACCGAGAGAAAACTCTGGGTAAACCAAGTATATATATATATTATATACAGGATAAATAAATCATAAAACAGACCTCCTTAGAAGTTAACTAGTTTCGTCCGACACCATTTTCCGAGGTTTGCCGAGGTATTTACAACCTTGCAACGTGATTGGTCGCTTTGCGACCTTGTCAATATCGTTATAAAACTAGACGAGGGGATGACGCAAAGAAGTTTTCACAATACATCCTCGCATCCTCAATCTTTCAATCAGATTCGAGAACGGGTTACAGTGCTCGGCCTCATTTGCAAGAAAGTAATATTCATTCACAATTCTCTTCTCATTTCACTCGTTCCGCTTATTCCACTCTTGTGAAATTCCGGCTTATCCAACATTTCTAAGCCCCAAACAAAATAATGAACTTCACAACAGAAGCAAATTGAGTTGGAGGTTCAATGTTAGTCAGCATGAAACTATCAGTTTTATTAATATTTTTTTCATCATTAATTATTATCATTAAGATATCCATGCATTGCAATATCGATAATTTATACTACAATTACTGTTACTGTGTGACTAATTAGTTAAATACATAATGCATAATACGAAACGCTCGAACTCTAGTCAGTTAAAAATAAATAAAAAAAAGGTTTTTTATTGGCATTTACAAATTCGATATTATACAAAGAAAATATTTGATTTATTTTCAATTCATTTTGCATTCGCTTTAAAGCTACACAGGATTAATATTGTACCATCAGTTACATGATTAGGTGGATCGGATAGTTTCTCGCACAAGTTAAATAACAGAATGTAGCGATATGTAAGGCCTACAGAGACGAGTTAGAGAAGAGTAGTTAATCGTGTTATGGTGCAATTGCAGTTGAAATTGGTTACAAGTAACAAATCGCATTCTTTAAGAGTTATCGGAGTTTTTCATTAGTAGTTTAACGCCCGCAATAATTCTCTAGATTAAGGTTTTACTATAAATTCTCTTAATATGCGCATATATTATGCAACACAAAGTACCCAGTATAATAAAATCATAACGACAACATTTTTTAGGTCATATATTACGCGACATCGTAGTAGAATATCGGCTATGAATATTGATTAGATCGACTCTCGATTATCATTACACGAGCGCTCTGCATTGATTGACTTGACCAATAAACATACCAAATTAACTTTCAACTTGGGTGTTTTCCACGTTCGTGACATGCGGAAGCGTTTTACGTGATACCCTCAGGCCGACGGGACCGTCCAGGAAGTCTCTCTTTCAAGAAAGACTTCCAGGGATGCTTGAGTAACTAATATTGAGGCTCGTGAAAGCTATCAGCCGAAATACTGGTTTTCTGTCGTGCAGGCAAACTGGTACAGAGCGTCGCAGTACTGTCGCTATCATGGCATGCACCTGGCCAGTATAGCGTCCCAGGAAGAGAATGACAGGCTTGAGAAACACATTAAGGACTTCGGTCTTGGACACGAACATTTCTGGACTTCGGGTACTGATCAAGCGGAGGAAGGCACTTTCTTTTGGATGGCCAACGGCCGCCCGATTACCTTTGAAAATTGGAACGTCGGCGAGCCAAATAACTTCCGGTAAGAAATTAATATGTCTTGAGACTTCCGAATATACCTTTACCAAGAATCCTGTGTTCTTGGATAATTATAATAGTCGTCACTGAATATGAATTCCACCGTTAGGGTTCTTTTTGACGTTGTTAACTGTAACAAGATAGTTCTTCAACATAAAACTGACATTGAGCCACGATTATGGCCATATTAAGAAAAGTAGATAAATATGTACTATTTTCCAGGTACGAAAATGGCGAGGAGGAACACTGTTTGGAGTTGTGGAATAGAGATGGCAAGGGTCTGAAGTGGAACGATAGTCCCTGTAGCTTCGAAACGTTCTTCGTTTGTGAAGTGCAGTGATCCTTAATTTTGAAGAAGAATACGTTAACTTCCGTTCCAGTTAATGAATTGTTTACTTCAACTCCAGATGCAGCCTACGAAGACCGAAGAAAAAATCAAATTCTCTCTTTCTCTTAGTTCAGTGTTCTATACTGATTTTATTATCAATTGGTGCAAAAGAGAGATTAAACGCACGCGATGACCTGTATTGCTTATGCCTATAATTCCGCAAAGTAATTGCATAGAGAGACTTGCTGTGTTGGAAGAAACTTTTATTGCAATGTGCAATTTACCTGTAAAGGGAAATTATTTGAAAACTATATACGCCTAAGTTTCGTTAATAATGCAACTGGTCATTCTTACTGTGGACATCGATCGATTTAAGTTATCATCCGTATTTAAAAATTCCAAGTCTACGTCGCGAAGTATGAGGAACATGCATAAGTACAATGCCAAACATAGACTGCCAAAAAATTCAAAACAGCTATTTTGCTTTAGTGGACATGACTTGAGGGATATCTACGCATCGAAATAGTATGTGTGTCAAGTGTTTGAAGAGTTTGTAGTCATAAAAAAACACCAATAACTCACCAATTTTCGAGTTCGATTACATACATATATAGAATAATATTATTAACCATAGGTTACTATAGATATCAGAGATCTTACAAAGTTTTTCGTTATCTTTGATGAATGTAAGTTGATCCATGATACAAAAGAAAGATTCATACACATATACTTAGTAAAATAATGATTATTTTAAAACTTTAGATATAAACGGTACACATGGCAAGATAGCCACTTAGGTCCTTTTCATAAAAGGATGTTTGGATTATCTCTGAAATGAGAGGTTATACTATCATAATCCGTTTGTACAGCGGGGAGCAAAACTGGTCCTCCAAAATATTATTGTAATAAATGCTATTACACTATAAACAGGAAGGCCATTACTGCTCACTAGTGTACTATAAATCAATTAAAATATTAGTTATATTTCACTTTCCTTCTTTTGTTCCTTAGTTTTATAAGACTCTAGTTATATGAAATTAAAGACATACCGTGTAGCAACACTAGCTAATATCGAAATGATTCTTCCGATATTTTCAAGTGGAAATACATGAAATATGAGTGTGCTTTTGGAAATCTATAGCAGAATTCAATTATTGGCAGCGAAAAGGACATTGGTATAGGAATGTTTTTAAACTCGTACGAATTCTAAAAAAAAATGAGGCCAAAGTTCAGCTTTCATAATGTTTTTCGTTCGTTGCACTGGCACGCACTGACGGGACTGCTAATTCCATTAGTGACTTTCGATTCGCATTATTTCACTTTTCTGTCTTCTATTCAATCGATTTGGATTATATTTATAGGTACGGCGGTATGGGCCATGTGAGAGTATCTTATTAATTCTGTGCTATTGCGGTTAGATCATAATTCCACTAGTGACATGAGACCATTGGTGTTTGATGCGATTTAGGAAATCACAGAATAAGTGCATACTAGGCACTGGGTGCAATGAATGAAAAGCTCGATAAAAATGATACAATTTTTAAATAAAAAATTTACTAAATGCACTTCGTTCCACGTAAAACAGAACGTTAAAAAAATTAGCAAAATAATATAGAAAGTGTTTTGAATTGCATTGATTATTTCTATTTTTTCTTCATTTTTATTTTGCTATGCAACAATAAAATTATAAATTTATCAAATATTCGTTACAAGATGCAAGATGTACAGTGAGGAACAAAAATGTGCATACAACAAGAAGGCCGAAGTAAAATAAACTGTGAATTTTTAGGTTAATTCCTTTATTCAAACACGTCTAATGAAATATTACATTTAGACTCTAATGTAAACAAATATAAAATATTACACGTCTTCGAATTAAAAAATTAACCTGAAAACTTACAAGTTCATTTTACTTCGGCCTTTTTGTACGAATAATTTTGTCCCCAACTGTATACGATGCAAGATGAACGTAATAAAGTCTTTGTGCAAAAAGTCTGTATGACCATCCTACCAATACAAAGTTTGTTATTATTGATTGAAAATTTTGATGTCAAATTTGTTGACTGTTTTAAGGGAAATGTGTAGTGAAGTACGCCGGATTTCATAGTATAAGATATGGACCGTTTTTCTCATCCTAAACATCTGAGGTCTTAAATCAAATTTTAAGAATATTCCAATAATTCTTCAAACTCCTTTACCGCAAAAATGTACTAGTAAGAGTGAAAAAGAACCAATATGTCTTAGGGTCTGAAAATGTAATATGCCGTATATGGATAAGCCTTTCACTTCTAATTGAGCTGATTATTTCGTTGCTCATTCTCAGTAAATCGATAAATTTGTCATTCAATGTATGCAACAGTCATGACAGGTTTGATTTGCATATGTTAAAAAAATTTTTTATCGGACGATAACACTAGTGATAAAACCTATTCTTAGAACTTTTCCTGTTGAAATTTTACATCAGTGTGCATAAATTGGTTCTCTGCCTGAATTGCGTACTATTGCATAATCAAAGAAATCACTTAAGGGGGCACATCCGAGTAAAAAAATTTTTATATTCAATTTTTTTTCTCTTGCCTTAAAGTTTGAAGTGTTAAGAATATTGTGCGTAAATTTCATATTGAAATTCTAAGAATCGTGGAAGTTATGGGCGATTTGCTGAAATGCGGCGGAGCAACCGGGTGGTCAGGTGCGCCGCTGGCTCGGAGCCTTTTGTCTGCTACATAGCAGGTACTGCGACATTAATTTTTCTTCTTTCCTAAATTTTCTAATCTCGAGACGCTCGCAATTTTCGAAATCCGCAAGGTCAGTACCCGGGACGAAATGAGAAGGTTTGAATACAAGAAATATTCTCGTGATGTCAGTAAGTTGGGCGCCAGGCCCCTGAAGGATGCCGGGGGTACCGATTGCGAAGTCTCGGTCGACCTAGTTACTCAGCCCACGGTATTAGTAGAGGGGCTGGTTCCTCAAACCCGTCGGAAAGGTGCTCGGAAAATCAAAGCTCAAGACATATATAAAATTAACAAAACAATATATTGTTACGTCTCAGCTTCGTATCATGCCCACCTGTACATATACACAGCCACTTATACCCATGGCCAACCCACACATATTGTTATACCCCGACCCATAGACACATCATTACACACTACATATGCCACATTTATACTACTACAACTATACTATCATATCATGTAACCAACAGCATATGTAATCGACGCTTATGATTTTTGCCTGTTAACTTTCAAATATGCTTTGCTTTATATTCTGCTTATAATTGCTTATAATTGCGATCATATCATATCATACTCTATATTGTAATTCACATTTTACGAATAATGTTAGTTCCATCATATAATTGGAAACTGCTATATCAAATCATATCTTATGTTAATCCAACTTTATAACTCATATTATTTCTTTATATGATTGGAAATTGTCACGCCAATCCATATTTTATATTATTTTATATTCATCGTTCAAGTATTATGTTTCATCGGAAATTGTAATACCAAACTTCATATTGTCTTTAATAAAAGATAAGCCTGAAGCTTCCCGAGACAGGTAACACTCGCGAGGTTTCAGGTAGAGAACAGGACGACCCAGGTATGCAACAACAGATAGATAATTGTCTTTACTTTGATTGGTTAATAAATCAATAAAAGGGGAATTAGCAACCAATTAACTTCCAACATAGGTGATGGAAGGGTTAAGAAACGGAAGTATTAAATATGGTTGCAGAGCCTTTTTTCCAATTCAGTTGAGAGGAGTCAAGTCGAGTTCAGTGAGGGAAAGCGAAGTAACCGAGTTCAATAAGGGAGCGAGAGCTTTAAGTCAAGTGTTCTGAGTTCTAATTTGCAGTTTTTGTATTAATTGTTATTCTGATTGTTGGACTTTGTTTTGGAGTGCCACCTTATTCTTGGTGCACTACCACCAGTGTTAAATTCTATTTCCTAATTCAAATCAGTTCATAACAGTGAACTTAAGCAACGCATACCTGGTGATTCTATTTCTCCGAGTTGAGTGAAACATCATTATCTACTATCATTCCACCAACCCTATTCACAAAATTATCGAGACTGAGGGTCTTGAAGTACATCTTCGTTGTATCAACACTACATCATTAACACAATCCATAAGAATCAACAACTCACTAGAATATTATTGGAATATACAGGGGTAAGCCTATGAATTCAATCGCAAACAATCAGGTGTACACAACAGTTCATTTATATCCAGAATACTTAGCCTATCTAAAACGGGCGGGAGAAAAGTACAAACAAAGTGCGGATAATAATGACAATCCAATGAAAAGGAAATATAAAAAGTATGAACAATAAGTATAAAAAAAAATAGGTGAATAATCTCAGGCGGCCCACTCGGGACCTGGATGGCCGAAGGCCCAACTTCACAATGAAACTACACCGGCCCTCGACCGGGACGCAAAATAACAATAGTTGAAAATTATTACGAAAAAGGGTAAGTTACACGAAAAGCAATTATTACTGGTCGAACCCACACATGCGGGACGACTCAAAACGAAATATTAAACAATAAATACGCACTTGCGAAATGATAAGTTAAACATGAAAATTGATAAGGCTTTATACAGAATAGTTAGTCATACGAGGCCCACCGGGAAGCGGTAGGGCCAAGGATTCGTCCTTAGCGCAGTTCATATAGAAGAAACAAGGAACGCAGTCCAGCATGCAATACTCGTCAAACGGTCACACAAATACCGGACGGATAAATTCTGTCTTTACAGCGGGACCGGAGCCGGTCCCGTGCACTTGTCTACGGAAGCTACATAGTTATGCTGGCGAGTTAAACAAATTAATGGTCACACTATGCGAAAAGTTTCACCTATCCGGGAAAACTCGCAGCCTAAACCTTCTCCAGGCGAGACGCTCTATTAATTTGGTTAATACTCGCACAGGCGGGACGCTCTCTTAATTGAAATACTACTCGCACCGACGGTACCAGGGGATGGACACTCTCATGTTAAAGACTGGTACCCACGTTTTGCACTGCCCCCATACCTAATACCCAAAATATTCAGAACTAAAATCCAATATGGCGACAGTAACGCGCGTTTTCCAGGGATTTGAATTATTCCTAGGTATACTGGCGGGAATTTTGAAAGCGCTCCTAAAGGGAAGGTCTCAGTTGTTAACAAATTTAATGCTAACCAAATCAGT
>JARQST010000034.1:212280-230166 GCA_030142225.1 Pachycephus smyrnensis | reverse complement strand
TCTCTCTCTCTCTCTCTCTCTCTCTCTCTCTCTCTCTCTCTCTCTCTCTCTCTCTCTCTCTTTCTCTCTCTCTCTCTTTCTCTCTGTCTCTCTGTCTCTCTCTCTAGTTTACGTCACACTCGCACTCTCACGAATCAACTCCGCGTTAACGCTGAAGAGAAAGAAAAAAAAAGATTAACGAACACGAACGAAGATACACGAAGATAAACGAGAAGATACTCTATTTACTACTAGTAATACTAAAAACAAATAGTCAAGTGCACGCCTATTAAAGAACACTATTTTTCTATCTTTTTCACATTTTTTTTTTACTAGCCAACCCACGTACGTTCAAAGAGAACGTCAAGATAGGTAGGGAAAATTGTAAAGCATAAGAACGAAATGACAATATATTATCTTGATTGATATTTCGAATAATTATATGTTTTTTATCTCACGAATGCCTATAGTCTAAGACGCCTAAGTTAATTCGAACAAAGGACCCTGCACCATTGAAAGGAAAATAAATATTTTTGGCATTATAGTATATCTCTGTTAATAATCGATCGCGCATCGATCAACCGCGTATATCGTTATCGTTATCGCGTGCAAGAAGCCGCGAGCTTCTTTAACTAAATACTTTTGTATTATAATACAAAGAAAAATAATAATAATTTACAGATTACATTGTGCTTTTTAAAAACTGATTCGTTGCATTAGAATCGGGATAGTAACTCACTGGGCGTTCAAGTGAAATATGATTTCGGGCATTAGTAAATTTATGGGAATGACGGAAAAAAGAGATTTTCTATGATCATTTTGTCCACGTTAATGTACAGCAAAATCTACGTGAGAAAAAAGGTCGATTCTTACAATATCACGTTTCGCGCAAGCGTTTCCTTTTTATCGTTCATTTTTTTTTCTTTCTTCGCCCTTCAACTTTTTTTTCTTAAGAAACTGGATTTCCTTGAAATAAACGTATCGCGTATACGCAGTGTCGATAGTTGACTGAATTCACGTAGAAAAGGGCTGAGAAACGTATTTAAAAAAATAAACGCGTACCCGTTCGATACGCGAGCCGTTACTGTTTTCAAAAACCTATGTCCTTAAGAACTTAACTATTTAAGTACAAAACCCTGTGATAACTATTCAAACTGAACAATTGCATTTTTTGTTGTTTCTTTTGATTGAATAGAATGCAGATATCATTAGATAGAGATAGCGTTTACCCGCATAATCGCGCAAACTAATAGAGGCCCTTCGATCCAGCATTAAATCGTCAAAGCCTCTGTACAAGAGCCCTTACTTATATAAAGTATACTTATACAAAATAAAAAGTATTCGAAAAACGATATACTCATCAAAAGTATACGATGCACACGTCATTATCCTTTACTCTAGGGCAGGATTTCTTACTATACAACTATTATATTTCTTTATTGAGCATATTTTAGAAATTGTTTGAATCGTTGTAGGAAGTGTTTGATTATTGACGTTATTTTCACTATACGCTAGAATCTAGTTTACGCCAAACGTCATAGGCTCGTCCGTTTCGACGATAAGACTAAGTCGAAGTGTTATCATCGAGGCAGGAAGACACGGAGAGAAGTAATTAAGAAAAGAAGAAAAAAACAATACAATCAAAACTAAAGTAACGATTAAAAGCTACTGACTTCTATAGGAATGATTTCTTGTATACCGTGTAAAGAGCCAACTGTAAAAAGAAAATTACTGATAAAATAAAATACCAATTGACAGTAGTTCACTTGGTACTTAAGGTAGCTGCGATTAGACGTTTGGAAAATATATATTATAATAATAATAACAACAATGATCAATGAAAACCAGATATCCGAGTATAGTGGAAACAGTCATTATTATAGCCCCAGTTATCGGTTCTACCATTGAATACTCTTCATCCGTTGCGCGTTTGGAATTCCTAGGAACTTCTGGTTCTTCGCTTACTTTCCAGATAACGTATTATCATACTCAAGCTTGCTGCATCGAGGGCGTACCGTTATTTTTAGGTAGACCCTCGCTGGTCGAACGAAACTTCTTATCGACCTCACTCACCTCAGGAAATAAAAAGTGTTCCCGGGTCGGCTGGGGTTGCTCGTAGGGCGAGCTGCTCATGTAACCTGGCGAGGGGGATTCGCTCTTCTCCAGGACAGGTGTAATGTTTGCGTAATTTCCTGTCGGTGTTGTCAGATTGGTACGAGCTTGCTCGACCAGAATACTACGGTCTATTTTGTAATACTCTTTGCCACTGCGAGGACGAAGAGTCGTGGTGACCGTCCTGGCTCCCAATCTGTAAATAAGAAATGTAAGTTTATTGATTTGTTATAGTATTATTTAATTGACTATAATATTTTTATCTCAACTGATACGTAGGGTGAATTGTTGTTACTGTTACCTGAGATTGTCCGGTGTGTCCGAGGAAGAGTGCGAGGAGAGTGACAAAGTCTCAATGTAATCAGACATGTCGGAAGTGCCGCTGCTTGTACTACGTGAATCGATGTAAGGGACGCTGGAAGTATCGCCAGGACTGCTGAATCCTTTTGTAACCTTGGGCAAGCAGGTGGGGATGTCTGCTTCGGCAGAGGAGGATTTCGTCGGTACTTTGATCTTTTGAAATTGAAAACTTAGCTCGCGCAAAGGATCGCTGGACTTTGATTTCCGTGGTAGGCTGCTGTGATAGCAGACAGGTGGTGGACTCTTCCGGTAGACGGAGATGACGTTATGCTTCCTCGTGCTTGTTCCGTTGGATACCATTGATAATTCAAGATCCACCAGGTCCACTGTTCTGTGACTGAGGGAACCAGTTGATACACCGGAGTCATTGCTACTTGAAGAGTCCCTGTTATGACCGGTCTTGGAGGGAACCGAAGAGGAGCGTCGTATCTTTATAGAAGATGGCTGCGAGGAGGCGACGGACGTCTCGGGGCTGTCCTGATTTATTTTAAGCTCGGAATCCATGCACGAGGTACGTCGCTGCTCCCTGTTAATTAGGGCGGCTTTGTCCGCCTCGCTGGAACATTTGTGAATGGTCATAGTTGACGGGAACGTGCGGCTTTCATCGTCGAGATAATGAGCAGACTCCGCGGAGTAGGATCTCTTCCTGAGTAGCATTCCGACGTTCTTCTTGGACTCGCCGCTCGCGTTGTCTAGGAAGAGACGTCGTAAATAGGGACTGGACAGCATCGCCGAGCCAGGCACGCGATATTCGGAATCCGAACGTTTTCTATTTCCTTCGTGTAGCGAAGAGCCAGACAGGGTTGGGTTGCTGGAACTTTTCAATCCACTGCAGATCCTATTCAGTATCTCCTTGGAGCAGGCATTGTGAGCTGGTTGCATTGGTAAGTAGCCAGGGAACGGTTTCTTTGGCGTTGGCGTCTGTTTCTCCGGGTCCATTACCAGATAATCATTCTCAGCATCCTTCACGTGGCCGCACTTGTTGCAAACCTTGAGGCCATCTTCGTTCGTTGAGTCCATTGTAGTATCTTTCAACTGTTCGGCAAGCTTCTCTATCTCATCCTGAGTGATACCGGTCTTCGCCAGAAGGTCCTTACTGTTCTCATAATGTTCCAGAGACTGTGTAAAGTCCAGATTAGCATAATTGGCCTGTTTTGATTCAGGTTGGGTGTCTATCACGGGATCTACGTTCTCATAGTTACTGGAGCCACTAGCTGACGCGCATTCACAATTCTCCTTGTCGATGCTTTCGCCATTTTCATTTTTCCTGGCTTTATTGGCAGTGGCGTAGATGGCAATTTCCCCATTGGCATTGACCACAGGCATCTTACCCTCTCCTGAGAGTCTCACAGGATGTACGGTTACCCCGGTCGGTTCGATACCAGCTCCACGACGGCAATAAGGCAAAACAAAACCAGCCCAGCTCATCACGTTGTGACACGGACAACCGGATGAACGTGGAGATTGAGCAGCAAGCTTTGCCGGGCATCCGCATTGCTGAAGTACCACGGCTTGAGGTACGTGAGGCGTATCATAATTGGGGTAACTCTTGGGTACTGCTAGACACTCTTTGATCTTCTTTGGGGTATCATAGTATTGATCAGGTTGAGTAGCCTGCTCTATAGATACATGATGAGCCAGGATGCTCTTGGGTATGTCGTAATTCTCATATGGACCTGTGTTAGACGCTGAACTGTTACGCGTCACTGGCTGCTTACGCTGACACGTGCATAGCTGCTCGCTTGGCAGTGGCATCGGTGGCTTCTTACCCTTCTTCATACACAAGGACGGTTTTGGCGGTCTAGGTGGCGACACTATCGGACTAGGTGACAGTCTATGTCCACCCTGATTCTTAGACTGTGCGCAGTGACACTCGACCTGTTGCGAACTCGAATAGTCACTGTCATGACTGCTGCTACTGTACGAGGACAAAGATAGCCTGTCAAAGGCCCTCGGTTGCAAGTGACAACCAAGATTATTTAAGGGCGGCGCTGGACTACTTATTGTACTGGCACCGGTGGTCGTGGCGGAGGTCGAAGATTTCGATATGGTACCCAGTTTACTGATGCAGCTGGCGCATCTCTCCAGTGCCGCTGTACTGTGCAGGGTCAGAGAACAGCTGCGCCATTCACCAGGTTGATCGGTTAGCTCGGATACGGAGACTGTGTCGCGACAGCTGTAGTCCCCATCGATTTCTGTCTGTTGTCTACTGCTCTCCGTCGAAGACCAATACGGCGAACTCTCGTTCTTACAGCTCTCGCAGTGCTCCTCGTACGACGTCATCGTGTACACTGCCGATGGAAAGAAGTCACTGGCCCGGGTCTCGGACCGTGAAAACTGTCTACGCGGACTCTCCTGTACTGACTGTTCTCTACCGACTGGCCTCTTCCTCGTAGACAGTTTACCCTCCGCTGCCAGCTGCAGAGTCTTGACAATCTCCTCACCCTGATCCGTTATCAGAACGTGCAGACCCTCTCCACGACCACAACGGGAACCTCCCTCAAAGCAGAATCTACCCTCGACCACCCCATACCGACGTAGATGAGCTATGTCCCATATCCCTACGAGTCTCGGCGGTATCCCAACAGTAATGCAGAACCGACGATCTTGAACGTGAAGATGAGCTGGACCATTCGATAGCTTTGCCTTAGCCGGCGCGGTTGAGATTAAAATCAGAAACTGTTGATCTAGAAGAGATAAGATAAAATAATTACCACCATTACCCACCTTCTCTTCTATAAATCTTTCACTTCACTCTCAACTTCACAACCTACCTTCACCCAAATTACTCGAAATCTTGACCTGCCACTGGATCAGTCGTTCTCTCGTATCAAACGCCAGGACCACCGTTACGTCCTGACATATTATAGCAATAGTATTCGACTCCTTGTCAAGGGTGAAGCCACTCTCAACCCCCAGGAAGTGCTGCAGGCTAAGAGATGCCTTGGTCTGGCCCTGCTTGTATCTATCCTTGCTATCACCGTACAGCTGCAAGTGTAGACAATCTGAAAGCAATAGATTACCCCATTAATAGATCCCTTAATTAGAGACTATCTTTCAGCTCGTTAACGTCCATCCGCCATAATCAACACGTTTACTCTTCATCATTTGTCCACCACCATAATTCCAACGTCCAACCATCGTTTTAAGTAAGGGTTCAACCTCAATTTTCACCCAGGATACCGCTATTGATTAATCGCATTTACCAGGCTGATACGAAAACGCCAAAGATAAGGGCCGATCGAAAATTATTAAAACTTCCCAGCCATTACCTATATGTACGTAACCGTACTAGGGCCAGACCAGTCAGTCGAGTGGCTCTTGAAAAAGTTTACTCTGCCCCTGTAGAATCGCCATACAAAAAAAAGAACCTATAGGTCATACACAGTATAACTTACTATACAAATATATTGATCCCTTTAACGAGTATTTTTCACGGTACGAATTCAACTTAGAATAATTTATATACCTATATATACACTATAGTACCCCGGCTTACAGTACAGTTATATACAAGTCACTTTAGCCGGTAATGACACGTTATACCTAGACTCCTCCTTTTTTTTCTTCTCTCCCCTCCGTATACCCCTAGCAGTATTTCTTTAGCTATTTCTTTACCGGCCTTCCCTTCCCACCATATGTTACTGCCTTCCAGGAACGAATTCTTAGGCGGAATTTCGTCCTACGCGATAACCAAGAGTATATTTCAGGGGGTCGTGGTTTTAGTTAGGGCAAAAGAAAATGCGCTTCTTAAGTGACACGTGGTAACTTCTTTTTTTTTTCTTCGCCACCCCACTCGTGTTACTTTTATCACTGGCATATGTCGAAATTAGCTCGACCGACAGAATCCAGATTTAATGACGGTCGTACCAGACGGTATTAGGTAATAACGTGTAGCAGTAGCGTTACTTGAGAATAATATTATATTTGTATATGTATAATAAAGGTACCAGTACAAATAAACAGGTCGTTTCAACCGACGTAGAGAATATTAAAATCTCTTAGCAACGCGTGACGTAGTCGCAGATCGCGTTTACACAGAGCGACGCCGCGAGACCGTCGGCAATAATTTGTTTTCACAGTAATTAGCCGCGTTGCGTTGACGCAGGTAAACTCCAGTGAGTATAACGACGGAGGCGCCCGACGGAGAATGATAAGAAAAAAGGAAATAATAATTAGTGCCGGCTGAGCCAGTTTAACGTCGCGCACGCCTTTGTACGGGATTTTAAATGCCTTTCCCGCCAAAAGTCGTTATTTCATTTTCTTTTTGAATTTTTAACGAGTGGAGCTCTCCCCCCACCCCCCATCCCCCACCCCCTCCCGTTCGCACGAGAGCGTTCGTCGCGGATGCAGAAAACGAGACGTGGAAGTGCATTTCTACTGTGAGGCTATTATAATAATGACGCTTCCTACGGGACCACGTATCGCGACGCTTAATAGACCATTTGTACCTGAGTGTACGTGACTTTGTGACGGGGACTGTACATTGTAATTATCATGTGCGGTATTATGCAAATGGGACGGATACTGCTGTTATCACTCAGCAAGTATGACTACGCATATGAAATTCGAAAACGGAAATACGTATGAGGATTTTTGTCTGACAAGTTTTGAGGTTAGAACGCCAGTGTTCGTTTCCGGTTGAAATTTTAAGTCAGCACGGGAACGTTTACGCGCGATGGGTTATATGGGAAGAGTGAAAAAAATTTTTATTTGATTCTGCATTAATATCAAAGTCTTCTTGTACTAATTAATCAATATCCTAAGAACCGTTCGTTCTCTTATCTGTAAGATGGATTAATGACTCTTAACTGTTGGTTGGTCTCTTTGTAGTATTTAAATAGACTGGAAGAATGTCTGCTGGAATATTTATATCGACGTGTGACTCTTTTAACGTACGCATATTCACATATGGTAATGTTTGCCAGTGCGACAACCTTTTGACCCAGGAATAACAAAGGAGTTTGATACGTGGCGTTGTAAACTAGAAGAATTTAAGACAGAAAACGGAACTGGGCAATCGTGGTGGATGGCTTTTTCAAGATGGTGGGCTTCCTGTATAATGCGTTTCCCTTCTCTTCTGTTTATGTTAATATTTTTTGTAATATATTTTATATATGCAAATCACTCTGGTACCATGCATTCCTGTGTATTGGAAGTGGCTGACATTCAATCAGGTGGATATTATGTCTTCTTGGTCTCTCTCTCTCTCTGTTCTATGCACTGGGAATATAATATAGCGTTTTAAATTGTAAATTAACTTTTACCTGCAACCGGCGATAATTTTCTCATGACACACCATCTTGACTTCCACTGAAAAAGAAAAGAAAAAGAAATATATATACGTTATCTATCAGTTGCGAGAACAATGGTGTAATAATATTCGTTAACGTATGTATATGGTATATCGGTCAAGTCGTTGCACGATAATTAACCACTGTGAACGAGGCTTAAGGTTCGTTCCATGGTTAATTAAAGAGCAGCAATTGTAACTTGGATAAATTAGAACATGGTAAAATGGTGTACTTTGTGGTTTTTAGATAACGAGATTGAGGCTACTTTCTTCTTTTCTTTTCTCTCTTTCGTTATCTCTGGCACGTTCTTTTTCTTTGCAGGTCGAAGTACGTGTTCAGGTATATTCAGACTGGACTGTCTACTTATCTTTTAGGTAGTAATCTTGGTCGTGGATAATATTTTTGTAAAGCGATACTATCAATGTCGGCTACCTGGTACGAAATGGCAGAAACAACAGTTGCAAAGAGAGAAAACAATTTTTATCAGTATAAAAGAATCCCAAGAATTGTCACTAAATAATTCATTGTATTTTTCAGAGAAAGTTCAAGCGACCTGTCGCAAGTCTCCAAGTTACCAGTGAATTCATACTGCAAAGTCTGACAATAAAATTTGTCAAAGTTTCACAATAAGCCATTGACGCCATAGTGTCGTAATTGTTGGTACAATTATTATACTGCATTATAGCAACAGCTATTGTTAACCCCAGGAACGATATAATTATATTTTATTTTTATCCAAGACCATTCATTCCCTAAGCCACCATTGGGACATAAATAAAGGTGGCTTATGTCCCTTCTTATAAACTTAAATACTACTTTTTTCTTTCTACAGCTGGTACGTATAAAGCCTCGACGAATGGCGGATGACTTTTTATTTAACCAACAGAGAATAATTCAAGGACCTGGAATGCAACGAATTCAATGGCGCCGTTACTTTTTTCCACGAGTACGTCACTTTTTCTCTTCAACGCGGTGACTGTTATATTCTTAATACAATAGCCTGGCATGGTTGTACAATGTTTGACGCTTACATGCGAATAAAAGTTGGTATCCTTGGACGGATGCAGATAAAACGTTATTTACAGGCTGTAACTATCAAGCATTCATTTTGAAATGTCCTTTAGTAAAGGATCCGGATCTATCTATTTCATTTGTCATAAATTCGGTGAATCGACTGCGGCTTATCTCAATCAGTCTCAGAAGCTGTGACTGATTAGACTATAACGCGTTACAAGCAGCTATTGAATATTATCTTGAATGAGATTATTTATGAGAGTCTCAAGCTTGCAGACATTTTCTTTAATAAAGTCAGCAGAACTTCGTCCGTTGCATCATTGCAGCATCGAGACTCTTGTTTACAATCTTTTTTGCAAATCCAACGTTAATATTTGTTTTGCCAGGTTTGTTTCCCCCGTCACTTCGACGTTGCTTGATCAAGCACAAAGTAGAGGGAATCTGTTATTTATCAGGTATTCCGAGTCTGCCCCAATTTCGCTGACATTACGGTAAACATATCTAATATCGCAAAATGCAAACGGCCGTAATAAAGCGTCGCACGTCGGATGGGGATACGATGATTAAAAAAAAAACGAAATGGAGGGCGTCAAGGGTGCCTGAAAATTCTAACAATAAAAACAGAATGTCACGCGTTACTCCACATTTTATTGGACCTAGTTCCAGTTTTTTCTCCACGACGGATTATAGTTTCCAATCAGTACTTAATGCCGGGCTATTAATACTAGACTATCGAGAATAGAAAAAAAAACGCGGGCTTAAATATCCCAGGCCCTATTGCCCAATAGACATATACTCCAAAACCGATGGCATCACTTTCCCACTGGCCGGGGGCGACTTCAATTGATCTTAATTGATCCCGATAACGATTTTCAACTAGCCTTACGTAATGTCTTCTGCAAGGTATCACAAAGTCCACGTATACGCGATCCGTTATAAAGTAAACCTGTAATAAAATATAATTGCAGGTAATCGCAGAGTAAAAATTTTGTAATAAAAAAATAAAAAAAATGAAACCTAGCCTGTCTGCTCCATTTCAAAAGGCCAAGAGAAGACGTCGCGACGCCTGAACCGTTAAGCCATCTACAACCTCCTCCTCCTCTTCCCCAGGAAATATTGCACTAGTCAGCCTCATTACGCGCTCGTAAAAACTGTCAAAAATTCTAATCCTCCACGCCTTTACCTACTCCAGTCTTCCGTTCATAGTTTTTCCATTGAATCGTATACGAATATATTACACAGTAATAAAAAAGCCGGCGTACGTACCTTCTTGCCGTCGCGAAATTTGACATTTCCCTCGATAATGCAATTGTTATCCACCATTGTAGAAGGCCGCCGATATTTCCCTGGCAGATGTTTTTCTCATAACTGGTCCACACTCCGACACTAAAACCCCATACCGGTTAATTCAACCTCCTCCTGTTACGAGGGATGTACACCAAAAAACGCACCACTGTTCGTTTCACCAAGACGCACGACCCATACCCACAAATCACGCGGTAAAATCCATACCGAAATCCGTCGGCTCCCGAGCATCCATCTTGACTTGCTCTACTATCTGTACCCGAACTCGACCGTATTCCTCTACTATATCCCCGTGCGTTAAATGTACAGTGGCGTAGCCACTAGTCGTTTTACTTTGACTCCTTCCTCGTGACGCGACTATAGTCAATTGTGTATAGTCTTGCAGCTATAGTGAATGGGTACTAACCGTCAACGCAGGCTTGAAACGAACGATAACCATTGGCTGCTTTTGTAGCCGAGGATTTTCTTGGACAAAACAATTGTTTTTTTTTTAGGTTATAACCTTCGCCGATTGTTATTTACGGCGGCGATAAAGACTTTGACTTTTTCCTTTATATCTGGTATTTAACGATTGTTCCAGTCTTTGATGCTGCTGTCTTTCGTATTTTACGAGATTTCTTGGAAGATTCTATTTTTTTAACTTCGAGCTCGTGTCGGGATTACAGTTTCCTGTTTTGCTTTCGTCTTGGGCTTCGTAATATCACCGACAGATGGCGCCACCGTTTTTACTGTTACTTGCTGTGTCAATTGGTTTTGCTTTATGGCGGATTTTTAAGAGGATGCTGTAAACTCTTTGAAATATTGACGGGATGGAGTGACATGGGAATTAAGATAGCTGGCTGTTATTCCTTGTTTCATATTATTTATGGGTTTTAGTTGAAGCGGGGTGAACGGATGCTCGTAAAGTCTCCGCTTTTTTAATGGGAATAAACATGACTTATACGAGGAAAAGATATTCTCGTAATAACATTAATGTATGGATCTTTTTTATCTGTACGTCACCCATAAAAAAATGAAAGCTGTACTCATACAAGGTTATACGTATAACTCAATCATGATGCATAATATGTACTAAAAGAAATCTTGTCAAAATAAATAGCACTTAAGTACAGTATAAATGGCTCCATAACGTTATACTGCACTATATAAATATATACGTTAACGTGTATTTACGTGGAACTTAAAAAAAGAAAAAGGGACATCCCCGTCGCAGTGTCGTTAAGGCATTAGACGCGGATGGCGCCACTGGTGCTGCAATTTCAAAGAACCGATTACCGATAGAACTTACAAGCTTAGCGGAAGCGTAAAAAGAAATTATGGTAAATAAAAGAATAAAATGATTCGATATTTTCCAAAATTTTCATTTCCTCGACTTCCACGTCTAAACTATAAGTTTATCGTGAATATCCAAAAACACTGTTAAGAGTCCCATGAGAATTTTCTTGAGGAATCACGCTTCGTTTCTTGCGCGTGTTATTTCGCTTTCAGGAAATTAAAGTAATTAAGAGTCCTAAGGCGTATTCTCAAGCGAGCGATACGTTAACGTGTATTTTTAAAAGGGCGACCGAGCACGGCACGATTGTATCGGCCCGCGGCGAAATGGTACGTGAAATTAAAGCAGCTACCTCGTAAACGACAGTTACCAGAAGAAACTTTACCATCCCCCGTGTATTATTCACCACTGGTCTTGCGGTCTTTTCGAAGGGGGTTGTTTCGTGGCGACGACCGCCAAGCATTGCGGTTCCTCCCCCACACGAAAATACAGCCGCGCGTACAAAACATCTGGCACGATAATTTTTCCGCTTTTCATACACACTCGTTAATCCCGCAAGCAGAAACGTGGCCACGGGAAAAATAAAACAGTAACAACAAAAAAGATAATTAAAAACAAATATACAACAGTACGAATTTAGGGTAACACAAGGGACGAAACAGTCACCATGAGCGTCGTTATCTGCTCTTTGATTTTTACATAATATTCGCATATATTCACTGCAGGATTAAACGACCCAATTCGTATCTTTCTACAAGTTCGAATGAACGACCAGATGAAAAAAAATGACGAGAATATATAAAAAGAGAAAGTTATTTGGTTAAAAAAAAAGGTCTTGTAGCTCGGTACCGAAGAAACTATGCAAATTTTATTTTTTTTTATTTTTTACCTACATACCAAATATCTTGTGCATCCTGTTTCCAGGTTGACTCTGACCAGTGAGATAGAAAGCTCCGTTGCATAAGTCCAGCAAGACCGGATACTCGCGTAAAGGCAGTCTCCCAAGTGTAAAGACGCCGCGACGCTCATCTGGAGAAACTTGAACGAGAATTTTTACTGGTTCACCAAGACGTAGCCGTGAGGAATCTTCTCGATGAAATCGTAAAGGGATATTATACTTATTGGTAAATATACAGTAAAAAAAAAACCTACGCGACCTACAGTACCTATACAAACAACGTATATACAGGTCGCATCTGCTACTTATCCCGTAGGATAAGCCGAAACGTGAAAGCAAAAGAAAAAAAATATCCAAGAGAATAACAGCGTCCATAGTTCGCGTGGTATCTTGCAATTTTCCACCTCCCCGATTTTTCCCGTAGCACGTTCCTACGAAACCACCCTGAAATCAATCACTGCCCGCCATTTTTATTACATCGGACGGACAACCCGATCTGAGCTATTACCAAAGGATACATGGCCAAAGGCTTATTTTTTTCTCTCACCCCTTATATTTTTCCTGTTTTTTTCTTTAATTCAATCAATAAACTACGATAGACTTCATCTTGACAATAATAATTTAGACATTTCATTTACTCAGTCATGCTGAAAATTAAATTTCTTTGTTACGTCGTATTACCGTCTACCATTTTCGTACCTACCAGTTTGGCATATATATATATATAAGTTCAGTATATATTCTGTATATATATATACATATATACAGGTCAGCAAAGGTCACGTCGAAACCACAAATTTACCAGCTCGAGTTTCCTTTTCAACATCAATGACGAATCGACCAGTAAAATGAGATTCCGTAGGAGAATCATCGGAATCCTCTACAGGGATTTTTATTATGCTCGAGCTCTACTAACAGAAGATACGTGTAACCCTCTGAATCACGTAGGGACACCCTGGCATTTCGTACAAGAGAAATACTCGATTCGTTTTAACTCCCCAGGGGATGATTACATTTGGTTTGACGTTTTTTCTTTTTCGTCAAAACTATACCGTATATGGACGTATATATATATAGTATTCCCAAAGTTTAAAATATAAAATTTAATATATTATCAAACTGGACAATCATTAGTCATTAAATATAATAAATAAATGCTCGATTGACTTGTACCGACTTTGCAACAACTAAGGAAATGTTGTTCTCTTGGAGAAAGGGGAACAGCAAGCAACGAATACAGCTGCATGTCGATCCGCTTCATTCAGTACGTGATACTCATCGTCTGCATATGTGCAACAGCCTTGCTGTCTGATCAACGAAGAAAAAAAGTTAGTGATTAATACAAAAAAATAGTTTTAAATAAGCAGTGGATGGTATAAAAAAATAGTGAGTTTATAATAAAAAAATTGTGTTTCTTTATTATCCGTATTGCTTGTCAGTGCTCGACTTAGGCGAAGGATTAATATCGCCAAAGAGTGCAGTGGGGGAATTGTGAGGCTGTGGAATTGTAAGGAATTCTTTGGTTTCGTTACCGGAAGTATACTCCACGAAAAGATTGTTATATGGAAACGGAAATGACGTCGTAAAAGTCACCTATGGTACTGTGAATCGTGATAACAATTGATTCCTTTGTATAGGTAGCCTTGGGCACTTATATATTTCTTTGTTGATTTGATATATATATATTATATTATATTATATTATATTATATTATATTATATTAGCCAATCTTAAAAAAGTGGGTAAAAGACGATGAAACGATATTTGAGGTAAACGGGAAGAAAGAGGAAAAATATCAATTGAATAAAAAACGTTATTATATATATATTTTAAAAAAAGAAGAGAAGCGTTAAGGTTATTTCTTTTATTGATATATTTATAATATAATAATAAAAATGTCCAGCAAGACCAAGTATTACGTGCTCCTGTCGGTACTGATATACCTAAAAATGTCAATGGCCGTAAACGAATCGAATATCCAACGTTTGAGCAAACTTCCGAAGGAATCGATAAAAGTCAAAGTGTCCAACTTCAACGCGAGCGAGGACTTCGCCGAGAGAAACGATACAAAAGGATCACGTTCGCCGTTGGTGGAATTCCGTAAAAACAATCCCGAGCACGATTGGAAGAACTACCTGAAGTTGGCGACACTCGAAGACGAGAAGCCGCGCGACCTGGACGTCGACTTTATGAACGAGAAACTCGAACCTAGCGGCAACAGCGTGAAGTGGCTCGCCGATCTTTACGATCCTCTGAAGTGGCTAAAAGCGCCGGGAAAACTTGTAGGCGACTGTAGGAAGGACATGGACTGGTTTCTGGAAAGTTTAAAAGATGGCGAACTATGGTCCGCCAAAAGTAAGTCAAGAATCCATTGTTTTTTTTTTGAGAATGCGCCTTGACGTTAAAGAAAGAGAAAAGCCTTTAGAACGTACATTGACATTCTTAATTACGCAACTGATCTGCCAATTAGAAACACGGTTCCCCAGCATCCTTAATTACTGAAAGATGAACCATGGCAATTATCGAATTTTCATTAGAATCCTGCAAGATATAATTTATTATTATTGTTGGACTGTTATGATAACAATTCTTTTTCGTTATCTTATACTATTTAGATTTATGCTATTTTATAGCATCAGGATTTTTTTTCACGTGCTAAAAGTCAATAACGTTCAATAATTGTTATCGACTATCGAATCTCATTTATGCGCAACATCCTTTGATCGTACGACCGGTTTGATAACTTTTCTTTTGATAAGAGAAAATTGTCGTTCACTCGGCAAACAAGTAGATACAGATATACGATCTGGAGTGTAACTCGAGCAGCAACGTCAGTTTGCACTTTCTAGTCGACAGTTGACTTTACGTACAGTTTACGTAACTGGCAATGAACCTTCCATCATGGCAGTACCGGGTGCAAAGCCGAAACGCTTTAGTCCCTTGTTAAATTCATTTGAACGCCTATGGTAGAGAGTAATGCATTTCGCTTTATTATTAGACAGAGTCCTCTTAACGCGAGGTCAATAGGTCAACCTAGTGAATCTTTCTCGAGGAAGAATATAACTTTTCTTGACCTCGTTAAAGCACTCTTCACAGTCTCCGCGACAAACTCAAACGACTCGCGTCACGTAATTCGAAAATGGAGTCACGTATGGCGAAGTGACTAAATGAGGCACGTGACACGTACAAAAATAAGGTTCGCGTAGGTACAACCTTTTATTTAAAAAAAAAACAAACAATCAAAAACTAAAATTATTTAGTATCAACTGTTCTTTCGGTTCAGTAAAAATTTAACACTGGAAAATTCGTATTAAAATTTTGTTATGACTTTACGACCCTTTGTTATCATTATGATATCTTGTTTTGTCTATCTTCGCGTTATCAGTGAATATATTATTTTTTTTTCCAGTGTCAGATGCCAGCGGACGATACTCCTCGCAATTTTATTTTGGAAACGATTTCTGGCTGGGCTCAAGCACCCTTTGTAAGGAGCTCAATGGCACGGACGGGGATGAGACTTTTGTCACCCCCGAAAGGGCACCACCCTATAGGGTACGCTTTCACGTGGCTAGGATGTACCTGACGTTACCAAGGGACGTGGCGCCCTCGGTGAGTACTGATTGGCTGATGTCAAAATAAAGAAGTAAGGTTGGGTTTATGAGAATTTAAAGGCACTTGAAATTCACAGTGACAAGGGTTGCTCGCGGAGGGGTATATAAAAAGAGGGAGGGGAGATTGAAATGAAAATTTTCAAAGCTACCCGACAATTGCTGATGAATATTTGACAATGTATCACGCGCTAGTGAGAGCGAAAGTGGAAATAAAAATAAATAAAAAGATAGACTTTGGGGGAGGGTTGAAAGGGTGCGAAATTATTATTACGCTTTTAATTCTTATTTTATAGTAAATATATATATATATATACTTGTCTAATACGTACTTATATGACAGTGGAAAATGATGAAGCTGATATGCCAATGTAAATGGGGGTGAATATAGGTAAAGAAAGGGAGGGTAGTTATTAACCCTCGGTCCATTTTTTTTCACTTTTAAAGATCGACGGAAATTTGTCTAGATTCATTCTGAATTTTTTTTTAGGGTGAAACTGAGTGTAACTTCATCCCACCCACTCTTGATCCCCTGTCGTTTTTTCTCATTCACACTTCTTCACCCTCGTTTTTGTCCCTTCGTTTATTCAATATATATTTTTGTACCCATTTCTTGTGTTAATATATTTTGCCATCGACTTCCTACAACGGATGCTGGATGTATCGATTATACGTCACAGGATAATTATAATCTCAACAAAGAATCTGTAACTCGTAGCAATATATATATATATATTTATGTATACAGGGTGTGCTTATTATATATCGTACAAGTTTTTCATGCTAACCCGGATCCTTTGATCTGAAAAAGATTAGGTAGTGGATCGGACGTGTGTAGTAGCGAGATTTAAAGAGACGTGCGCGCGCAGGTTAGGATAGGGGTGTATCGAGTAAAAGAAGTAGCACGAAGAGGGGTGGTGGTGGATGAAAAATAAAAATAAAAGGGTGAGAGAGAGGGAAATTATGAATAGTGGAGAAACTCCCGATAAAAAAAAGAAGAAAAAGGAACGCGAAGAAAAGGAAGCACAGCAAGATGGTCGACCGAATGAAAAATATTTCCCTCGAAGGAGGGAGGTCACGACAAGGGGTGAATTTTTTGAAAGGATTTATTTCCACCCTCTTCGTCCATACCGCTTCTCGTGTCCTCCTTTAACAAAATTCTTTTCCAACTTCTCTTCTTGTCCTCAAAGCAAAAACCCTTCTCTCGCGAAATACGTTCTTTGAATCTTCCCGCCAAACTTTCTCATTTACCACGCCTAACCTGTTACGGGAAACAACCCCTTTGGAACGTAAACGGGGGTATGCGTAGGGTCGGACGTAGATCTTTTTTCGCCATGCATTATTCCTGCTCAATTTTCTTCACGGGGATTCCCCCTTTTTCTTCTCACTCTTTTTTACCCCATTATTTTTTTATTTTATCTCTAAAAAAATCGCACCGGATCATCCCTTATACAAATGACGCCTTTTTATTTGCAGACACGACAAGTTTTCTTGGGACTATGCCTACCCGCAACGTGCGACCGTGACGACCTGATGTCGATGCTCAGGGCCAGTGCCGATAGGGTTGAAAAAGTTGGCAATGCCACCCACCATGGATCAGGCCCAAAAATTCATATAGTATCCATCAAATCAGTCCCAGCCAATGACTATACGCCATGGACGGACCCAAAAGTCTGTATACTATCGTGAGTAACTTATCAAAACATATATATATATATATACAGGCACACATATATATCATCGAACCTTAAGGCGGGTTCGTTTAAATCGATTCGACCGAATCGCCAAGCAAACTTCCCCCTCATTTCGAAAGCTGACCGTAACTACTGTATACGACAACTTCCGGATATCCGGGAACAATTTCCGCTTCGATTGAAACTTACGAAACCCGTTTACCTTTCCCCCCACCCCCACCGCCCCTCTTTGACTGCATCGACTGGATGCACTTCGAGAAAGCCATCGCTGACCTTTGCCGCTAGCAGCGACCATTGAAAAACTGGCGGGATTTTCAAACGTAAATTTGACAAATCTTGTACAGTTAAT